>SJYV01042388.1:0-11908 GCA_006410875.1 Neotragus pygmaeus | reverse complement strand
CCAGTCCATTCTGAAGGAGATCAACCCTGGGATTTCTTTGGAAGGAATGATGCTGAAGCTGAAACTCCAGTACTTTGGCCACCTCATGTGAAGAGTTGACTCACTGGAAAAGACTCTGATGCTGGGAGGGATTGGGACAGGAGGAGAAGGGGACGACCAAGGATGAGATGGCTGGATGGCATCACGGACTCGATGGACGTGAGTCTGAGTGAACTCCGAGAGATGGTGATGAACAGGGAGGCCTGGCATGCTGGGATTCTTGGGGTCGCAGAGTCAGACACGACTGAGTGACTGAACTGAAGTGGCAAGAGGAAACAAACTACAAGTGTCAGATTTTTTCCCTTCTCTATACAAAATTAAAAGGAGTTTTATTTTAAAATTCTGTGTTGCCATTAGGACACCAGGTTCCACCTGAACTTAATTTTTCTCAAACCTTAAGCTAACCAATGCATTTTTCTTATGGAAATGTTTTTCTTAAACTATATTAATGAACTGCATATTTACCCTAGACTTTGTCTTTCTTCAAATCAGTTCTACTTAAGACTCAGAACCGATAAGGGCTTAACAAACCAGATATGTTTTACTCATACATTGTTCTCCTAATCTATGTTAATGAAATGATATATTTACTTGGAAATCTGCCTTTCTTCAAGATTCATGTCAATCATTTTATGGCCCAGGGAGACTCATCTTGTGCCAATGTTATCTCAAAACACATGTGGGTGAGGGGTCTGGTGCCACTTTGAGTTTCGAGACATTTCCTTTCTCTAATTAACAATTTTCTGATCGTACATAACATACTGCTAAAGGCTAGCAGGGGGCGCTCTTTCTGCCCCCTTCTGATATCTATGTCAGAAGCTTTCTCTATCTCTTTTATACTTTAATCTAACTTTATCACACAAAAGCTCTGAGTTATCAAGCCTCTTCATTGGCCTCAGATTGAATTCCTCTCCTCTGGAGGCCAAGAATCCCAGCATCTTTCACAACTCAGCAACAACTTTTCAGGCATATTCCCATTTCATGGGTGGCCAGTCTGTGGACCGTGATGAGTGAGTGACATGCTCTTGTTGGGTGATGTTGGGTGATGTATCTTGAAGTCAAACCGTAAACCAGATGCAGGATGGAAAACGAGGACAGAAGATTCTCCACTTCTGCTGAATTAACTCAAAGGCTTCAGGCTTTAAGTGAAGAAAGTGGAGATCTGTGCAGGTTGATTTCTGCTCTTCACTCTCACCTCCTCCATGGGATTTCTGTTTCTATTTTCTAATTCTTCCTATATCCCTATGATTAACCTTCTACCCAATTTAATATTTCAGCTGAAACAGTGGGGAACATACTTTGGTTCTTGTGTTTCAAGGATACATATAGCTCAGCTTCTCTCTAGAAGGTCCTTGTGATGTGAAATTAAGGACAAAAATCCAGCTATAAGACAACTGTTAAAGAATAGGTAATGGAAAATTGCCTTTCACATCTCACTCACTTTAGACATATTCTAATGAACTCTGCTGGAAAAATAATTGGCCTAGATCAGGTCGATCTGATTGAGGATCTGAATAACCTCACTTGAGTGGTATTTATAATTCAGCTTCTGGTCCTGGGTGAAGTTAGCGTGTGGCTTGAATGCTAATTGTACTCTATATGGGGACAAAAATAGCACCGAGGCCCATTGAGTAATATCTACATACTCCCAATCTCCTTGTAATATGTGCAGAGAGAGTTTTCCAAAAGTTCATTTAGCATGGGTGGTCTCTCCAAAGTTCACTGTAAGTTGGTTGTTTAAAACTTGCATTATTTCCCTGAAGAAAGAATATTACACCCAGTGGTTAATTTCACTGGTCACAATAATATTAATAGCAAAATAAGTTATAACTAGGATAAAGTATTTAGAGAACCAGCCAGAGTCACTGGTCCTGGGTGACAGATGGCATCTAGTTTAGCAAAAACCAGAACAAGAAGAGGACCTTCCCCTCCACACTCCCTGGGGCAGGGACTAGAGAGAGTAGAGGTGAAGAGCGATGCCTAGGGCACTTGCTGAGTTGGCAGACTGGCCATCAGTATGGAAGGGTGGCCAGCCCTGTGACTTTTATGGCTGCCCACAGCTGAGAAAAGCTCGTGGTGGGAGAGTAAACAAATAGCTGAAATGAAGTCTAAGCATGAGGACAGGAGGGTGGGTCAGCATCTCAGAAGTGACTTAGGGACCAGATAGATTCTGAAGCTGATTCTAGGAACCAAAGAGCATCAAGACAGGTGAGCAGAATTATAGTAAGTGGGCTTCGAACAGGGGTGAGGATGGAGTTGGGGCAGTTGGAAGAGGGCACAGGATGAGGGAAACCCAGGCAGGAACCAAGATGGATGAGTTATGAACTTTCCTTCCCATGGAAGGCTTTTCCTTTCCTATTCTTTAAGAGAACCATGTTTAAGCAGCACTTTGAGGTCAAAGACATTTGTCTTTGGCCTCTGCTTTTTCTGCCTTTCTGCCCTACTCCCCATCCCAGTGGTCTCTCCATGGTTCCGGGTGCTCTGACTTTCTTTGTGCCACATTAAGCCCCTGATAATCTCCCCTTCAATGGGTCAAACTCCAGGTTCTCAGTGAAAATGAGCTTCACACACTTGATGCACACTGTGAAAGAAATTATCAGTCATTCTTGGTAGCCCTTCCAGAAGGGTTTGACCTGTGCATGTCCATTTATATGTGGATCTTTTCAATAGTAAATGCTACAGTATTATGTGATCTGAGGTTCGTTGTCTCCATGGATTTGAAATTTGGGGTACAGAGGAGCTACGGTCTGACTATCAGTTATTTCCACCTGCATGACAGAGGGTCAGTGGCCCTAACCCCCATGTTTTTGTTCAAGGGTTAACTGTATCTATCCTCTATCTAACTCTATCTATCTATTTATCTATATCTATCTATCTATGAGACACATTGCGATTCTAGGCGCTTTGCATCCCTTCAGTTGGCAACTTTAACAACAAGCTGTGAGTTGGTTTCATTTTGACTCCCATCTTACTGGTGGGAATACTAGGGCTCTGTGTCAGATACGTGCTGTCTGATGCCATGGATCCACTTGTCCCGCTCCCTATACCACGCTTTCTGCCCTAGGAGCCAGGTCTATATGGGTTATGTCAATAGGCTTCCATACTCCATGGCCTGTGGTTGAGTTTAGCCAGTGAGGAGCATCATCAAGAGAACAGAGGGGTGGAGGGAGTGTGGTCAAGATTGTGTCACCCTGGCCTCCTCTCTACAAAGTGGCCATGTGTGTCTGTGTTCCAAGCCTGAGGACACTGCTGCTTTGGAGGCTGATTTTCCTCCTGGGCTGCAGTAACCTCTCCCTGCCCTCGTTACCTCTGTCCTAAGGTGGTGACAGCTCCACTACTGCCAGCCCTGAGTCGCTGCACTAATCCTGGGTGTCCCCATACCCTGCCTGCATGAATGAATCCCTTTGGAAGTAGACACTCCCCCTCTCAGGCCAAGAATGCTAATTTGGGTGTGCCATCTGTTTTCTACTGGAACCTTGAATGATAGAGACCCGATGAGAGTTAATTAATTTGCCCAAGATTTAGCTCAGCTAGTAAAGAATCTACCTGCAATGCTGGAGACTCTGGTTTGATTCCTGGGTCAGGAAGATTCCCTTGGAGAAAGGAACAGCTACCCACTCCAGTATTCTGGCCTGGAGAATTCCATGGATAGAGGAGCCTGGCAGGCTATAGTCCATGAGGTCACAAAGAGTTAGACACAAATGAGCAACTATCAGACATCAGACTTAAAACCAATAAGGGGCAGAGCTGCCTCGTAAAGCCATGCTTCCAACTACCCATCTCAGTGTAACAAGCACCAGTCAGGAATCCAGGTTGTTGTTTTGTGCTCACTGACCAACCAGCTCTACAGCATCAAGCAGGTAATGCTGCCATTTTAGCTTCCATTTTTAAGGAGTAAGGAGTTTGTTGCAGTTCTTTTTAGCTTTCACATGTGATAATTTCCAAACTTCCACTGAAAATAAATCTCTCCCAGACCTGTACTTTCCAGATTTCCCCTTACTATTAGTTGTCCTGGCAAAAGCTTGCATTACTCTCTGATAAACAGCTGAGAAAACAATTTGCAGGGGCAACACTGGAGAGAATGAAGTCAGGCTCCACTGTACAATGTGTTCCACCTCAAGAAATCAGGCCTTCCTCATTCTGGTTCAATGTGGGTCCCTACTTGCTTCTCTTATTTATCTCCCTCCCCCACTTTGATTCCATTAAATTAAATAACTATTCCCTTCCCTCCAAAGAGCTTTATGTGTTATGAGTAGCTGCAGTCTTCATTCAGAAAAATGCTCAATTCATCAAAAGTGAGCAAAGTTCTTGCTTTTGCAATTCAGCAAAACCTGTTTTCTTGTTCATGAACATCAAGTGACTGAATGCCAACTAGAGAAATTAAGATTTTGTTGGGGAAAGTGGTTAGCAACATGAACCAAAAGCAGTTTTACTCTTAAGTCTGAGAATTTGGGGGACTGAAGACCACCATTCAGGGGTAGGTCTGATCTCTTGGGTTCCCAACTTACTGGGAGAGAGGGTTGGAATAAACAGAGTAAGAGAGGTGACAATGGGACTGAAGGGGACACAGTGGTGAAGTTGGTAAGGGGTACACCTTGGGTGGGTGGATAGTGCAAGTTGAAAAAATTTTGTTGACACACCATCGTAAAGCAGGAGTACAGCTGACAAGTAACCCAGCCCTCATCCCTACCCCTAAATCAAGACAAGGAAAGACTGAGGGACACTAGATTTAATAGAATTTATTTAATGTGAAAAGTATCAGAGGGTCTTAGTGGACCACAAGTTCACAGAGATGGCAATTCTTTAAGACAAAGAGTTTAGGGTTAGATAATTTAAAGTTTTCACTCAAAATTGCATAGCTTGGGCAAAGTCCAGATTCAAACCATGACTTTCTCACTATAAAGGCCCATGCTAATATTTTTTAATACTATAGGTTCCTAAGCCTGAGAAATTGAAAAACCATATGGATTCTCAGACCTCCAATCCTGACTTACTAAACCAGAAAATTCAGGGGAAGTAGCTTTGGAATCACTACTTTTATAAGAGCATCAAAGTGATATGATGTTGGGAGTAGCTGCTAAATAATCTGGTGATGGTGGGGGTGGGTGGAAAACAAGAGTGGTCATTAGATGACAATGGCCAGAGCTGAATGATGAGCTCCTGGGGGTTAATTTCTCTCTGTTTTTGTGTATGTTTTATTGATTTCATCATAGACCATCAAAAAAGGAAAAAAGAATCATGAAGTATTCTCTCAATCAACCAGGTTGGAGATGTCTCATCCTATGTTATACACTGAGTGGGCTTGCCAATTTGTAAGCAGGCATTGAGAGACAGACTGAAATAAGGTGTCTCATCTGAAAGGGAATTAAGTATTGTTGGCTCCCCAGAAAATCACCATCAGACACTATAGAATGTGGGAATCAGAGAGCCCAAGGAGTCTTGCAAAGTTGAATCTTCCCCTGAATTCTGACATCATTGCCATAAATCACTCCCAGTAAGAGAGTACTCTGTTTGGGGACGGGACTTGCTCTTTTCCTGGACTTGCTAGGCACCCAGAGAAGGTAAGCTCACAAGACGATGACAGTCTAGGTGCTTTCTCCGGCCCAGCATAGCCAGCACCGCCTGCCTGACAGCAGCTGGGAGGCAGGCTGCTGTGGCCTGCTCCACGCGCCCAGTGCCTGGGGGAGAAGGGTGTGCGCATGTCCCACATCTGCATTTACCTGTCCAGCTCCTCAATACCTGGTTTAAAATTTTCTAAATTAAATTCTTTCTGCAGAAATCACTGGTAGGGCATATGATTCCTGACTGAGTCTGACTGGTACAGGATGGGTTGCAGGTGACAGAGATGCAGGATCACTAGCATTTGAGAGGTGTGATGGTCATGGTAACTGTAAGGGCTATGGAGATGGCTGGGGATTGTTAGGTGAATGGATGCACTGGAGGAGCATCCAACCAAGTAAGCCTAAATTAGAAGCTAGAAGTCCTTGGTGGCAGCACCTAAAAGGACTATGTACTGTTGCTGGATGGCATACCCTGCTGATAAAAATACAGAAAAGTGTGAAGCCATGACCCTAGTGAATATCCTATGCTAAAGTCAAGGGCCTGATTTAGTGGACCCCGGGGACCTAGAATGGGGATATCTAGGTAGATATGCTTAATCGTTCTCAGTCCTTGGAGTCCATGGGACTCTCTGGGCTTGAAGATGAGGCCCATTCCTCCTGTAGACAGCCGCAGTGTCCTTTTCTTTGAGACCATGCCGAGTTCTCTGCTGAGGCAGAGGCCTTGCAAGTGATACTCACCCTTCTCAAGATCTCCTTTCCAGCCTGCACAGCTTCTAGGTCAGCACACTTTTCCAATAAAGGGGCACATGATAGATATTTTACGCTTTGCAGAACAGTCTGTCATAACTACTCAGTTCTTCCACTATGTCCAAAAGTATCATGTTGTTATTGTTCAATCACTAAGTCGTGTCTGAATCTTTGCAACCCCATGGACTGCAGAGTGCCAGGCTTCCATGTCCTTCACCGTCTCCTGGAGTTTGCTCAAATTCATGTCCGTTGAGATGGTGATGCAATTCAACCATCTCATCCTTTGTCACCCACTTCTCCTCTTGGCTTCAGTCTTTCCAATCAGAAAGGTCTTTTCCAGTGAGCTGGCTCTTTACATCAGGTGGCCAAAAAGTATTGGAGCGTCAGCTCTAAGCCTACTTTTTCAAAGACAGCATAGATAATATGCAAACAAATGGGTGTGGCTGGATTCCAGCAAAACCTTATTTATAAAAACAGGCTGTATTTGAGCAGTGGGCCATAGAGTACCAATCCTGCTCCAGGCCAATACTAAGGCCTCCCACAGCTTGGCCTGGCAGATGACAGAGACTCTGTCACACTTAAGAAAAGGTCAGAGAACCTCACTCACACATACTGACATGACCCAGGAGGTCACATCTGGAAATGGATTTTGAATGGACTGGACTTGGGGTAAGATATAAGCATGGACAAAGGAGAGGTTATTGATATTCGGGCAGTCCCCCAGGACTCAGGATTTGTATTCTGGCAGGGGCACTGAGAGCCAGTCCTGATCTGCTGCTGAGATAGCCCCCTGCAGCTCAGAAATGATGCTGGCCTTGAGAAAATGAGATATGAATGCTAGAACTGCCTGGGTAGCAGCAGACAGAGGCACAATATTCAGTGAGGGAAGCAGACAAATAAGGTCAGATTGTCTACCAACTAACCAGTCTCTGGGAGGGCCCAGAGGGCATGATCTTCACTAGTGAAATAAGGAACGTGCCAGCAAGGGGTGGCCAGCCTGGTTGAAATCGACCTGACAATTGGCCTTTCTGTGCTGCTCTGTGGCTGGACTTCCTGGTGTCTGGGGATGACAGATTTTGGGAAGAGTACAGGAGAGTTGACACCTCTTAACCATCAAAGGCAAGGTGGACAGCTGTCATAGCTGTAGAAAAGTTGCAAAGGCAACCTGGACTCTTATTTGCAAGACTAAGAACACTGGGGGCTTCTCTAGTGGCTCAGATGGTAAGGCATCCATCTGCAATTCAGGAGACCAGGGTTTGATCCCTGGGTCAGGAAGACTCCCTGGAGAAGGGAATGGCCACCCACTCCAGTATTCTTGCAGGAGAATTCCATAGACAGAGGAACGCCGGGGGGCTACAGTCAATGGGGTTGCAAAGAATCAGCCATGATGAGCGACTAACAAACACTTTCACTTTCAAGGGAGCAGTGATTCACAGACCGTGGTATTCCCAACAGTGAGACTGGAGCACTGCTTGAGCTGTGTAACTGAAGACCAAGAGCAGGTAAGCCAGAGACTGATGCCAGCTGCTGCAATGGAAAATCAGGATCCTTTGCCCAGTTTCCATTTCTGAGCCACTTGTCAGATAGCCAATCTACTGAAATGGAGATGGGTGTCCTTGAGGAATAACCCTGCAATGTCACAGCAAGTTTACACAGTAGTGATTATCTTCATCTAGGACCAAGAGGCCCTAGAACCACTTCTCCTGAAGGATGGAATGTTGTATACCCTCAAAGATCTGGGAGTACAAAATCTGAACTGAAACCGATGCCACAAAGTCCAAAATCCATCACAGCCCTCTTTTTGATGTGGGGAAATTTTGGCTCTGAATCCATCTCTTAGAGGTCCAGTAGATCACATTCCACCTGTGTTCATTTTCCTGGTCCCTGAGTTTATAATTGGAATAGATATACTTATCAGCTGGAAGAACGCTCTTGTAAATTAAGAACCACAGTGCTAAGAAAAGCCAAGTGGAAACTCTTGAAACTTCTGCATCCCAGCTAAGATAGCAAATCAGAAGTAATGTCTCTTTCTGGGCTAGATGCCACCTCAAAGACTTAAAGAAGGCAGAGGTCTACTTAGTTAGCCTGTGATGTTTGTTCT
Source organism: Neotragus pygmaeus (assembly GCA_006410875.1). Classification (NCBI taxonomy): domain Eukaryota; kingdom Metazoa; phylum Chordata; class Mammalia; order Artiodactyla; family Bovidae; genus Neotragus; species Neotragus pygmaeus. The sequence goes on along the minus strand of SJYV01042388.1, from coordinate 3,460 downwards.
TTGGTGAGTCCAAGAGAAGTTACTTTGTTTGACACTCTTATTGTTAGAGAAGGAGTGAGTTCATTTCAGTCGCTTATTTGTGTCTGACTCTTTGCGAACCCATGGACTGCAGCATGCCAGGCTTCCCCGTCCATCACCAAACTGCTTCAGATATTTAAAATGGGATTTACAAGTGTAATATATTTTATTTCCTTTTTAAGGTAATTTAATGACCTAATATGATTGTAAGACTTGGACCATGAAGAAAACTGAGCACCAAAGAATTGAGGCTTTCAAATTGTGGTGCTGGTGAAGACTCTTGAGAGTCTCTTGGGTCTCTCAGCAAGGAGATTCAAACGAGCCAGTCCTAAAGGAAATCATCCCTGAATATTCATTGGAAGGACTGATGCTGAAGCTGAAGCTCTAATACTTTAGCCACTTGATGTGAAGAGCCGACTCATTGGTAAACACCTTGATGCTGGGAAAGACTGAGAGCAAGAGGAGAAGCGGGTGACAGAAGATGAGATGGGTGCATCCCTGACTCAATGGACATGAGTTTGAGCAGACTTTGGGAGAAGTGAAGGATGGGGAAGCCTGGCGTGCTGTGGTCCATGGGGTCCCAAAGAGTTGGACAAAACTTAGTGACTGAACAGTAACAGCAACACTGTTCTAATGGATAAACCAACCCCCTCTAGGGTCTTTAGGTAATTTTCATAAATAATTAGATTTAATTATTAATTAGAATTATGATTATAAACAGGATTCATCTAGATCTTAAATACTGTTACACTGTTCACTGTTATAGTAAATTTCAAATTAAGGACCATAAGTATAAATCACTTAACTTTACTATGGAATCACAAAGCTGGTCTCTCACTTGCAAGGCCAACATCCCTCAAGGACTGAAGAAACTTAAACACTAAATATGAACAGAGTGCTTATTTCAAGAACTGTGAGGAGTCTAAGATTTTAGCTTACTTTCAAACTCACAGGTTTGGTGGGGTTTGCTGGCAAAAGATACGAGACGCCTGGGGCAGAGGCACTCACAGCAGGAGTGGTATGAGAGTTCCAGCCCTGACTGGCTCCCCAAGTGCCAGTCCCCGCAGCGGGATGTGAAGATGCTGGGTGACACCGGCACACATGGGGGTGACAGGGCAGGAGCCCTGAGCTCAGGAGCTGGAACTTTCTAGAGGCAATGATCCTGCTTGTCTTCTGAAAGTTAAGAAGGCTGACCTCGACTCTGAGGGGAGACTCTGTCTCTGTTTTCCAAAATCCCTGAAAAGGTGGTCTAGAGCAAAGGCAGTCATGCTTCTGCCCACAAGATGTGGAGAAATATGAGAAACTGACGGAAAAGTGTCTGTCAACTCCTCAGCCACAGGCCACCTTAAGGTGGTCTTCCTATGTGCTGGATGTCTCCAGCATTTCTAAATTTAAATCTAAATCTGTCTGTGGCTGAAAGGTGTGCTCCTAGTAGGGTGTTGATTCCAAATGACGTTCGAGTTATTTTCTCACGTGGCTTTTGTGATTGCCTCTCAGTTGGCTGAGGAGACTTTTTTTTTTTTAAACATCCATCTCAGGGTTTACTACAACATGCTGTTTCCAAATACAAAAGAAGAGGACAGGACAGGGAGCAGGGAGTGGCTGTGCTGGGGAAGGGGTTCTGAGGTGGGGTGGGCAGGTGGGTGGGAGGCCAGAAGCCGGGAGTCATGTGTGGGGTCCTGTTACCTCTCCTTGGCTGGACTTTCCACAAACAACAGGAGGCAGTTGGGTCCATTCTGGGGAACCCCTGATGCCAGGCCACTGGGCTGGCAGAAGAACTGGGAGGGAGGAGAGACACTTGGAGAGCATTTGGGCCCCACCCTCTCCCTACCTGGGACAGGGGGTGGAAGTGACCAGGAAGGGTCTCTTGTCAGGTGCGTGGTGCCAAGAGCAAGGGGAGCAGGGGTGCTGAGACAGGTTCTCCCGTCACAACTACTCACTTCAACAGCTGAAGTCTTAATGGCCCCTGGCTCACTGGCTAGAATACTGCCAGGGACTTGTCGGTGCCCTTGATGGTCAAGGCGATCCTGCTTCATGTTTACTGTGCCAAAGTTCTCCAAAGAGGACGTTCTCCCCAACTGGGCACCTGCACTTTCCTTTCCAATGACCTCCTCCTATTGACTCCTCACAGATGGCCGGGCCTCCAGCTGCCACACTGTTTTGACTGGATTTGTTGTTGTTCAGTTGCTCAGTCAAGTCTGACTACTTGCAACCTCATAGACTATAGCATGCCAGGCTTCCCTGTCCTTCACCATCTCCCAGAGCTTTCTCAAACTCATGGCTGAATTTAGCATGTTTATTTATATCATCATCCTTTTTGTATTAGACCCGTCTTTTCGACCACAAATCTCAGACCTATTTCTGACTAATGATCTTTACACTGAAAGAAGACCAGTTTTCTGGGTTCTTTGATGGACTAGAAAAGGGCATTCTCTCCCTTGATTATCCCCAGTTCTAGAAGGTGACAAGCATGCCCTTGGGGCTGCAGGAGAAGGAAATCCTTCTGTGCTGGTCCCCAGAGACATAGGTTGTGGCAGCAGCCCCTGTGCTGTGGCCGGGGCTCACAACTCCGGGCCCTGGCGCGCAGCCCATCTGGTTGGTGGAAGCACAGCCCCATCCCAGGGGGGCCTCCTGTCAGGAAGCTGAGTCCAACACCAGAGTGCTTACCTTCATGGCAAAGAGACAACACCTAGAGAAGAGGGAGCTCTTACCACAGGTGTCCCTTCCTCCCATGAAGACGTCACTCGTCTCCTGGCATAGTGGCTGTGCCCAAATGGCTCTCACAATGGGGATGGGTCAGGGAAAAGGGCTGCCAGGTGGGATGAAGCTGCCTACATTGAGATGTGGTTTTGATGGAAATGTGAAAGTAATCACTGCCCCCAAGGTGGCTTCTGGCTTGAACAGCTGGAAACAAACAAGATTCCACCCCTTTTCAAGTTCTAAGTTAATGATAGCCCGAGGGGACTGGAATGCTAAAGTAGGAAGTCAAGAAACACTTGGAGTAACAGGCAAATTTGGCCTTGCAAAACAGAATGAAGCAGGGCAAAGGCTAATACAGTTTTGCCAAGAGAATGCACTGGTCATGGCAAACACCCTTGTCCAACAACACACGAGAAGACTCTACACATGGACATCACCAGATGGTCAACACCAAAATCAGATTGATTATATTCTTTGCAGCTAAACATGGAGAAGCTCTATACAGTCAGCAAAAACAAGACTGGGAGCTGACTATGGCTCAGCTCATGAGCTCCTTATTGCCAAATTCAGACTTAAATTGAAGAAAGTGGGAGAAACCACTAGACTATTCAGGTATGACCTAAATCAAATCCCTTATGATTATACAGTGGAAGTGAGAAATAGATTTAAGGGCCTAGAAATGATAGAGTACTTGATGAATTATGGACTGAGGTTCGTGACATTGTACAAGAGACAGGGATCA
>SJYV01042387.1:0-12415 GCA_006410875.1 Neotragus pygmaeus | reverse complement strand
ACACACTGTGTATAATCTTTGTTGTCATCTTCAGAAAAATGTATACCCCATACACATAACATTTTATAATTAAATATCATGTTTGTTTTATCTCAAAGTGATGCTACATTAAAATGAATCATATCTAATGCATACAAATTTCTGAAGAATTCCTTATATATGTCAAAAACATGATGGTTTAGAACCATTTATTAATTCAAATTGATGTACTAAAGAAATTAAGCAATCTTAAAAGAAATAAGGGTCTGAAAAAGCAATGACTGTAAAATTTTGAATCGTGTTATTACTTTGGAATTAATCCATAAGTTATTGATTGGAGAAGGAAATGGCAACCCACTCCAGTGTTCTTGCCTGAAGAGTCCCAGGGACGGCAAAGCCTGGTGGGCTTCTGTCTATGGGATCTCACAGAGTCATACACAACTGAAGTGACTTAGCAGCAGCAGCAGCAGTGACTATTTCAGCATTCATTTTGTTTAATGTATTCTCATATGATTTCAGAGTAATGTGTGAGAGGATAACATCAAAGCACAACATATTTTGGAATGGTTTTAATTTAAAGACCCTGCTTCACATGTGACAATTTGTGCCTTATGTTCTCAGAAAGCCACGTTATCTCTGATTGATTTCCTGTGTACCTCTATGAAATAAATGTTCACCAGCACTCTGGATAGAGCTAAGAACATTTGGTGTACTGGAGGTCACAAATATTCATTATATTTATACTGTCTTGTTTAACTAAATAGAAAAAAAAAAAAAGCAGAAGTCAAGGCTAATAGAGATGCTCATTTACTCCTTAAGTCGACTCTACTACAAAAGTATTATTAAAACAATAAGACAGGTAGAGCAACATATATGTGTATGCTTAAAAATTCCAAAAACACATTCTAATAATTTTAATAGAATTTAATTTTAGAGAGCTTTTTGGGTTTGCAGAAAAATTATGCAGAAAGGACAGAGAATTCATATACTCCTTGNAAAAGTATTATTAAAACAATAAGACAGGTAGAGCAACATATATGTGTATGCTTAAAAATTCCAAAAACACATTCTAATAATTTTAATAGAATTTAATTTTAGAGAGCTTTTTGGGTTTGCAGAAAAATTATGCAGAAAGGACAGAGAATTCATATACTCCTTGTCATTCTATAAGCAGTTGCCACTATTACTACCAACATCTTGCATTAACATGAATTACAACTGATTGATCAATATTGATATATTATTGTTAATTTAAATGCATAGTTTACATTGGTTTGCTGTTTTATATTATGTAGTTATAGGATTTGGGAAAATGCATGAAATCATGTGCAGGCCATCAAAATATTACATGGAGTAATTTTGCAGCCCAAAATTGTTGTATGCTCTATTATTCATTGTCTCACACTCCTACTGAAACCCTAGCAATCACTCATTTTTTAAATGTTTCTATAGTTTTACCTTCTGCATAATGCTTTGTGGTTAGAGTCATGCAGCCTTTTCAGATTGACTTCTTTCACTTAGCAATACACATTTAAGTTCTTCCGTATTTCTTTTGTGGTTTGATATTTCATTACTTTTTTTTTACTCATTATTTTTAAAATTTCTGAATAATATTCAGTTATATGGATCCATCATATTTGTGTATGTGTATGTATGTGTGTGTACTCAGTCATGTCCAACTCTTTGCAACACTATGGACTGTACTCTGTCAGGCTCCTCTGTCCATGGAAATTTTCAGGCAAAAGTAATGGAGCAGGTTGCCTCCTCCAGGGAATCTTCCAAACCCAGGGATTGAACCGAAGTCTCTTGCATCTCATCTCCTGTATTACAGGCCAACTCTTTACCACTAATACCACCTTTACTTATCCATATTCCTGTTGTAGGATATCTTGACTGATTCCAAGCTTTGGAAGTTAAAAATAAAGCTTATGTAAACATTCATATGCAGGTTTATATGTGGTTTGAAGGTCTCAACTCATTGGCATCAGTACCTAGATACATGATTGCTCTATTATATTGTTTTTCTGTATTTAATACTGTACAGAAGTGTAAAACTGTCTTCCAAAGTGGTTGTCCCATTTTGCATTTCAACCAACAGTTAATGGAATTCTTGTTAATACATGTTTGGGGTTTTAGCCTTTCAAATAGTTGTGTAGTGATAGTTCATTGCTGTTTTAATNGAGTGGGGTGCCATTGCCTTCTAAACACTCACTCACAGTCACCAAGTCAAGTGTCCGTCGCCAAGTCATGTCCAGCTCTTTGCAACCCCATGGACTGTAGCCTGCTACATTCCTCTGTCCATGGGTTTCTCCAGGCAGGAATACTGGACGGGGTTGCCATTACCTTCTCCAGGGCATCTTCCTTTCCCAGGGATCAAACCCAGGTCTGCCGGATTAGCAGGCACACTCTTTATCGTCTGAGCCACCAGCAAAGACCCCCCAACAGCCCCCAAAACCACCGATAACTATTGGATATTGGATGAAAACCTCTTCTGCTTCTGGCATTTTGTTCAAAATCCTCCAGTGCATGTGGTTAGCCAAATCACTGAAGAAATCCTCCCCCAACTCCCATCCCCAGATGTTCACACGTGAATACTTGGAACTCGTGAATATGTTACCTTATGTGTCAAAGGGGGTGTTGCGGATGGGACTCATTTAAGGGTGAAGAGACGGGGAACTGCCAGCAGGCTTACTCAAGTGGCCCCCCTATGTCATGGCCAGGGTTCTTGCAGGAGGGCAGGAGAGTGAAGTCCCAGAAGGAGATGGGAGGACGGAAGTAATAGGGGAGAGATGGAGAGAGATCGAGGCCGAGACGCATCGAGACACATAAATGGAAAGAACCTGTACTCCTGATTTTGAAGGTGGATGAAGGGGCCATGAGAGAATCCATGCATGCTGCTGCTGCTGCTGCTGCTAAGTTGTTTCAATCGTGTCCGACTCTGTGCGATGCATGAGGGCCCCCTGAGAGCTGGGAAAGATGAGAGGACAAGATGGCTTGAAAGGAGGAATGATAATGGGAGGCAAGAATCCAGTGTCTCTCCTGGAGTCCATTTCAGAGACTCCTTCTTCACGTAGTTTCAACACTGTATGAAAGCGAAGTTGCTCAGTCGTGTCCGATTCTTTGTGACCCCATGAACTGTTTCTACATCAAAGGGATTTTCCCGGCAATAGTGCTGGAGTGGGTTGCCATTTCCCTTCTCCAGGGGATCTTCCCCACCCAGGGATCGAACCCAGGTCTCCCGCATTGCAGGCGGACGCTTTACCCTCTGAGCCACCAGGGCAGCACCCAGACATTGTACACATGTACGACATGAATCTGAGCAAACTCCGGGAGATAGTGAAGGACGGAGGAGCCTGGCGTGCTGCAGTCCATGGGGTCGCAAAGGGTCGGACACGACCGAGCATCTGAACAATAACAACCTCCCCGTCAGCTTTATCTGTTCACCTCCTGATGGACACCTAGGTTGCCTCCATGTCTTAACTGGTGTAAATAGTGCTTCTGTGAAGGCTGGGGTGTATGTGTCTTTTTGAATGATGCTTTTTCTCTGAATATAGGCTTAGGAGCGGGATGCTTGGGTCATAGGTCAAAGAGTGGCTCTCTTGACACCAGGAGAGAGGAGCGAAATTAACAAGCTTGGGGCATTTTAACGTTGGCTCTCCTCACTGTTTGGTGAATGTAATCTGTGTAGATGAACCGTGAAACTTGCGGTTGCTATTTAAAAAAAAGCACTTACAAAGTCGATACATTCATCCCAGTTGGACACACCGAGGACACGAACACTGTTTGCCTCCAACCTTGTAGAACTGAGATTTGTTGTTGTTCAGTTGCCCAGTCGTGTCTGACTCTTTGTGATCCCATGGACTGCAACACACCAGGCTTCCCTGTCCTTCACCATCTCCGGGAGCTTGCTCAAACTCCTGTCCATCGAGTCAGTGATGCCATCCAACCATCTCATCCCCTGTCGCCCTCTTCTCCTCCTGCCCTCAATCTTTCCCAGTATCAGGGTCTTTTCCAATGAGTCAGCTCTTCACATCAGGTGGCCAAAGGATTGCAGCTTCAGCTTCAGCATCAGTGCTTTCAATGAGTATTCAGGGTTGATTTCCTTTAGCGTTGGCTGTTAAGATCCCAAACAAGTTGGTTGACAGCAGTATCAAGCCACCTGAAATACCATGTAAGGAGCAGAACACGTCGGCCATGATTGGCCCAAGTGGAGTTTCTGGTTCAAGTTGCTAAGGGAATTTTTTCTTTTACTTTAGAGGTGAACAAAACCTACCTGTTTATGGATCTTTATAGAGACGTGAGGTTATCTTCCTTTATAGATCTGCAGTTTCCAGAAACTAGAGTCTGCCTGACAATACACATGGAGAAAGTAGATGCTTTTATCATCTGTAAACAAAATCGCACAGGGTGATTTCAGATCAAGTGCCAATATTTGGATGCTTTCAACAAAACCCTCTTCTTTCAAAACAAACCAAACATCTTAAAAGCCAAGCGTGCTTTATCCTCAGATGATCTCAGAATATTTCTATTTCCCCATTTGACTGGCCCTCTTTCAAGTGAATTACTCATATAATGCTGGATTTGGGATTTATCTTTCCAAAAATTTTTTTTTTATTGCCTACCTAAACGTGTTTGTGTTTTCTCATTCCCTTCAAGCGATGAAATAGTGCATCGTCTATCGTTAATTCAAAGGAAATACTTGAAAAGATGTTGCAAATCTGACCATGTTTGGACTGATCCAAAGTTCTGAATGACTTAGCAGACAAGCCTGGCTCCCCTTCCCCGGTTGCTGAGACTTTTCCTCTGTACAGATACCAGCTCATGGTCCAAGAGTTCTATGGTTAGTCTCCAAGGGCCAGAGCAAGGATTGACCAGCTGTGTGTAAAAATTTCCAGATTCGCTTGTCTCCAAGGCAACCTGTCGGATGTTGTGATGATTTGGATGGCCCAGACATTCTGCTCTTGGGTTGGACGATGGTTGGGCTTGTTGCAAACTCTGTCACCTTCTGCAGAGTTTGTTGCAAATTCATCTGTGTCCCGAGGATCAGGTCAGATCAAGGTGCCACGTCCTTTCTGTGTCTTTCTGGACCCATTGGGGTTTTTTTGGGGGGGGAAGGGGGCCAAAAACTCACTCCTTTTCCTGAAGATTTTATATTTTATTTATTTTTGGCTGTGTTGCGTGTTTATTGCTGCTCAAGGGCTTTCTCTAGTTGCAGCATGCCGTGACTCTTCTCTAGTCACACTGTAGGCTTCTCACTGCAGTAGCTTTTGTTACAGAGCACACGGGCTTTGTTGCTCCACAGCATGTGGGGTCTTCCTGGACCAGGAATCGAACCTGCGTCCGCTGCGCTGGCAGGCGGATTCTTCACCACTGGGCCACCACCAGGGCCAGCCCACGAACACACTCTTCAGGACCCGACTTGGAATTCTTGACTATGACGGCCACTTTTTACATGAGGTGCCCCGGGCTCTGAACATCCCACGTGTGATCCATACCTCGGAACGCAGTACTCCTCGGGTTCTGAGTGTCTCAAGAGCGTACTATGAGAAAGGGGCCTTCCTTTCATGATGCTGTCTTTTGACCAGCATTGTATTTGTTCGATAACCTCCAGTTAGGGTTTGATTAGATACACCACTGAGTCAGGGGACGTGAGTTTGAGCAAACTCTGGGAGATAGTGAAGGACACGGGAGGAAACCTGGAGCGCTGCAGTCCATGGAGTCGTAAAGAGTCAGACACGACTGAGCGACTGAACTGAACTGAGACCTGCTTGGGTTGGTTTAATTTAACCTTTAATGTAATTCTTTCAATTCGGGGGGAATTTTCAGCTGTTAACAGTGCAGATGTTCTCTTTTCTCCTTCTCCGTTCTGTCTCTTCTCTGTGGGGCAGTCCTTGGATTCTTGCTACAGGTTTATAACATAATCTTCTGGATATCTTTCAAAAGCCTCTTCGGAGGAGCACCTTTTTCAGTTGTATTTCTGGTTCCCCAGTTCTCTAAGTACTGTGTGCTCTCTAATTATCTCACATGTTGAATTATGTATCACAACTTTTATTAAAAACATTTTTGTTTGCCTACCCCAAGGCTTGCAGAATCTTAGTCCCCCAACCGGGGATTGAACACAGGCCACAACAGTGAATGTTCAGAGTCCTAACCATTGGATCGCCACAGAACTCCCCTACCAAGTGCTTTTAAAAAGAAGGAGAAGAAGGTTCATCCGTACTGGTATTCTAGATTCCACCAATGCATGTTAGTACATGACTTTCTTTCCCTTTCTGACTTACTTTACTCTGTATGACAGACTCTAGGTCCATCTACATCTCTACAAATTACTCAGTTGCGTTCCTTTTCGGGGCTGAGTAATACTCCATTGCATAAATGTACCACGTCTTCTTCCTCTGTCAGTGGACACTTAGGGTGTTTCCATGTCTTAACTGGCATACATTGTGCTGCACTGAACATTGTGGTGGGTGTGTCTTTGTGAATCATGGTTTTCTCAGGGCTTAGGGTTGCAGTCCATGGAGTCACAAAGAGTCAGACACGACTGAGCGACTTCACTTTCACTTTTCCCTTTCATGCATTGGAGAAGGAAATGGCAACCCACTCCAGTGTTCTTGCCTGGAGAATCCCAGGGACAAGGGAGCCTGGTGGGCTGCCATCTATGGGGTCGCACAGAGTCGGACACGACTGAGCGACTCAGCAGCAGCAGCAGCAGCAGGGCTTATATGCCCAGGAGTGGGATTGCCGGGTCATATGGTAGATCTCCAATTAAGGCTCCCTGATGGCTCAGTTGGTAAAAAAAATCCGCCTGCAACGTGGGAGACCTAGGTTGGGAAGATCCCCTGGAGAAGGGAAAGGCTACCCACTCCAGTATTCTTGGGCTTCCCTGGTGGCTCAGCTGGTATAGAATCCCCCTGCAGTACAGGAGACCTGGGTTCGATCCCTGTGTCTGGAAGATCCACTGGAGAAGGGGTAGGCTACCTACTCCAGTATTCTTGGGCTTCCCTGGTGGCTCAACTGGTAAAGAATCTGCCTGCAATGCAGGAGACCTGTGTTTGATCCCTGGGTCGCGAAGATCCCCTGGAGGAGGGAAAGGCTACCCACTCCAGTATTCTTGGACTTCCTTGGTGGCTCAGCTGGTAAAGAATCCGCCTGCAATGCAGGAGACCTGTGTTCGATCCCTGGGTCGGGAAGATCCCCTGGAGGAGGGAAAGGCTACCTACTCCAGTATTCTTCCCTGGAGAATCCCATGGGTTGTATAGGCCACAGGGTTGCAACGAGTCAGACACGCCTGAGCAAGTTTCACTCTCACTTTCCAATTAGAAAAAGAAAAAGAAAGAAAAGGATAAACAAAAGATGCAAAGACCTCTCCCCGTAGCATCTTAATGCTGTGAGTGAGACCATCTTCGACAGGGGGTCAGTCTGGGAAGAACGGAACCAACTGCCCTCCACGAGGTGGCTTTTGCTGGCAAACCTGTTTGTGACGATGTTCTTTTAAATCTTCTTTTCTTTTTTTTAAAAAGCCCAGCCCCATCCGACATCTGGTATTGATTGGAATGTTGTTGATGGAAGCGCAGGAGGAGAAAAGGGCAGAGAAGGGTGTCGTGGAGANTTTTCCCTTTCATGCATTGGAGAAGGAAATGGCAACCCACTCCAGTGTTCTTGCCTGGAGAATCCCAGGGACAAGGGAGCCTGGTGGGCTGCCATCTATGGGGTCGCACAGAGTCGGACACGACTGAGCGACTCAGCAGCAGCAGCAGCAGCAGGGCTTATATGCCCAGGAGTGGGATTGCCGGGTCATATGGTAGATCTCCAATTAAGGCTCCCTGATGGCTCAGTTGGTAAAAAAAATCCGCCTGCAACGTGGGAGACCTAGGTTGGGAAGATCCCCTGGAGAAGGGAAAGGCTACCCACTCCAGTATTCTTGGGCTTCCCTGGTGGCTCAGCTGGTATAGAATCCCCCTGCAGTACAGGAGACCTGGGTTCGATCCCTGTGTCTGGAAGATCCACTGGAGAAGGGGTAGGCTACCTACTCCAGTATTCTTGGGCTTCCCTGGTGGCTCAACTGGTAAAGAATCTGCCTGCAATGCAGGAGACCTGTGTTTGATCCCTGGGTCGCGAAGATCCCCTGGAGGAGGGAAAGGCTACCCACTCCAGTATTCTTGGGCTTCCCTGGTGGCTCAGCTGGTAAAGAATCCGCCTGCAATGCAGGAGACCTGTGTTCGATCCCTGGGTCGGGAAGATCCCCTGGAGGAGGGAAAGGCTACCTACTCCAGTATTCTTCCCTGGAGAATCCCATGGGTTGTATAGGCCACAGGGTTGCAACGAGTCAGACACGCCTGAGCAAGTTTCACTCTCACTTTCCAATTAGAAAAAGAAAAAGAAAGAAAAGGATAAACAAAAGATGCAAAGACCTCTCCCCGTAGCATCTTAATGCTGTGAGTGAGACCATCTTCGACAGGGGGTCAGTCTGGGAAGAACGGAACCAACTGCCCTCCACGAGGTGGCTTTTGCTGGCAAACCTGTTTGTGACGATGTTCTTTTAAATCTTCTTTTCTTTTTTTTAAAAAAGTCCAGCCCCATCCGACATCTGGTATTGATTGGAATGTTGTTGATGGAAGCGCAGGAGGAGAAAAGGGCAGAGAAGGGTGTCGTGGAGATGCCCCACCCAGCGAGGAGTGGGTGGCAGGGCAGGAGACGTCTGTGGTCAAGACGTGAGTCATGAAGTCGGCGGATGGAGAACCTGGAAGGAAGAAGGACCCGGGGGTCCGGGATGGGCGACTGGCTACCCAACACTGGACGTAGGACTTAGGAAGACCTGCCGGCCGCTCGTGGTCTAAGATGGGCGTGGTGCACGTTGAGTGATGCTGAGGTCCTAAAGATGACAGCCTCGCTGAGAGTGGTCCTCCTTCTCATCAGCCTTGATGATGATTACAAGCGTTGCTGGCTTTTATCCTCCTCTGTGCTAACTAAGCTGTATGTCTTCTCCTCTTTTTTTTTTCCCTTCTTTTTTTAGCTGCACAGAATTCCCAAAGTCCTGTTGCCCTGCAGGAATCAGATTGATGTCATCTCAGCCTCACCATGTGCTTTTTATTAATGATGGAAAGTTTCCTTCCCCTCACCAAAGGAGTTTTACGAGAGACCCAAGGCTGTACACGAAACCGTTATTAAAAAATGATAATAATAGTAATATTGACCCATCTCTCTGGGGAGAATCATCTGGAGCTATGAAAAGATACATGAAAAGTTCATAAGATGAGATCTTAACACTCTTTCTATCAGACGTTCCATCCTCTTCAGTAGAACCGTCTTCTCTCAAGTAATGAGAGGGAAGCCTACAGTGCCTCATCAGGGCATCTTGAATTCATCTGGAGAGGCTACGGATGCGTCCATTATTTTTAAAATATGCTCCATGGACAGATTCTGGAAGCTCCAGATGTGAGAAGTTCAAAAAAAGAGAAAGAGTGTTTCCCTTGGAATCCTGACAGAATCTTTTAGGATTTGTTCATCTTTCTTACTTTAGCTTGTGTGTGTGTTAAGCTGTGTCCAACTCTTTGCGACCCACGGACTGTAGCCTGCCAGGCTTTTCCGTCTGGGGGATTTTCCAGGCAGGAATACTGGAGTGGGTTGCCATTTCCTCCTCCGGCTTCTTTTCGTTGCAGTGTTTATTTGCTACTTTGAGAGACGCTGGTTATCGTGAAGGCGCTGCTCTCTTTCAGTGGCTGTGAAAGGTTCTCCTTTTTCACCTGGAGAGTTAACATGCGTTTGCCTTTATTTGCTTATTGTTGGCTTTGCCGTGTGTTCATTTGCTCTGTGTGGGCTTTTTTCTCGTTGCGGCGACTGGGGGCAACTCTCTAGTTGGGATGCATGGGTTTCTCATTGAGGGGGTTTCTCTTCTTGTGGAACAAGAGCTCTGGGGCGCGTGGGCTTCGGTAGTTGGAGCGTGCATGCTTGGTTAATAGTTGGTAAAGAACCTGCCTGCCAGTTCAGGAGGTGCAAGAGAGGTGGGTTCAGTCCCTGGGTCAAGAAGATCCCCTGCAGGAGGAAATGGGCACCCACTCCGTCTTCTTGCTTGGAGAATCTCCTGGGGCAGAGGAGCCTCGGGCTACATACAGTCCACGGGGTTGCAAAGAGTTGGGCACGACTGAGTGACTCAACAGCAACAACTGGGCCCCCTTCGTCCCCGCTGGGACCTCTCAGAGGCGTCTGTAGACTCTGAAGGGCTGACTCCTGAGGTTCGTTTTCATTCTAACCCGGCTTTGTTTCCATTCCAGCAGAGAAACAAGGCGGTCATAACCCAGCCACGTGCCCATCTGCGCTAAACAGGGATGGGACTGGTAATCATTAAAAAAGCGTAACCCTTCACAATTGTGACAGCTTGTTTCTCTCGTGGCCTGAGTCCATGTCCGAAAACATATCGGGTCCCAGTCTCTAGAATCTGGGAAGCTGATGTTTGTCGGAGATGAAGTCCCTGCCTGAAAATCCCAGCCATTCAAGGTTAGAATTTTATTTATTATTATTTTGGGGGGGGGCTTTTATATATTTACGATTTAATTTTTTATTGAGGTATAGTTGCTTTGCCATCTTATATTGCTTTAAGGTACAGGACATAGTTATTTGTAATTGTTACAGATTATACTCCATTTACGGAGAAGGCAATGGCACCCCACTCCAGTACTCTTGCCTGGACCCATGGATGGAGGAGCCTGGTGGGCTGCAGTCCATGGGGTCGCGAAGAGTTGGACACGATTGAGCGACTTCCCTTTCACTTTTCACTTTCGTGCATTGGAGAAGGAAATGGCAACCCACTCCAGTGTTCTTGCCTGGAGAATCCCAGGGACGGGGGAGCCTGCTGGGCTGCCGTCTATGGGGTCACAGAGTCGGACACGACTGAAGCGACTTAGTAGCAGCATACCTCTATTTAAGGTATCATAAAATATTGGCTCTATTCCCTGTGCTGGACAGTGTATCCTTTAGCATGATATTCCAAGTACAATGTATCCTTCCAGCTTATCTGTTTTATACACAGTGCTTTGTACCTTGTATTCCCCGCCTTCTGTCTTGACCCTCTCCCTTCCCTCTCCCCTTTGGTAATATCTGTGGGTCTTTTTCTGTGTTGATGTATTTGTTCACTTTTAGATTCTGCAGGTAAGTGATAATGTACACTATTGGTCATTCTGTGTCTGGCTTCACGTAGTATGATCTTCTCTGGGTTGATCCATGTCACTGCAAATGGCATTCGTCCATCCTTTTTCATGGCTGCGTAATATTCCACTGCATATATACGTACCACATCTTCCTTATCCACTCGCCTGCTGACGGACACTTAGGTTTTCACTTCCACGTTTCCACTGTTGTACACCGTGCTGCTGTGAACATTTGAGAAGCACGTCACCTTTTCGAATCAGTGTCTCCTTTTTCTTTGCATGCACACCAGGTTTGGAAGAGCGAGAATGGAGGTGAGCATAAAGAGGGAGAGGGCTTTCCGGACGTGGTCTGAGAATGGAGCCGTGATGTCGCCCGAACCTTCTGGTCCTTGATTCCTGAATTCTGACCCACCAGGAAGTTCTGGTCCATCCAAACGCCCCGCCCTGCCCAGGTGGTTGCTTGGGAACCGGGAGGCTCTGAAAATGCTGAGGGATCGAGGCGAGCCACCAGCAGAAACTGGAAACACTCAACCTTTAGATTCAGGTCAGGGCTCCTCCGCATCAGTGGAGAGCACAGCGTCCCACGTCCGCCTGGTGTGTCTGCCGAGCAGACCGGGCACAGAAGCACACACAGCCTCTGCCAAAAGACGTTGATGACCAGTGAGGTCAGCCTTGAGAATGATTTTCCAAACACGTTGGAGCTGCAGATCATCCTTTCAGTGTGGAAAGTCGAGAATTCCATTATTAACAGCCTGGAGCCCTTTCCTTCTAGGAGCAAATGAGAAGATGCAGTCGGAGGTGGTGTGGTGTCCCCTCACTGAGAGGGACGAGGAGTTGCTTTCAGAGGTCTCATTCCTATTTATGGTGGTGGTGGGGGAGGTAGGGGGCATCATCAGTTCTTCCGAAGTCGGTGTGCCAGCAACCTGAGAATTTCTAAAGGATCGGGTTTCTAAGTTTTGATATGCAAGACGTCCCCAGTCTCTCAGGGGTAAAGAATCCACCTGTCGCTGCAGGAGACGTGGGTTCCATCCCTGGGTCTGGAAGATTCCCCTGGAGGAGGGCATGGCAACCCACTCCAGTATGCTTGCCTGGGGAAACCCATGGACAGGGGAGCCTGGCGGGGCTCCAGTCCCTGGGGTCACAGATAGTTGGACATGACTGAGCGACCTTCACTTACTTACAGGAGTCGTAGGAAACTGAGGATTGTTTCCCCCCAGCCCCTCCCTCTTGTATCTGGAATGACTGCCAACGGCTGCCTTTCACTAGGAGGTGGTGGTGTCATTGTTGAGATG
>SJYV01042385.1:0-10161 GCA_006410875.1 Neotragus pygmaeus | reverse complement strand
AAAAAAAAAAAAAAGTGATGGTAGGATAGGGGAGAGAAAACCACAGAGCCTGACTCTGGTGATGTTGATCATCTTCAGTTTCTGTCAGCATCCTTAGCCTTTGCCCTTCTATCTTATGTACCTGATCCCTTCATTTTTATAGGAGACTTCCTGCTTGTGGTGTCAGCCTCTCTTCTGAGTCCCCCCGAAGCACCAACCCAGTCTTCCTTTTATCTTTGTGTACTCTTGTTCTAATACAACAACTGCTTTTTATGCTCAAATTGATGGGGAGTACATGACAAAGATCTCTATTTTCCCCCCGATTTTATCTTTTTAAAAAATACTCATTTGTTTTATTTTTTAGATTCCACATATAAGTGATAACATAGTTTTTATCTTTCTCTGTTTCACTTATTTCACTAAGCCTAATACCTTCCAAGTCTGTACATATTGCAAATACAAACATTTTTTGATTAACCTTCAGCATTAAAGTTTTTTGAGCACTTAGACCCTATATATATATTTGAATGTGAATAAATTATAAACATGTACCCATAATAATGTTATTTACATTCTAAAGTGTATTCTAGAAAATAACTTCTTAAAGAGTGAGATAAATGGCTATAAGTAAAAGTCATTTTTTTTTTACCTCCTATACTTACTCNCTATATATATATTTGAATGTGAATAAATTATAAACATGTACCCATAATAATGTTATTTACATTCTAAAGTGTATTCTAGAAAATAACTTCTTAAAGAGTGAGATAAATGGCTATAAGTAAAAGTCATTTTTTTTTTACCTCCTATACTTACTCTTTGAGATGCTTGCATCCCACTTGGATGCACAGTCATCCCTTGATCGCAAATAATTTAGAGCTTTGCTCAGAAAACAGAATGCCCTGCTAAGAGTCAAATTTTTAGTAGGATATGATTAGGAGTTGTTTAAACAAGTTACAAAGGTCACAGTTGTATCGTTGAGTGAGATCAGTTTTTCCCAAACTGTGTTATACCTGGGGTCACTAAATGATTTGAATGTTCTGCCTTGAATCCCAAGGGAGGACAAAAGAACAGCAGATAGAGAAGAATCAAGGCAGATTTTCTTCCCCCTAAGGATTTTGGGGAAGAAAGTAATAATTTGGGGAGGAAAGTAATAATTTGCTTTGGTAACCATGAACTAGTGATTGATGAGAGATACTCACATAGATTGTAATTGCTGGGAGATTTCTGTATACAAGAGTTCTCTCTGTAGTCTTTGGTGCAGAAAACACTTGGGCTGTGCTTCAAAGAGGAGATTGGCTAGGATTTAGATGACTAGAGAGAAACAGAGTTTCCTGTCATTTGTTTGGATGTGTTGATTGTTTTTGATCTTGACTCACCTATTTGCTTGTGTGTTTCTCAGGTATTAAGTATTCCATGTTCCACATCATTGCTCATCAAGCTTATTCCAATAGCTTCCTCACCATCCTTCCAGCATCTTGGAATCCTTTTTCCTCTTCCTTTCTTATTATCTACCATTATTCTTATCTGGATCCTGCATTATTGCCTCAGCCTTCCTGCCTTGCTTCATGTTTCTCTTTCATTCCATTCCTACCAGGAAGCTAAAGTGATCTTTCTAAAATTTTAATTGGATTTACCTGTCTGTTTAAAATCATTCAGCAGCTCCTCATTCTCTTTGTGAAAAGTTCTGAATTCTCCACCATGGTTTATAACATCCTTTAATACCTGAATCCTGCTTACTTTCCTAGCTTCATTCTGTCCCTCTTCTCCTTCTTCCATCAGGACAATCCCAACATATGGAACTTCTTGCCATGCTTTCTGGATCTTTGTACTTGTTTTCTCTGCCTGAAGCCATTCTCCTGGCTAACTTGTACTCATCTTTTATGTCCCAACTTAAATTTAGTTTCTTTGGAAGCACATGCGTAGTACTTAGTTAGTACTCTGCCTTCATCAGTTCTCCATTCATGCTTATAGGATGTAATACAAAGAGCACAGGCTGTGGATTGAGGGTGGGAAGGCCAAAGTTTGACTCCTAATTTGTTATGAGATTTGGGGGATGTAAATTAACCTCTTCAGGCCCTATTTTCTTCATCTCTAAAATGGGATAATGATGCCTTTTTTTTTTAACAAGCCCATTGAAAGAATTCATAATAAAATATACATTACAAAGGATTTGGTAAGCACCAAAGCACCTTGCTCATGTGATTCGCTTCTGCTGTTAGTACTACTACTGCTGCTCCTATTTCTCTTTTCTTCCCCTGCGATGATCCACTCCAGTCTGTATAGTGTTTTACATGGGACTTGTTTTTCTAGGGGATGAAGACTTTACCAAAGAGATAACAGAGCTAGTTTCCCAGCTGCATGTCTCCTCCAAACCAGAGAAGCTTGCCAGGGTAAGTTTTTCCTTTTTGTGATTTTCAATTTTTTACATACATATATTTAGTGGATAAAGAATATAAGGTTGTAATTTCCTGGCAAGGATGTCACCAACACCAAGGGTACATTCTGAGATCCATACCTTGTGTCTGCTTCTTGGTTTCGCAGGTTAGTGTGCTAAACTCACATTGTGCCTCCCACCCCCAACGCCCCTACACGTCTGCCATCCTCACCTGTTTCCATATGGATTGCTTTGCTTGTCTGAAAGCTTAAATTAGGCTCCAGCCTTGTTGGTCGTGCTCACCAGCCATTGTGATACCAATGGGCTAGTTCTCCATTGAGGTTTCACTCTCTGTTGACGTTCTCAGGGCACTGAGTGATTCACAGATGATGGCATGTGGCCCTTGCAATTAGGTAGCTAGAGGTTGCCATTTCCCAGAACCCAGTAACTCAGATAATGACCATTTAGCTTATGGAAATGAGAGCGTTCTTGGCCTGGACCTTGCTCTTTGGTGGTGATGCCTGAGCTGTCTTCATACACCTGGAGCATGGAAGGACTTTGGTCAGAGCTCAGAGTGGGTTGGGAGAGATTGTTTGCAGAGTAGGATCCGCCTAGCATCTACGCCAGTGTGCCAGCTCTTGGGAACTGTCCTCTGGGTCTTGGGCTGCCTGCTGCCTCTTCACTCTCTTCTCCTAATCTTGAGAAGCGTCTTAGAGTCAGTTAGCAGCAGGTACACATTGCTCCCTGGCCAGGGAGAACACATGGCTCCCTGGCCATTAAATAGACATCAGAGTCATCTCTCGCGTACCCCAGGGTAAGGAACGTGATGCTTGAGGGAAGTCACGCATCGCCCTGTCATGACCAGTGGAAATGCTGCATTCTCCAAGAAAGCTGTCAGCACCTCGCCTCGGCAGCCCCTCTCCCTCATCTTGTAGCATTTTATAGCTTGGATCATAATGTTTTTGTTTTGGAAATAATATCCAGCTTAGAAAAAAGTTGCAAGAATAGTACAAATAGCCATTCATATACCTTTTATGCAGATGTACCTGATAACATTTTACTTCATTTACTTAATCATTTGTGCATGCAAATGTGTTCTCTTTTTCTATACCTTTCTCTCTACTTCCCTCATATACACATGCACACACGTTATAATTATTATTGGGATTATTTCTGGCCCTGTTATGTGGCATGCAGGATCTTTAGTTCTACAACCAGGGGTCAAACCCATGCCCTCCACAGTGGAAGCATGGAATCTTAACCACTGGACTGCCAGGGAAGTCCCTGGGACTATTTTTTGAGAGTAAATTGTAAGTATGATAGCCCTGTACTCCTAAATATTTCAATATGTGTCTCTTAAGAACATGGATATTCCCTTCCATAACCACACTAATTATTAACTGCAATAAATTTAACATTGATACCATACTTTATTTAGTCTGTTGTCTGCATTCCAGTTTTGTCATGACCTGATAATGTCCTTCATTCTTTCCTCTAATATTGGAGCAAGAACATGATCACAAATTGTATTTCTTTGTTACATACTCTGTCTCTCTTAATCTGTATTTGCTTTGTTTTCATTTGTTTAGTCTCTTTTAATATGGAATAGTCCTTAGCCTTTCTTAGTTCTTTATGATTTTGACATTTTTGAGAAATAACAAGCCCCTTCTCCCTTTATAGAAGTAGTGTATTCCTTACTTGAGGGTTATCTGATGCTTTCTCATGATTAAAGTCAGGTTATGCATTCTCAGCTGAAAGAGCTCATAAATAATGTTATATCCTGCACAGGGTACAGTATATCCAGAGGCACATGATGTCCATCTGTCCCTTATTGGTGGGGTGTTGTCTGATTTCTTACAGTATGGTTATGTTTTTGTTTCTGTGCTACTAATGAGCTTTCTGTGGGGAGACATTTTAAAGACCATACAAATACCCTGCTGCTCATAATTTAGCATTCTAGATATAGCAACTATTCATGATTCTTGATGCACCAGTCTTTACTGTGATGATTGCCAAATGATGATTTGTTTCAATCTCAGTACATGCTTCACATTTACCAGTTGGCTGTCAGCATTCTGCTGAAGAGTTAAGAACTTTCCCTTCTCTCTTTGTCTATTTATTATCTGTTATTGGTATGGTCTCATGGGTTTCTATTTTTTTCCCCCATTGGTTTGTAATTCATTACTGTCCTTATACTTTGGTGTTCAAATTGTCCTTCAAGCTGACTCCTGCATGCTGTGTCCCTATTAGTCTTTGAGTACTTCCTTACTTTGAGGCATAACAAGATCTTATGCCTTCCATATTTCTCCCTAGAATCAAACTGAAATTCAAGGAGCCATGGTTCCTTTTTGCTATTTCAAGCCAAAACTTGGGTGCTAGATGTGCTCATTGCTTAGGGTGTCTTTGCTTCTAGGCTTGTTGGCAGAGCTGTGTGTATGTGTGTGCTGGCAGAGCTGTGTGTGTGTTAAGTTGCTTCAGTTGCATCCAGCTCTTTGTGACCCTATGGACTGTAGCACACCAGACTCCTCATTTTTGGGATTTTCCAGGCAAGAATACTGGAAGAGATTGCCATGGTCTCCTCCAGGGGATCTTCCCAACCCAGGGATCGAACCTGTGACTCTTAGGTCTCTTGAGTTGGCAAGCAAGTTCTTTACCAGTAGTGCTACCTGGGAAGCTGCAGAGCTAGGAAATGTATTTAACTACACACATGTGCACCACCCTGTGTATATGCATAAGTGTATGTATGTGTGTAAATGTGTATACTCATATACTTATTTTAGAGATCATAAGTTCATACCAATAACCCCAGTTTCAGTCCATTTTTATGGGTTCTTCCTTGTCTCTCCCCATTTTACATTTGTCTCTTTCACAATAAGAACTCTGTCTCCCAATAACATTACCACATTTTCTACTTTCCTCTATCTTGTAATGCATTTGAAATGTATGCTTGCCCATACTACTATAAAACCAATCTACAAAAAAATTTGTGATTTATTTACTGTCTCCTCTTGTTAATTTAATTTCATCTTTGAATATGTAGATGTTTTCAAGTCAAAACTTGTTTGACTTGTTTAACATGTTTTCAAGTCAAAACTTCAAAAAAATATACACAGAAGTGTCACTCCCTCCCAATTCCTATCTACTCAATTCTCCTCTCTCCTCTTATATTTTGAACTTTCTTGTTTTCCATCATATCCTTCCTATGTTTCTTTTTTAGATAACAGATATATATTTTTTATCTCCTTATATAAAAGTATACATACTATATGTATACTCCATGTAGCACTTTATCCACTTAACTGTGCAGATGTATTCATAAAATTATCATTGGTTCTTATTTGTTTTTAAATGTGTGTATCTTACCTCCCATTCTAACAGTTAAATTTCTTCAGGGCTGAATCTGTGATATGCTTTATTGTTCTTAAAATCCCGCCTCTACCATCTTACTTTCTGTGCAGTCTTAAACAAGTTGCTCAGTCTCTCTGTGCCTCAGCTTCTGTGTCTGTGAGGCAGGGATAATGTAGGGTTCCTGTAAAGATTTAATGTGTTAATACACACAGAGCTCTTAAAAGTGCCTGGCCCATAGTAAATATACATTGTTTATGGTCCTGAAGAAGCTATCTCAGTGTCTTATACTTTAGATGTCCAATGAATATGTGTTTACAGTAAACCTTTATTTTGCTAGGTGCTAGGGAAAAAGTAATGAAAGAGACATAGTTTCTCTGCTCAAAGAGATTATAATAATAAGTTATTAGTCCTAGTCATTCTCTGAAAGCAGCTTTCATATTGTTTATATTTTGGGTTTTGAGACTTAAGATATACAATGATTAAGGATAAGGGCCTGATTATTTCCAGGAATTTATACGAGAGTCTGTATGATGCAGAGGAAAGGCAATGAAGTAAAAATCTGAGAGCACAATTCTGATGTGGGCAAATCCCATTCCTTCTTCAGGCCTCAGCAAAATAAATAAATATATAAGTTGTTGCAGAAGCTAGGCTCAAAGGTACCTTTTAATTTGTAGGTCTTCCCTAATGGCTCAGCAGGTAAATAATCTGCCTGCAGTGCAGGAGATGCAGGTTATATCACTGGGTCGGGAAGATCCACTGGAGGAGGAAATAGCAACCCACTCCAGTTTTCTTGCCTGAAAAATCCCACAGACAGAGGAGCCTGGCAGGCTACAGTCCATGGGGTCAAAAAGAGTTGGACATGACTAAGCATGAGCCTAGAGGCTCAGGTGGTAAGGAATCTACCTGCAATGCAGGAGACCTAGGTTTGATCCGTGGGTCAGGAAGATCCCCTGGAGAAGGGAATGGCTGCAAACTCCAGTACCCTTGCCTGGAGAATTCCATGGACAGGAGTGTGACAGGTTATGGGCTACAGTCCATGGGGTTGCAAAGAGTTGGACACAACTGAGCAACTGACAACAGCAACAAGCACTGATGAGTCTAGATCTCAGACTAGTTCCAGACTGATCTGGGTGTGGAGGGTGGCTGCTGTTGGTATTTTTTTTGAAAAGGATGATAAATTACATTGAGTTGGTACAATAGACTGTGATAACGTCACTTAATGTATTTATTACTTGAGAGGTTATTTTAAGTATATATTATGCCTACTAAAATGATTCTTACGTATGTTAAATTTATAGTGTCAGTTTTCTTTCTGTTTTATATGGCCTTATTTCTGTTTTTCTTTTTTCCATCTCACATAAATCAGTGTCTGTTTTTTCTCTCATTTTATCTCCTCAAAGAAATTGTAAAGACTTTCACATATATTTAGGCTATTTGTCAACTGTTAGAATTCTTTAACAGCCTCATCTCTCACTATTCTCTTCTCTATAAATTTCACCTCCCCCCCCATCTTTTATCACACTTCTCCCATATTGGCCTTGGTTCTGTTCCTTGAATATACCAATCTGGTTTCCCTCTGCTTATGTCTCTCATTGTGTAAATATTTTATATGGCTAACACCTCTTAACATTTCATAATTCAGCTCAAATATTGCTCCTCAGAGATTTCCTGCCCACCCAAATGGAATCTGCTTTCTCCTCACCCACTCTACACTCTTTAGCACTTCATTTTATTTTCTTTATGCATTTACATGTTTGCTTGTTAATTGTCCTTTTGTAGTAGAATAAAGATCAGGGTTATAGTTTGTATTAGACACTATATTCCCAGCATGTAGAACAGCATGTGCTACATATTTGTAACAAATGAATGAATGTATTCTATTATCTGGTCTTACCAGTTATCTGATAGTTTTCTCAGTAAACCTTTTGTTTTCTTGCTTCCAAACCTTTATATAGTTAATTTGTTTATTTATTTTTTTAATTTTGAAGGTTAATGCATAAGTAGTGGGAAGCTTGTAGATCAGAGCCAGATTATACCTGAGGGACTTTTGGGAGTCCCTGTATTACAGAGGAAAGAACCTTGAAGTGAATGTCGAGTACATAGATTCCACTCTAGCTCATTCATGTGTACCCTTGGTTATAGCACCACTTATTGATCCTTAAAGACTCAGCCCTAATACTATGTCTGTAATAAAGCCTGCGATTCTTTCATTTTTCAGTTGGAATGACTCTCAAGGTCTTCTTTGGATTTGTATTGCTTAGTTACAACTCTGAACACATTCTGTCTATATAAAGTCACTCAAGTGGGTTAACTCATTAAATGACAGTAAACATTTTCTTAGAAACCTGGACTCTCTCAGTTGCAAATGACAGAAACGTAGAAACCTGGACTCTCTCAGTTGCAAATGATAGAAATTTACAAACTATAACCCTGATCTTTATTCTACTACAAAAGGACAATTAATAAGAGAAAGGCATATTTGTTAGCTCAAGAAACTAGAAAGCTGGGGCTTCCCTGGTGGCTCAGTGGTAAAGAATCTGCCTGCCAATGCAAGGAGACTTGGGTTCAGTCACTGGGTTGGGAAGATCCCTTGGGGAAGGAAATGGCAGCCCACTCCAGTATTCTTGCCTGGGAAATCCCATGGACTTAGGAGCCTGGTGGGCTACAGTCCATGGGTTGCAAAAGAGCAACCTAGCAACCAAACAACAAGTTGAAAGGGTATTTAGGGGACTGTAGGCATTCACAAGGAGAAGGCAGTGGCACCCCACTCCAGTACTCTTGCCTGGAAAATCCCATGGACGGAGGAGCCTGGTAGGCTGCAGTCCATGGGGTCGCTAAGAGTCGGGCATGACTGAGCGACTTCACTTTCACTTTTCACTTTCATGCATTGGAGAAGAAAATGGCAACCCACTCCAGTGTTCTTGCCTGGAGAATCCCAGGGATGGGGGAGGCTGGTAGGCTGCCGTCTATGGGGTCGCACAGAGTCGGACACGACTGAAGCGACCTAGCAGCAGCAGCAGGCATACATAAAAGGGTTGTTGAGGTGCCCAGTCTCCTGGGATGTCTTTGAAAGTTACTTGGAACAGACAGTGTTTGGATGGAGAATTGAAAGAAAATTGAGTTGCCTTGATTTAAGGAGAAAAAATGGGAAAGACACTCTGGACTAAGGGAATAACATGAAAGAACAGTCACATTATCGGTCATTATTATCAGTTCATAAAGTGAAAAGTGGTGAGAGAAGCTGGAGAGGTAGGTAGACTAGATCATGGGCACTTTTTAGATCATGTCAAAGAGCATGATCTAGTTGATGGGGAGCCATTGAAGAGAAGTGGAGAAATCAGCTATGGGCTTAGATAGATCACTGGTACCATTATGGAAGATGGATTTTAAGATGAGCCACATTGGAAACAGGGAGACCAGAGTGCTATTGCCATAAAGTATATTTGAACTCCCATGGTGGTAACAGAGAGGAAGAGGAGGGGCAGATTGGAGAAATACCTAGGCTAGATAAAATCAGACCATCTTGGTGCGTGGAAAGGAAGAATCTAGGATGGCTCAGGTATTTTGGCTTGGATGACTGGTGGTTCTTTTAAAGCTCAAGGGAATAAGAGAAGATGAAAAAATTAGGGGTAGGGAGAGAAAGATGACAAATTTAATTAAATTTTGTCCATGTTATACATGATACAGATGCCATAGGATATCCTGATATGTATGTCAAGCAAGGAGTTGGAATATGTTGTTTTCAGGAGAAGTTAGTGCTGGAGATAAGGATTCAGGAGTCAGCAGCAGATATGGAATAGTTAAAATACTGAGTTAGGACTGATGGAGAGAGAAGGGAGTAGGGTGAGAGAAGTAGAAAGCCATGACTGCTATTTGGTTTGAGCAGTACTGACTAGGAAGGGGTATGGGGGACTTTCTAGAGGGATGGGAATATTCTGTATCTTGATCTGGGTCACATAAACATAAATGTGTACACATGTAACCTGTCATACTCTGAAAATTTGTGCGCTTTATATGAGTTACATCTCAGTTTTAAAAAAGCCAAAGGATTAGAGAATTCAAGAGGGAATGAGTGGTCATATAAAGAGTTCAGCACTGAGAAGTTTAATGGTATGTTCAGGTGAGAACAAGAATGCTGACTTCCATTGTGCTAAAATGTTCCTGGTGGAGGCACAGTAATCTTGGTGAGCTGAATTAAATTGCTGATGGACTATACAGCCATCCCTCGACAGCCTCAGAAGTATCCTGCTTCCAGGGATCCCTGTTGATACCAGAATTCAGGGATACTCAATTTCCTGATACAAAATGGTGTAATATTTGCATATAACCCATGTACATCCTCTGAGTGAGAGTCATGCAGTCGTGTCCAACTCTTTGCGACCCTATGGACTGTATAGTCCATGGAATTCTCCAGGCCAGAATACTGGAGTGGGTGGCCTTTTCCTTCTCCAGGGGAT
>SJYV01042374.1:0-23752 GCA_006410875.1 Neotragus pygmaeus | reverse complement strand
TGAGATGGTTGGATGACATCACTGACTCAATGGACATGAGTTTGAGTAAACTCTGGGAGTTGGTGATGGCCAGGGAGGCCTGGTGAGCTGCAGTCCATGGGGTCGCAAAGAGTTGGATGCAGCTGAGTGGCCAAACTGCACCATGACATACCCAAGCACTCTTATATCAGTGTCTCTGGACTCAGAATAATTCCTTATGCATCATTCTTCAGCTGTATTCTGCTGGCTAGTTATGTTTATTTAAAGTGGTTACAGACTTCCAGAATGGAGAGATTGCACAGTAAAAGAAATTTTATAACACTAGTTCACCTAAACTGCCTTTAAATTTATTGTGCAGAGTCTGTTTGTTTGTTTGTTTTAGCTCCTCCATTGTAATTACCCTGCCAAAATCTATTACAGAAGTTATTCGCAAAGGGAAGAAACAACTCATTAAGATCCTATCTGATGGGGAACAGTATGATGTGGTGAAAAAACAAGCTCTGCTCTATTTTCATATCGCCTTGATTATCACAGAAGCGATGCAAGAGATGAGCAAATAGCTCAGCTAGCAATAATCGTCAAGGATGCTTTGGTCTCTCTTCTCTTCTTCAGTCATCTAAGTTTCCCCCTCCCTAGGCCAGTGGATATTGCCCCTGGTGATAACAGTAGCCAAGTCCAGATTATAACCTCCTGACTAAAACTCAGCCAGTAGCGGTCAGCATCATTTCCTCTTTTCCAGCTAGCATTTGAAGTTTCTATGCTCAAAATGTCCAGCGAATAAGTGGCCAGATGTCGTTTTGAGTGTTGTTGTTGTTGTTCAGTCGCTCAGTCACATCTAACTCTTTGCGACCCCATGGACTGCAGCACACCAGACTTCTCTGTCCATCCGCATCTCCCAGAGCTTGCCCCAACTCATGTCCATTAAGTCGGTGATACCATCCAGCCATGTCATCCTCTGTCATCCCCTTCTCCTCTTGCTTTGAATCTTTCCCAGCATCATGGTCTTTTCAAATGAGTCAGCTCTTCACAACAGGTAGCCAAAGTATTGGAGCTTTAGCTGCAGCATCAGTCTTTCCAGTGAATATTCAGGATCGATTCCCTTTAGGACTGACTGGTTTGATCAGCTTGCAGTCCAAGGGACTCTCAAGAGTCTTCTCCAACACCACAGTTCAAAACCATCAGCTCTTCAGCACTCAGTTTTCTTTATGGTCCAACTCTCACATCT
Organism: Neotragus pygmaeus; assembly: GCA_006410875.1. Classification (NCBI taxonomy): domain Eukaryota; kingdom Metazoa; phylum Chordata; class Mammalia; order Artiodactyla; family Bovidae; genus Neotragus; species Neotragus pygmaeus. The sequence continues at coordinate 22,548 of SJYV01042374.1, read as the reverse complement.
GTACATGACTACTGGAAAAAAATCATAGTTTGACTAGATGGACATTTGTCAGCAAAGTAATGTCTCCGCTTTTTAATATGCTGTCTAGGTTTGCCATAACTTTTTTCCCAAAGACCAAGCACCTTTTAATTTCATGGCTACAGCCACCATCTGCAGTGATTTTGGAGAGCAAGAAAATTAAGTCGCNATTTGTCAGCAAAGTAATGTCTCCGCTTTTTAATATGCTGTCTAGGTTTGCCATAACTTTTTTCCCAAAGACCAAGCACCTTTTAATTTCATGGCTACAGCCACCATCTGCAGTGATTTTGGAGAGCAAGAAAATTAAGTCGCTCACTGTTTCCATTGTTTCCCCATCTATTTGCCATGAAGTGATGGGACCAGATGCCATGATCTTATTTTTCTAAATGTTGAGTTTGAAACCATCTTTTTTACTCTCTTTCACCTTCATCAAGAGGCTCTTTAGTTTATCACTTTCTGCCATAGGGTGGTTTCATCTGCTTATCTGAGGTTATTGACATTTCTCAATACGGTCTTGGCTGCAGCTTGTGCTTCATTCAGCATCACATTTCTCATGATGTACTCTGCATATAAGCTAAATAAGCAGGGTGACAATATACAGGCTTGCGTACTTTCCCAATTTGGAACCAGTCCATTGTTCCATATCCAGTTCTGTCCCTTCTTGCCCTGCATACAGATTTCTCAGGAGGTAGGTAAGGTGGTCTGGTATTCCCATCTCTTTAAGAATTTTTCACAGTTTGTTGTGATCCACCCAATCAAAGGCTTTAACCTGGTCAACAGTTTGCAGAAGTAGATGCTTTTCTGGAATTATCTTGCTTTTTCTATGATCCAACTGATGTCAGCAATTTGATCTTTGGTTCCTCTGCCTTTTCTAAATCCAGCTAGTGGAGGTGATGGAATTCCAGCTGAACTATGATGCTGTGAAAGTGCTGCACTCAATATGCCAGAAAATTTAGAAAACTCAGCAGTGACCACTGGACTGAAAAAGATCAGTTTTCATTCCAATCCCAAAGAAAGGCAATGCCAAGGAATGTTCACAATACTGCACAATTGCACTCATTTCACATGCTAGCGAAGTAATGCTCAAAATTCTCCAAGCTAGGATCAATACTTTGTGAACCAAAAACTTCCAGGTGTTTATTTTGAGTGAGAAACTTCCTATTCTGCCAATGCTAAAAGAATATCAGTCTATCACCTCACTGCCAGAGCACCAGGCTCTGAGTTCCTTTTATCTTTGACTTCAAGGAAAATATACTTGACCTCATATACTGTACATCAGTGAAATAAGGAGAGTAATACAAATTGAGAGGCAGCATCTGCAATAGTGAAAATCATGCCTGAGTCCTTTGGTATTCCTACTGAAACAAGTAATCTTTTGTGATGATTGGTCGTATCTTAGAAGTGAACATAGCTTAGAAAACTAGAGCTACCCTGTGATAGAGACACATAAAGATGTTTGGAAGCCTTTAGAAGTTAGAGTACTTTTAGGAGAAAGACAGAGGATATAGCTGTCATGAAGTAAAGGATAGATTTCAGAGTGCCATTTAAGACTATTCAACAAATTTGAATTGTAAAATAGGGTAATGGGAAAGCCATTCAGGTAGTTTATAGAGAAAATGACATACTGAACTCTGCTTTTTAGAAGGCACTCTAGGGATCCCCTGGTAACTCAGTGGTAAAGAATCCACCTGCCAATGCAGGAGACACGGGTTCAATCCCTGATCTACTGCTACTACTGAAGCCCTAGGGTTCATACCCTAGGGCCCAGGCTCCACAACAAGAGAAGCCACCACGATGAGAAGCCTCACAGCACAACTAGAGAAGAGCCGCTGCTCGCCACAACTGGAGAAAAGCCTGCAGAACAACAAAGATCCAGCACAGCCAAAAATAAACAAATATAAACGGTAAAATAAAAGCACTCGAAAAACAATGTGGAAAATGAATTCAAAGAGACCAAGAAAGAATACAGAAAACCAAAACAGTCGGTGCATGGTTAAGGTAGTTTGGGGCTTTTCTGGAGGCTCAAATAGTAAAGAATCTGCCTTCAGTGCAGGAATAACAGGTTTGATCCTTAGGTGGGGAAGATCCCCTGGTGAAAGGAAAGGCTACCCACTCCAGTATTCTGGCCTGGAGAATTCCATGGACAGAGGAGCCTGATTGGCTACAGTCCATGAAGTCACAAAGAGTCGGATGCAACTGAGAAACTAGCACTTTCACTATCTGAGGTAGTTAAGATGAGGAATGATGACAGTTATCTAGAGTAAGGTTGAAACTGAGATTAAAAAAGTAAGTAAAAGTCATTCAGTCTCATCTGACTCTTTGTGACCCCATGGACTATATAGTCCATGGAATTCTCTAGGCCAGAATACTGGAGTGGGTAGCCTTTCCCTTCTCCAGGAGATCTTCCCAATTCAGGGATCGAACCCAGGTCTCTCCTGCATTGCAGGTGAATTCTTTACCAACTGAGCTATGAGAGAAGACCAAGAGATTGAAAAGAGATTCTTAAAGAAGTGTTCAAGAGCTAAAATCAAGATAGTTTAATGAAGGATTGACTGTTGATATAAGAAAGAAAATCAAAACCATGATCTTTCCCAAATTTCAAACTTAGGGAACTGGGTGGAAAATGAGACTATTTTCTGATGACTCAAAGATGATGAATTTCCTTTTAGGCATTGAAACATTAAGAGATTCCCACTAACAATTTGATTTATGGACAGAGAACTCAGTAGGGATTGAATTAGATCTAGATGTAAAAGATGTTGACATGGGAAGCTTGGAAAGAAGCCTTGAGAATAAGATGAATAGGGTAAAAAGGGAGAAAAATGAAAGTGTACAGGATAAAGCTCTATACAACAGCATTTATATGGCAGATTAAACCAAGACTTCTCTCTGTCCTGATATTAAGTGGAAGTAGGTAAGCAGAATCTCACAGAGGAGACTAAAGAGGGACCACCAGACAGAGAAAAGGTAAAAAAAAACAAGTGTGGGTCACAGAGGGGAGCATTTCCTAGAGGAGAAGGTAATAAGTGGCATATACTCCCCTGAGTATTCATTCAGAAATAGGACCAAAAAGGCTCTTTGGGTTAAGAATGCACTGGTGTTTGGTAGCTTTAGGAAGGACAGCTTAATAGCACAGTGGCATTAAACAGGAACTGCACTGGGTTGAAGAGTGTGTATGAAAAAACAAAAAGGCAGCCAGGGTGAATGATGCATTTGAGAAGATTAATGTGAAGGTGAGGAGTCAAGTGTGAGCTGGGGAGAGAAAGGTAGTTGAAATGAAATTCTGAGGGGAGTTTGTGTATGTATGTTTGTGTGTGTACGTGCACATGCACATGTGTGTGTACAGTGTTATATACAAATAAAAGAGACTTGAGCAGGTTCAAGTCTGATGGAATGCGTCTCCAAAGAGGGGAATGTTGAAGACACAGAGTAGAGAATATCAGCTCAACACATTGAAGTCCCTGAGAGGACAGGGGAATTACTTTTATGGAGACAGGAGTAGTTCAGTTCAGTTCAGTCGCTCAGTCGTGTCCGACTCTTTGCGACCCCATGAATCGCAGCACGCCAGGCCTCCCTGTTCATCACCATCTCTCGGAGTTCACTGAGACTCATGTCCATCAAGTCAGTGATGCCATCCAGCCATCTCATCCTCGGTCGTCCCCTTCTCCTCCTGCCCCCAATCCCTCCCAGCATCAGAGTCTTTTCCAATGAGTCAACTCTTCGCATGAGGTGGCCAAAGTACTGGAGTTTCAGCTTTAGCATCATTCCTTCCAAAGAAATCCCAGGGCTGATCTCCTTCAGAATGGACTGGTTGGATCTCCTTGCAGTCCAAGGGACTCTCAAGAGTCTTCTCCAACACCACAGTTCAAAAGCATCAATTCTTCGGCGCTCAGCCTTCTTCACAGTCCAACTCTCACATCNCGCATCATTCTTTCCAAAGAAATCCCAGGGCTGATCTCCTTCAGAATGGACTGGCTGGATCTCCTTGCAAGTCAGGTTGCCTTAGCCGAGCTGATTAGTGGCTACGCCAAGATTGAGTACTAGAACTTCCTGAGTTCAAGTTCAGTCGCTCAGTCGTGTCCGATTCTTCACGACCCCATGGACTGCAGCACGCCAGGCCTGCCTTCCATCACCAACTCCCTGAGTCCAAAGTTCTTCTCAAAAGGTAGAGAAGGAAGTTCAGAAAATTTGCACTTTCTCCCAATTCAGGAGAATTGTCAGATCCTAGAACACTTCTAATTATCAGTCAATCACAGGTGTGTTGTTCTAGTGCCCTCAGCTATGAGTATGCCCTGAAAAGGATGGACGAATCCCTTTCGTAGCCTTTGGCTGCCTCAAGGGAAACAACAGTGACAGTGTTGGAACTTCACTTCCCAGCAAGCCTCCTGGCTCGCTAAGGCGCGAGGCATGACGGGCTCCTCGCCTCTCTGTCCGATTGAGCTGCCCGGCAGAAGCGGAATACGTCGCAGCCTGACGTACGGGCGCGCGGCATTCTGGGAAGTGTNAAAAAAAAAAAAAAGAAGTGGATATGGAACCTGGAAGTGTCAGGCAGAGCTGAGATTTTTGACTTGTGCTTGAATATTTTCCACTGGAAAAAAATGTCCCTCCCAGTGCCCTCCAGCAAAGCCATGCTGGAAGCTGCACCCTCCAAGTGAAGAGGAACCGGTACTCATTATAAAGCAGGATGTGCTGGTTCTCAAAGATGATCAACTGTGCAGTTATTTTTCCAGCCTTCACTTCCTCTGCCCACTCCCTCTCTTTCTACTCGACTAAGCCTAGGACTCTGGTTTCTGCCAAATGTGTTAGTCATAACAGGAGCACGTTCATATGAGTGAGTGATTTGGGGCTGACAAAATGTCCTTGTATCAGCACAAACCGTCAGCATAAATTTGCAGGGCTGGCCTGCAGTGTCCAACAGCTTCCCCATGCATTACCTCTTCTCCACTGGATCCTTCCAACCTGCACACTGACTGAAACGTGACTCTGATCACTGGACACTGACTTTGATGAGGTGAGGAGACACTGCTTTGGCTGCTTCATATGACTGCACCCATTTATCTCATGGCACATGGGATCATGTTGCAGTTTAATGTGGAATAAGTAAGCATTTTATAAAAACAGCATAGGTGACGTTGTGAGGTCACAAACCACCAGACACTAGTAGTATTTAAGAAGATGTTGGAAGATCACCTATGGGAAAATAAAGGAAATAGTCTCAAGTTGGAGAGAAAGAAATCAAGTGAAGCTACTTAACAGGCTTTATATTTCATGCTTATAGACTCAAGAAAGCCTATTTAAAACAAATCTGGCTCAACCATCGGACCCAGTGACTCAATCATATGACCCATCAATTCCACTCCTACACAAATACCCAGAAAAAGCCATAATCCCAAAAGATCCATGCACAATGATCATTGCAGCACTATACAATATCCAGGACATGGAAGCAACCTAAATGTCCATCAATGGATAAATAAAATGTGGTGTGTATGTAAGGGAATATTACTCAATCAGAAAAAGGAGCCAGACTCTGCCATTTGCAAAAATGTGGATGGACCTAGAGACCTAGCTATGGACATCCACACAGAATGAAGTAAGTCAGCACAAGTACAACAAATATAGTATACTAACGTGTATTTGCGGCATCTAGAAAAATGGTGCAGATGAAGCTATTTGCAGAGCAGAAATTGAGACACAGATTTAAAGAATAAAAGCAAAGGACATGACTGAGCGATTAACACTTTCACAGACAAAGCGAACAAAAGTATGAACACTGAGGAGGGGGAGGGGTTGTGGTGGGATGCACTGGTAGGTTAGGATTGACATATATACACTTTTGATACTATTAATGTGCATAAAATAGATAACTAGTGGGAACATGCTGTATGGCACAGGGAACTCAACTCAATGCTCGGCGGTGACTTAAATAGGAAGGAAATCCAAAAAAAGGAATATAAATATACATATGGATGACTTGCCTGGAAAATCCCGTGGACGGAGGAGCCTGGTAGGCTGCAGTCCATGGGGTCGCACAGAGTCAGACACGACTGAAGTGACTTAGCAGCAGCAGCCTGGATGAGTCACTCTGCTGTACAGCAGAAACCAACACAACATTGTAAAGCAACTATATTCCAATAAATGTTTAAAAGAAAATTAATAAATGCAAACGTATTGCACATGGAACAGTTCACAAGAAACTGACATACACATAAATGATAAGTTCTCAGAAGCAGCAAAGAAGAAGAGAGGATAGGAGAATGGCCACAGAACGTGCAGGTGTGCGTCCCAGCTCGTTGCTCTGCCGGCCGAATGACCCTAATATATTTTATAAAAGGAAGATGGCACTTGTTTTGGTGGTGGTTCTAAGATTGTGTGGCTATTAAAATTTGCTATTTAAAATTAAATGACATTAAAAATCAGTCCCCCAGTTGAGCTAGCCACATGTGAAGTGGTCAGTACCCACATGTGCTGGTGGCTCTCCTGTTGGACTGCACAGATACAGAGCATTTCCATCCTCACCAAAAATTCTATTTGGGGGTATCCCTGGTGACTCAGTGGTAAAGAATACACCTGCCAATGCAAGAGACATGGGTTCGATCCCTAGTTGGGGAAGAACCCACGTGCTATGGAACAACTAAGCCCGTGCACTACAACTACTGAGCCTGTGTCCTGGAATACAGGAGTTTCAACTACTGAGCCCATGTTCCCTGGAGCCCATGCTCTGCAGCAAGAGAAGCCACAGCAATAAGGCCCTGCACCACACCTGGAGAGTAGCCCTCGCTCGCTGCAACTAGAGAAAAGCCCACACACAAACAAAGATCTAGCGGTGCCAAAAATACCTATTAATAAAATTTTTTAAAGGGATAATTGGATTCCCTGGTGGCTCAGATGGTAAAGCGTGTGCCCACAATGCGGGAGACTGGGTTTGATCCCTCAGTCAGGAAGATCCCCTGGGGAAGGAAATGGCAACCCACTCCGGTACTCTTGCCTAGAAAATTCCATCGATGGAGGAGCCTGGCGGGCTACAGTCCATGGGGTCGCAGAGAGTCAGACACAACTGAGCGACTGACTTCACTTCAAGTTCTATTTGATAACATTATTTTAAAGATTAGACATAATCTTTAAAAAAGAGAAACGCCCAGTACATATGGGTACTCATAGATGATAAGTAACTTTTTGCTCATTATAACTAATCTTTCAGACTATCCCAAAATACGTACAGAATATGTTGCATATATTACTTAATATAATTTTCACTCCCACAGGGGATGAAAACAGGAATACTCTTGTTCTACAGATGATGAAATGAGGCTTGAAGAGATTACACAAAGATTATGAGCATTTATTTTTAGAAATTTCCTTAAATCACAAAGGAAAACTGATTAGAAATGGGTTTCAAGCAATCATTCATCCAACAGCAAACCTGCACTCTTAAGCCTGGCAATGTGCTTTTATACTTACTGAGAATAATGGGAAAACTCCAACTGTGGTGGGAGAGAGAGTAGAGAGTCTTGGGGGTTTCATTCAAGAAAGAGAACAATGGGGTAAGGAAAATCCTGATATGTAAAGAAATAAGAGCTAAAGTCAATGGACCTTAAGTTCTATAATCTTAGACTCTAGGATTCTGAAAGGCCTCATATTATGTGCTCTATTCTGTCAGAGATAATTGGAAGGTATAGTTATTTATTGCAAGAAATAGAAGTATTTTTTAGTTTTGTCTTCGTCAGTCAAAATCTACCTCTCTGAGGATACCTATGTTCTGGGGAACACATAGAAAGGAGTAATTTGATATTGAAAACAAAGAGATAGGTTGGGAAATGGGGCCAAGGAGTTGAATGTTAGATCTTATGAATAGGACAAATTGTGCTATTAAGAAGCACTATCTGCCTAAATTCTAGGCTTCAGACCTCTATCCAGTGTCTTCTAAGTGTCAGGACATTCAAGTAATAAGCACAACAGTGCCTTGTTAAACACATTCCTGATGGAAAAACAGCAGAATCAACTAAACAGCAAATAGTAATAATCATACAGCAATAGTAATTGTTGGGTTATGATATTATAAATAAATTAATGCAAGGTCTTAACAGTGGTTACATTAGTTATGATGTCGTCATCCTTGTTACTCAGTCACTAAGCCATGTCCAACTCTTTGCAACCCCGTGAACTGCACCATACAAGTTTCCTTTGTCTTCCACTAACTCCCGAATTTTGCTCAAATGCACATCCATTGAGTCAGTGATGCTATCCAACCATCTCATCCTCTGTTGCCTCTTTCTCCTCCTGCCCTCAATCTTTCCCAGCATCAGGATCTCATCCAGTGAGTTGGTTCTTTCCATCAGGTAGTTAAAGCATTGGAGCTTCAGCTTTAGCATCAGTCCTTTCAAAGAATATTCAAGGTTAATTTCCTTTAAGGTTGACTGATTTGATCTCCTTGCAGTCCTAGGGACTCTCAAAAGTCTTCTCCAATACCACAACTCAAAAGCATCAGTTCTTCAGCACTGCTGAGTCTTCTTTATGGATCAACTCTCACATTGGTACATGACTAATGGAAAAACCGCAGCTTTGGCTATACGGACTTTGCTCTGCTTTCTAATACACTGTCTACGTTTGTCATAGCTTTCCTTCCAAGGATCAAGTGTTTTTTTTTGTTTGTTTTTTGTTTGTTTTAATTTCATGGCTGCAGTCATCATTCACAGTGATTTTGGAGCCCAAGAAAAGAAAATCTGTTACTGCTTCCATTTTATCCTCTTCTATTTGCTGTGAAGTGATGGGACTGGATGGCATGATCTTAGTCTTTTTTAATGTTGAGTTTCAAGCCAGCCTTTTCACTCTAGTCAGGATAAACAAGATAATATGACAATAGCAAATACACCAAGATATTTATGTGATTTAAGTCAAAAATAATTGATTTCTCATTCACATCACAACTAAACTGAATAATTGTAGCTTTCCTTGGTGGCTCCTTTCTAGATGGTGACTCTAAGATACAACCTCTGGAATTTGTGCTTTCCAAGGACCAGAGAGTCATAGAACATTTAAGGGTCAACCCTGGAAGTATTTTCTAGTACTTCTGTCCACCTTACACTCACCAGACTTTAATCACATTCTCTACGACTCAACTGCTCAACTATAAGAGGTACCTTCGTGTGTCACTTTGATGCTGGACCAAGTATGATGGCCACTTTGCCTTGTCTCTGAATCAGAGGTCATCAAATGTGCTCAGTGTATGTGTATCTAAAATCTCTTTGTTTATTTTAAAAAAACAAATAGCCCCTTTGCTTTTAAACAGCTACTCGCTTTTATATTTTCCCCAAACTCTTGTTCTACTTAAACACCCTCTTCCCCACCCTTATCAATTCTTATTTCATTAATAATATCACCCCCACCAGGCAAAGCTTTCACTCTCTTTCCTAGCTGGTCATGCTACTCTGGAGGGGGAGTGATCACATATGGTTGTTGCTTTATAAATATTTGGTGATTTAATCCACTGCAACTGATTGCAAACTAAAATAATCAATTACTTCATCATTATTAAATCTAATCAATACGTTTCTTTCTAGGATTATTCCACTTACAACATTGGGTGACCTGTGTTCTTAAACAAGCTAATCCCTTATGTCCTTGACCCATCAAACTCTTGGTTGTTTTCCTACTTCAATGATGGAATCCTTCTCACTACACTTAATTTTCCACTGCATGTTCCACTATGTACCCCTTAAGTTTTATCCTTGAGCTGCTGATCCCTTCAGTATTCTATTGCTAAAAAGATTTTTTTCCCCATTGTATGATTTCTACTGCCACCTGTATGCTAAGGCTTTCCAAAACATAAATTAATCCTAGACTTTGTCTTGAGTTGAAAATTTTGAGTCGAACTGCCTGTTCGATATTATCATCAAAATGTCTTATTGACATCTCAAACTTGACTGGTCCAAATCAGCATTCATTACTCCCCAGGGTTGCTCATCCTTTCTCACTCTGCATCTAAGGGCTATTATCCATACAGTTATGGAACTAAAAACCAAGGAGTCTTACCTTCTCCCTTTTCTTCTGGAGTCTAGCTTATTGATCCCTATCACCTGCTCGTGTACTTGCAAGTATTTCTTATCTAGTCTCTCTCCTCTCTATCCTTGCCAGTTTTCTTACTCATTTCTCCAATATGAATTACCAAAAGCCTCCTGTCAATCTCCTTGCCACCATATCCTTCCAGCTAAATCTGTGATCTATGCTACTCAACATTCAAAAAATGAAGCTCATGGCATCCAGTCCCTTCACTTCATGGCAAATAGATGGGAAAACAATGGAAACAGTGGCAGGCTTTATTTTCTTGGGCTCTAAATCACTGCAGATGGTGACTGCAGCCATGAAATTAAAAGATGCTTGCTCCTTGGAAGAAGAGCTATGGCCAACCTAGACAGCATATTAAAATCCAGAAGCATTGCTTCATCAACAAAGGTCCATATAGTGAAAGCTATGGTTTTTCCAGTAGTCCTGTATGGATATGAAATATGGACCATAAAGAAAGCTGAGCACCAAAGAACTGATGCTTTAGAACTGTGGTGTTGGAGAAAACTCTTGAGAGTCCCTTGGACTGCAAGCAGATCCAACCAGTCTATCCTAAAGGAAATCAACCCTGAATGTTCACTGGAGACTGAAACTCCAATACTTTGGACACCTAACGTGAGGAACTGGATCACTGGAAAAGACTGTGATGCTGGGAAAGATTGAAGGCAGAAGGAGAGGAGAAGACAGAGGATGAGATGGTTGGATGGCATCACCAGCTCGATGGACATGAGTGTGAGCAAGCTCCAGGAGTTGGTGATGGACAGGGAAGTCTGGCCTGCGGCAGTCCATGAGGTCACAAAGAGTTGGACACGACTGAGTGACTGAACTAAACTGAACTGAATGCTGCAGCCAAGCTGAAATTTTTAGAAGAAACAACCTGACCATTTCACTCTTTAGTTTAAAACCCTTCGAAGTGGGTTAATATATATAATGTTAAGGTCAGATCTAAGCACTTGGACTTTCTTAGTCTAAACTCTTGCTCCTTTGTATCTGTAACTTATGATTAGCAACATTGGTGTTCTGCACACACCTTGCTTCGGTACTGTTTAAGGAAAGCCAAGCAAATTCTAGCTAACCCCTTCTTGTCCTTGTATCTTATCTCAGATCTCAGCTCTTCCAGAAGTTTTGTATCCCTGTCTACTCTGGAGGAGGCACCACTCCTCTTGGCTTAGAGGATGCCCTAAGTCTGTGACTTTGAACTTCATGAAGCAGAATTCCTTGTAAAACATGTTGGACATACCTTTCTAGTGAGAAATAATTATTTTGTGGGGTCAAATCATTGAGATCTGGGGATTAATTTGGGACCCCAGCATGGACAGCTGGTGTGCTGCAACCCATGGGGTCACACAGAGTCCAATGCAACTTAGCAACTGAACAACAACAACATAGTCTTTTAATAGCTAATGCTGAATAAACTGTGGCTGTGTGCTTAGTTGCATTCAACTCTTTGAGACATTTCGCACTGTAGGCCTCCAGGCTCTTTTGTCCATGGGATTTTTCAGCAAGAATACTGAAATGGGTAACCATTTCCTCCTCCAGGACATCTTCCCAACCCAGGGACTGAACCCATGTCTCCTGTCTCTTCTGCACTGCAGGCAGATTCTTTACCCACTGAGCCATCAGTTAGCATGTGATAAATGTAGAACGCAGCACAAAATGTCCCCATTGTGTTCATACAGACAAAGCACATTTCTCTTATCCTGTCCAGCTTTAACATTCACTGGGGCTCTTTTATTATACTAGGAAATGTTCAAAGAGAGCCAATTCGACTGAAGAAGGAAATGAAGAAAATTATGGAAAACTGCCTTCTCTAAGTATGGCAAACATTTGTAGAATAAATGAGCTTGAGGTTTATAATCTGTTTCCCACTCGAGCAAAGCCGTTCTATTCCGTCTGAGCTGAGAAACTACTGGAGCTTGAATTATCCATGAAGGCTCTGGCAGCTTGCCGTGCAGCCTGGCCCACAAAGGATGAGCTCACACACTGAAATGCAAGGAGGTCAAACGGGAGACCCAGCGCACACTGCTGAACTCTGGCGGCTGCGATGGCACGTGCCTGCCCACCTTCAGGAGTCATTCCAATGCCCCTTGGGAATAGCATCAAGGGAACGGGACTTGTAGCACACATTTGGCTTTCCACATGTGTGCTTCTTTGCTAGCTTCTTTGCTAATGGTAAAGAACCTGCCTGTCCCTGAAGGAGATTTAAAAGGAGACCTGGGTTCGATCCCCAGGGAGGGAAGGTCCCCTGGAGGAAGGCATGGCAGCCCACTTCAGTATTCTAGCCTGAGGATCCCATGGACAGAGGAGCCTGGCGGGTTACAGTCCAAAGGGTCACAAAGAGACAAACACAACTGATGCGAGGGAGCGAGGTGGAGTAGGGCACACGTTTAGGACTTTTCCCAGAATGCCCTGGCTGTCTCTGGTAGTGCCCATCCCAAGCATAGACCAGGAAGGGAACTGCAGTGAAATAATAGTGAGGTTTTTTGTGGAGCTCTAGAGTCCATGCGAAGAGTTGGCTCATTGGAAAAGACTCTGATGCTGGGAGGGATTGGGGGCAGGAGGAGAAGGGGACGACCGAGGATGAGATGGCTGGATGGCATCACGGACTCGATGGACGTGAATCTGAGTGAACTCCGGGAGATGGTGATGAACAGGGAGGCCTGGCGTGCTGTGATTCATGGGGTCGCAAAGAGTCGGACACGACTGAGCGACTGAACTAAACTGAACTGAGAGTCCATGGGGTCGCAAAAAATAGGACGGGACCGAGCTTGCACGCATGCACACACACACACACACACACACACACACACACACACACATCCCTCCAGATAAAAAGATTTCCAAATGCCTGTGGAGGAAAGGGATAAACATACCACATCTCATCAGATGTTTAGTTCTTCAACAGATGAGAGGGATCTGTAATTGGCTCTCTTTCATTGCGAATATTTTTGATCATTACCATATTTTATCTTTTGATTAGTATATATTAGTTGCTTTGGGGCTGTCTGGAACATAAACCCTTCTTTGCTTCACGAATTGCTGACCATATGACCATATGATCCTGGTTGAAGGCAGAGCCTGCTTCCCACCTGAGAAGCCTAAAAGCCAGATTACATTTTCTAGCCTCTCTGGCATGTCAGGCTTGGACTATGTCTGCTAATCAGATCCACACAGTGGGGAGAAGAGACACAAAGAACCAGGGGCCTCAAAGAATGCCTTCTGGGAGCAGTGGCAGGGGTTACTGCTGCTAAGTCGCATCAGTCGTGTCCGAATCTGTGCGACCCCATAGACCGCAGCCCACGAGGCTCCCCCGTCCCTGGGATCCTCCAGGCAAGAACACTGATGTGGGTTGCCCTTTCCTTCTCCAATCCATGAAAGTGAAGTCGCTCAGTCGTGTCCGACTTTTCGCCACCCCATGGACTGTAGCTCCTCCGTCCTTGGGATTTTCCAGGCAAGAGTACTGGAGTGGGGTGCCTTTTCCTTCTTCGAGGGTCAGGGGCGGGCAGCACCAATTTCCATGTACCAGGGTAGCAGTACCCCAGATGACCACAAGAGGGACGCAAACTGGCGTATCCAGCGTTCTTGGGCAGCTGAAATATTATACTGGGCTCTGACCAGTTCTGGCTGGGGTTCTTGTGGCCTGGCCTTCCTGGATCTGGGCCACTTTTTTCGCCCTGATTCTCTAACTAACCTGGAAATTCCTAACAGACATTTGATAAAGTCCTCTTCTTACATACGCAAAGGAAGTTTCTACTATTGCTATCACAATTCTTCAATGATAAACTCTGTCACCCACATGGCAAGATCAGGAACATTCCTAAAACAATTAGCATAGAGGCTGCTTTTTAATGAAATCTGTTAATAAAATAGATGAATTGAAATAGTCACAATATTCAAAATCAGTGTAACTTGTAATGTTCTTGGTTTAATTTGTCACCTTACATAAATCAGAACAACCAGGAGCAGTTTTGTTCCCCAAGGAATACTTAACTAAGTCTGCTACTGCCAGCTAGCACACGGGTCGCCAGCCCCTGAGCCACAGACTCATCCGACCCGTGGCCTGTTAAGAATCAGCCCACGCAGCAGGAGGTGAGTAGCAGGCCAGTCGTGGAAGCTTCCTCTGTATTTACAGCCACTCCCGTGGTTTGCGTTACTTCCTAAGCTCCATTTCCCGTCAGGTCAGCAGAGACATTAGATTCTCATAAGAGCACGAACCCAACTGTGACCTGTGCACGGTCCTTATGAGAATCATCCTGAAACCATTTCCCTACCCCAGTCTATGGAAAAATTGAATTACCTTCCACAAAACCTGTCCCTGATGTCAAACTGCTTGGGCACTGCTGGTCTGGTGGGGAGAAGTCAAAGATGCAGCTAAAGATTTTACAATATACAGGACAACCTCTGCAACAGAGAATGATCTGGACCAAACCATCACTAACACAAAGGCTGAGGATAGTTGTCTTAGAGTATTTGAGATGGAATGGACCAATTACACAGCTTCCTCAGATTCTAAGTTCATATAACTCATAGAAAAGATAACCAAACTACTTTTCATGTTTTATGAAGACTTTTTTAAGCCTTTCTTCATTTAATAAACATTTGTCAGCTCTATACCTGGTATCATCCAAGGTTAAACAGACTGAAAATGTAACAGGATGCTATCTTTCAGGATTTTTGACACAAATGAAGAAGACAGACAACAAAGAAATCCATAGAAACGGCTGCTAAAATGATAATAAAAGGAACAAATCTGAACTAAGTGATAGAAATTAGCAAGAGAAAATCAGCTTGGAGAACGTGGTCACAAAGGCTTCTCTGAGAAGGAGGTATTTATGCCAAAGCAGGAGGAAGAGTCTTATAAGCAAAGAGCACTCGTGGATGAAGTGTTGGGGCAGCAAAGGCAAGATCACTGAAGAACTGAAAGGCCGCTAGTATTATTACGGAACAATGGGTGAAGCGATAGAAGTGACACGGAAGATAGGAGGTGCTATCAGGACAGTTGTATTACTCCCACTCCTGACATTGATACTATGGTTAGAAATGCATAAGGCATTCACCAGGGCCATCTTGCTGGTAGGAGTCCCCACAGTTAATTGCCCCCACGAAGACCAAATTTGTGGTTGAACCTGACCTTGTGGTTCTTATTATGATTGCAGGAGGTACTTCATCAAAAACCATCCTGGAAGTTTCAGAAACAAGATAGATTACACACAGGTCCTGGAGGACAAATGGCATAACCCAAGGGCCAGACGGCAAGGCTGGGGAGGTGGGGAGACAGAGAGAGAGAAAGGTGGAACTGGAGCGCTTCCTCTACTAGGGTCCAAAGCTGGGACAGTGAAGGGCTTCACAAATTCACTCTTTCCTGGCTGATTTAAAGCATAAGAGGGAGGATTAGAAGGAAATGGCAGCCCACTACAGTATTCTTGCCTGGAGAATCCCATGGACAGGGGAGCCTGATGGGCTGTTGTCTGTGGGGTCGCATATAGTTGGCTTAGCAGCAGCAGCAGCAGTGAGGATTAAGGCATGGGAAGGGAGAAATGGGGTCATCCAAGAGGGAGCTTCATGGGTGATGAAAGCCCTATTCTTCATCTAGTTGTTTAGCTAGTACAGCTGGCACGGTGCTTGCTTGCCTATTCCAAAGAAGGAAGTCTTTTGAAATAGATGTCTTGGCCATCACAAATGTAATATCAGGCACTTAGACTATGAGGCCACGTGCCCTAGAGCTCTGTGGCCTAGAGGAAGAAGATTCTTCCTGCAAAAGGATTCTTTCACTTACACATCCTGAGTCTTCTTGGATTCTGGGGCATTCTGAACACGGAGGTCCTTTGCATTTGCCCAGAATGATTAAAAAATCAATTTGACAATGTAGGTTATTTGGCTATGACAAGAAGTCCAAGTTGACAGTTTTATTTATGCCTGATTGATTAAAGTGTGCAATTAACTGTGTGTTAGTCTGTGTAATTTACTTGCAAATAAGTGTTAGTCACTCACTGGCATCTGACAACCCCATGGGGTGTAGCTTGCCAGGCTCCTCTGTCCATGGAATTCTCCAAGCAAGAAAGAATGGTAGAGTGGATAACCATTCCCTGAGGGATTCCCTGGTAGCCCAGCTGGTAAAGAATCAGCCTGCCATGCGGGAGACCCAGGTTTAACTCCTGGGTCAGGCAGATACACTGGAGAAGGGATAGGCTACCCACTCCAGTATTCTTGGACTTACCTGGTGGCTCAGCTGGTAAAGAATCCACGTGCTTAGTAACTTGGTAAAGTTGGCTTAAAACAGCATTCAAAAAACGAAGATCATAGCATTTGGTCCCATCACCTCATGGCAAATAGATGAGGAAACAGTGACAGACTTTATTCTCTTGGGCTCCAAAATCACTGCAGATGATGACTGCAGCCATGAAATTAAAAGACGCCTGCTTCTTGAAAGGAAAGCTATGACCAACCTAGACAGTATACTAAAAAGCAGAGACAGTACTTTGCCGACAAAAGGTCTGTCTAGTCAAAGTTATGGTTTTTCCAGTAGTCATGTATGGATGTGAGAGTTGGACTATAAAGAAAGCTGAGTGCCAAAGAATTGATGCTTTTGAACTGTGGTGTGGGAGAAGACTCTTGAGAGTTCCTTGGACTGCAAGGAGACCATCCTAAAGGAAATCAATCCTGAACATTCATTGGAAGGACTGATGCTGAAGTTGAAACTGCAATACTTTGGCCACTTGATGTGAAGAACTGACTCATTGGAAAAGACCCTGATGCTAAGAAACATGGAAGGCGGGAGGAGAAGGGGATGTCAGAGTATGAGATGTTTGTAGGGCATCACCGACTTGATTGGCATGAGTTTGAGCAAGCTCCAGGAGTTGGTGATGGACAGGGAAGCCTGGCGTGCTGCAGTCCATGAGGTCGCAAAAGTCAGACATGACTGAGCAACTGAACTGAGCTGACCCATTCCCTTCTCCAGATCCTCCCAACCCAAGAACTGAACTGGGTGTCCTGCATTGCGGGTAGATTCTTTGCCACTGAGCCAGCAGGGAAAGAATGATCTTGAAAATCTGTGAGAGAAAACTTTGAAATCTCTCAAACAAGTCCAACTATTTTATATTATGCCAAATGAAAACAAATGTGATTTGCTCAAGGTCACAAATTTAGAGAACCACGTTCAAGAACTAGATGTTTATAACTATGCTGATGCCCTCTCCACCAATCCACACTTGTTTAGACATAACCCATGTAGAATTTAAGTTAATTAAACAATAAAATCTGGTTTTCTCCATTTGACCAAAGATTTCTCTTGAATTCTAAAATTAACTTGAATGTGTGCCTTTTCCCCCATTCCCCAGCATCCTTTGAAATTTACTTCAAGAATTACCCTTTTCTTGTGTGTCATGAATGATCATTGCCATCAGATTAGAGGCCAGCTTAATATTTTCTATATACTTGATCCAAATGACTGCCTAGGGATTTTGTGGGGTAAATGAACTATGCAGTCAGTGATCATTAATTTCCATTCTATTGCCCAAGCATGGAAGCCAGTGTTCAAACTGCTTTTCCTTTAGCTGACAAATATATGATTCTCATTTTGATGCCTCTGAACTGAATTTATAACTGCTATTAATTAATTTCATCTATTTTTTCTATATTTGATGAATGCCAAATAAATAAAATTCCCAAGGAGACTAATACAGACAGGGACTAACAGGGGGGGACTTCTAAATTCCCATTATCCACTGGAGACAAGTAGCATGGGCAAAACTGTGCTGTCCTGATTGAATTCTAGAAAGAGACTATTTGCAGGGCATTGGGGGAAAATCCCCCAAATGGATCTGAGATTAAGTTCTAACGTTTCTATAGCTATGTGTAAGACCTTAAAGGGCTTCCCAGGTGGCTCTATGGTAGAGAAACTGCTTGCCAATGCAGGAGACGTAGAAGAAGCAAGTTCCATCCCTAGGTCGGGAAGATCCCCGAGAGAATGGCATGACAACCCACTCCAGTATTCTTGCCTGGAGAATCCTATGGACAGAGGAGCCTGGTGGGCTACAGTCCATAAGTTCACAAAGAGTCAGACATGTCTGAAATGACTTAGCATGCATGCATGCATGAAACTTTACAGCATTTCTTTTTTTTTTTTAAATAGCATTTCTTAAATGCTCTAAATTTCTGTTTCCTCATTTACAGTGGAAAGGTGATGATAATTATAGTTAACAGTTATTAAGCCCTTACTACAGTGTCCCTGACACATCTTTATAGAGTTAACAGGAAACAATACAAGATATGTGTTAACATCTCAGTTGTAATGATAAGGAAAAATATATTTGAATAATTTGCCCAGGATCATACAACTGCAAAATAATAAAGCAACTGTATTCCAAAGCTTTCTTCTTTTGCCTGCATAAACTCTATGGAGTTAGGCCAGCTATCGTTTTCTTTTTTACCCCTGAAGAATGAGTAAACACTGGATTCCAGAGAGATAAAAATGGCAAGGCTATTCCTTGACCTTGCTGTGGATGCAATCTCAGTCTCATTCTTTACCCCAAGGCATGTTTATGAGATTATAGCTACCTTTAGAAGAAATATTTTTGTTGGTCTGTGATTTCATATTGTATGTGCTTTTCGAGCTTAGAGATAGTTGAGCTTCATGTGAATTTTCCCAGAAATGTGTGTGTTCCAGAAGCTTTGAATAGTCCCTGAATTCTATAGGAGTCCTCTGAGCTGTGGAACTGAAGACATGGTGCCTTTTATACCCACACAGTAGCCGTCCCCGTGGCCCACTCTCAGCCCTCTCTTTGAACTCCTGTTCTGCTTTCGGGAGCAGTGCTCCAGGAGCGTTGTGTACACTGCCATCTGCTGTACCCTGTAACCCCTGAGCAAAACTAGTGCATAGCCTTTTTGTGTTTATTGCGTTACTTTGGCACAATCACAAACTCGGACCAACCCGCGAACTGCAGAAGCACATTCTGCAGCCCTAGTGGTGCTCCAAGCAAGCAAAATGGGGAGGGAAACTGAGAATTTTCTGTCCTGTCCACCGAGGACAGAAAATACCAAAAATTCAATAAAACGGCCCATCAGGGTGCTGACAAGTGGCCACATAAATGGTAAGTAGACATATAAAAGGACTTATCATAATACATCCAGATTTCTCAGGTCAGTGGCCCCAAGAGGCAAAACCAAAACTTGCGAAGCGGCTTCGCTAAAGTTTGCGCCAGTCATTTGTTTACTTATGCTGACTGCCCTGGCTCCAATTTTATCCCTGAGTTTGGAATTTCAGAGCTGTTCTTATTAAGTTACTAAGCAACAGAAATGAGATTCCAGCTAGTCTTAAATTCGGGCTTTGTTATTGTTGCTGTTATTTTATTTATTTATTTACTTTCATTTGGGTGATGATTGCTTTGCTGTGTTGGTTTCTGCCATTTATCAACATGGATCAGCCGTAGGTATATGCATGTCCCCTCCCACCCCATCCCATCCTTCTAGGTTATCACAGAGCACGGAGTTTGAGCTCCCTGAGTCATACAGTAAATTTCCACTGGCTATCTATTTTACATATGGTAATGAGAGAGTCAATTCCTAGGCAGGCTGATAAAAAGTCTGGGGTCCCTGAGGAGGAGAAAGGTGCCTGGGGCCTCTCAAGGAAGAAATGGGGTCTGGAATTCTCAAGGAGGAGGAAAGGACAAACATTTTCTTCTCCGTTCCTTAGTAACAATAATGTATCCTGCTTGAGGACATGTTTCTCCTTCCTGAAAACCTTTTGATTAATCCTGTTATCTTAAAATGTATATTATGGGAGTGGGTCTAGTAATATGTTTACAACCTTGAGACATTCTTTTGATTTAGTGTAACAACCAATTAAAAAGTATATAATTCCCTTGCTTAAACTAGGGAGGGGGGCACTCTCCATCCCCCTTCTGATATCTATGCCAGAAGCTTTCCCTGTCCCTTTCACACATTAATAAAACTCTACTACGCAAAAGCTCTTGAGTGATCACACCTGTTCCCTGGTCCTGAAGCTAAATCTTCTTCTTCAGAGACTGTGAATCCGACACCATTCACTGTAAACTATCAGCAGTGCACATGCTTCCATGCTACTCTCCAATTCGCCCCACCCTCTCCTTCCCCCGCTATGTCCACAAGTCTCTTTGTATGTCTGCATCTCCACTGCTGCCCTGAAAATAGGTCCATCAGTACCATCTTTCTAGATTTCACATATATACATTGTACTGTGCTTAGCTGCTCAGTCGTGTCTGACTCTGAGACCCCATGGACTGCAGCCTGCCAGGCTCCTTTGTCCTTGGGGATTCTTCAGGCTGTAATACCGGAGTGGGTTGCCATTCCCTCCTCCAAGGGATCTTCCCAACCCAAGGATCGAATCAAGGTCTCCTGCATTGCAAGCAGATTCTTTACCATCTGAGGCACCAAGGAAGCCCATACCTGTGCATTGATAAGCAATATTTATCTTTCTCTTTCTGACTTACTTCACTCTGTATAACAGGGCTACTGTGTTCACAGTTCTACATTAAGTTCCAGTCCTGATTTTACTTTGTTGACCTTTTGCCCTCTGCTTCCTTACACTTTATATGCTATGTATGTCCTGGTCTTCTCTTTAGGGTGTTCATAAACATCTCTGAGGTTTCAACCTGCCAACTTTCATTGGACATCATCTTTAATTAGATGTCATTCACTTGAACCACCTCCTCTGGGTTTCTCATTACAGGGAGTGTATTATATGCATTCGTCAGTTACCAAAGATTGACACTGGGCATCATACTTATCTCTGTTTTTGCCCCTTTCCCTTTCATCCAGTTACCAAGTCATGTTGAAAACTTGGCTGTGTGAAGCCGTTGAATGGTTTCTAACTGTTGGTAGGTCAAGCTGAAACATGTCCCACAGCTGACTGCAAACTGGCCCTTGTTTACCTCTTGATCCTTAAATCTTCCCTCCCAACCTCACCAGCCACTTCATGTCCTGCCCATCACACAGACTCAGAATCACCTCTGGATTCTACCATCAGTGACAGAGCACCTCTAAAAAGTGCAAATTTTTTATTATTTTGTTTACTAGTTTCAACATATAAAAAGCAACTCCTCTCCCAGATATAACACCACACAGAACATTCTCTCTTTGGAAAGCATGACTCTCCAGCCCCCACGCACATCCCAATCCTTCTTTCTTTGTGAATTCTGCAGTGCAGTAGTCTAGACTCTTTAGTTAGTAAGTGATAGAAATTATTCTCAAAGCAGGGTTTAATAATAAAAGTAGTAGCTGTATAATGGAGTTATCACCTACCCCTCTTTACAAACAGTTGCCCACCACACACTCCTCTACCACAGAGGTGGGCTTGTGCAGCTAGGGTTTCTACCTATGATGTCCTCCACCTGCTTCAGACCATAGTAAATTGATCCAAGGTGAACATCTAACCCAGTGAACCAAAAACTATCTCTTTCTCCCAAAACTCAAATCAGAACCAAAATGTCTTTCCATCTGGCTGGACCTAAATGTATAATCTCTTACATGGTGAGATAACTGCATCTTTCTCCATGAGCAGATAAAGACAAGTTAGTGAAATAGAAAAAAGAAGAAACTAGACATTCAGTTCCAGAAAAGATGATGGCACCCCACTCCAGTACTCTTGCCTGAAAAGTCCCATGGATAGAGAAGCCTGGTGGGCTGCCGTCTACAGGGTCGCACAGAGTTGACATGACTGAGCGACTTCACTTTCACTTTTCACTTTCATGTATTGAAGAAAGAAATGGCAAGCCACTCCAGTGTTTTTGCCTGGAGAATAACAGGGACAGAGGAGCCTGGTGGGCTGCCATCTATGGGGTCGCACAGAGTCGGACACGACTGAAGAGACTTAGCAGCAGCAGTAGCAGTTCAGTTCAGTTCAGTCACTCAGTCATGCCCCACTCTGTGCGATCCCATGGATTGCAGCATGCCCGGCTTCCTTGTCCATCCCCACCTCCCAGAGCTTGCTCAAACTCATGTCCATTGAGTTGATGATGTCATCCAACATCTGCCATCCAACCATCCTCTGTCGTCCTCTTCTCCTCCTGACTTAAATCTTTCCCAGCAGCAGGGTCTTTCTAATGAATCAGTTCTTTGTATCAGGTGGCCAAAGTATTGGAATATAAATCCTTCCAAGGAATAGTCAGGACTGATTTTCTTCAGGATGGACAGGTTTGATCTCTTTGCAGTCTAAGAGACACAAGAGTCTTCTCCATCATCACAGTTCAAAAGCATCAATTCTTAAGTGTTCTTTCAGACATACTGAAAATCAAATAAAAACAATGGTAATAATAAGAATAAAGGATTCCTATATTCTTTGAGTCCCTCTTTGCCATCTTTCCTCAGAGCTGGAAGCATTTTCACACTTGAAGTGAAGTGGAGTCACTCAGTCATGTCCGACTCTTTGTGACCCCATGGATTTAGCCTATCAGGCTCCTCCATCCATGGGATTTTCCAGGCAAGAGTGCTGGA
>SJYV01042373.1:3922-14183 GCA_006410875.1 Neotragus pygmaeus | reverse complement strand
GGGCCAGCCTTGATGTACTTTTCCCAATTTGGAACCAGTCCCTTGTTCTGTGTCCTGCTTTAACTATTACTTCTTGTCCTTCATACAGATTTCTCAGGAGGCAGGTAAGGTGGTTTGGTATTCCCATCTCTTTAAGAATTTTCCACAGTTTGTTGTGATCCACAGTCAATGGTTTTTCCAGTAGTCATGTGTGGATGTGAGAGTTGGACTATAAAGAAAGCTGAGTGCTAAAGAATTGATGCTTTTGAACTGTGGTGTTGGAGAAGACTCTTGAGAGTCCTTTGCACTGCAAGGAGACCAAACCAGTCAATCCTAAAGAAAATCAGTCCTGAATATTCATTGGAGGGAATGATGCTGAAGTTGAAGCTCCATTACTTTGGTGACCTGATGTGAAGAACTGACTCCTTGGAAAAGAACCTGATGCTAGGCAAGATTGAAGGCAGGAGAAGAGGGGACGACAGAGGATGAGATGGTTGGATGGCATCACTGACTCGATGGACAAGAGTTTGAGCAAGCTCCAGGAGTTGGTGATGGACCGGGAAGCCTGGCATGCTGCAGTCTGTGGGGTCACAAAGAGTCGGACATGACTGAGCTACTGAACTGACCTGACATAATCAAAGGCTTTGGCATAGTCAATAAAGCAGAAGTGGATGTTTTTCTGGAGCTCTCTTGCTTTTTTGATGATCCAGTAGATGTTGGCAATTTGATCTCTGGTTCTTCTACCTTTTCTAAAACCAGCTGGAACATCTGGAAGTTCTTAGTTCACACACTGTTGAAGCCTCACCTGGAGAATTTTGAGCATTACTTTGCTAGCGTGTGAGATGAGTGAAATTGTGCAGTAGTTTGAACATTCTTTGGCATTGCCTTTCTTTGGGATTGGAATGAAAACTGACATTTTCCAGTCCTGGGGTCACTGCTGAGTTTTCCAAATTTGCTGGCATATTGAGTAGCAGTGGGGAAGCCTCAGGGCGGGGGATTGTGTGATTCAAAAGGAAAAGCGGGGCAGCCTGGGGGCGATGTGTGTCAAGGAACACTGGCAGGTGCAAAGCAGGAGAAGAGATATCATGCTGAGCATTGAGACTGACCTTGGGCTGCAGCGTATGGAGAACTCAGGCAGCAGAGTGCAAGTGTCCATACAGAGCAGTCAGCACAGACCTGGACCGAGTGATGGGAAGGACTCCAGCAGTCAGTTTACATCAGTCGCTCAGTCATGTCCAACTCTTTGCGACCCCAAGAACCGCAACACGCCAGGCCTCCCTGTCCATCACCAACTCCCAGAGTCCACCCAAAATGATGTCCATTGATCAGTGATACCATCAAACCATCTTACCCTCTATCATCCCCTTCTCCTCCTGCCCTCAATCTTTCCCAGTATCAGAGTCTTTTCAAATGAGTCAACTCTTCACATGAGGTGGCCAAAGTATTGGAGTTTCAGCTTTAGCATTAGTCCTTCCAATGAACATCTAGGACTGATCTCCTTTAGGATGGACTTGTTGGATCTACTTGCAGTCCAAGGGACTCTCAAGAGTCTTCTCCAACACCACAGTTGAAAATCATCAATTCTTTGGCGCTCAGCTTTCTTTATAGTCCAACTCTCACATCCATACATGACCACTGGAAAAACCATAGCCTTGATTAGATGGACTTTTGTTGGCAAAGTAATGTCTCTGCTTTTTAATATGCTGTCTAGGTTGGTCATAACTTTTCTTCCAAGGAGTAAGCGTCTTTTAATTTCATGGCTGCAATCACCATCTGCAGTGATTTTGGAGCCCAGAAAACTAAACTCAGCCACTGTTTCCCCATCTATTTCCCATGAACTGATGGGACCAGATGCCATGATCTTAGTTTTCTGAATGCTGAGCTTTAAGCCAACTTTTTAACTCTCCTCTTTCTCTTTCATCAGGAGGCTCTTTAGTTCTTCTTCACTTTCTGCCATAAGGGTGGTGACATCTGCATACGTGAGGTTGTTGATATCTCTCCCTGCAATCTTGACTCCAGCTTGTGCTTCATCCAGCCCAGTATTTCTCATGATTTACTCTGCATAGAAGTTAAATAAGCACAATGACAATATACCGCCTTGACGTACTCCTTTTCCTGTTTGGAACCAGTCTGTTGTTCCATGTCCAGTTCTAACTGTTGCTTCCTGACCTGCATACAGGTTTCTCAAGAGGCAGGTCAGATGGTCTGGTATTCCCATCTCTTTCAGAATTTTCCACGGTTTATTGTGATCCACACAGTCAAATGCTTTGACATAGTCAATAAAGCAGAAATAGATGTTTTTCTGAAACTCTCTTGCTTTTTTGATGATCCAGTGGATATTGGCAATTTGATCTCTGGTCCCTCTGCCTTTTCTAAAACCAGAGATGAAAATTGAGGCAATAGGTGGAGGCAGACCTTAGACAGAGGTGGAGACAATGGTCGCAGTGATTGGCAGGCAGAGGCGGGGGCAGGTGATTTGGGGGAGCGAGAGGTGAGGAATTCAGGTTGGGGGGGGGGGAACTCAGTGGCTCTGCCCACTGAAGAACTGGAGCAGACCTAGAGCTCAACAACAGCAGCGGGAGAAATGACCTTGAAAGTGGTGAGCTGAGAAACAGGAGCAGGAAAACTCAGGCTTCAAAGCAAGACCCAGTAGCTGGGGTGTGGGGGAGACCTCTGGGCACGGGCAGGGAGGCCGCCTGGGCTCCTCTGCCCCGACCCTCACCCCCAGAATGAGCACGATGGCATTGTGGTCCACGGCGAGCAGAGCCAAAGACAAGTACCTCCCACCTCAGCCCTGAAACTTCTCACTATCTGATTTAATTGTTCATACATTTTCCAATTTAATAAAATCCCAGTTCTGACAACTAAGGAAGAAAGAAAGAAAAAGGTAGGGATTCAAAGTCTGAACAATCCTCCTTCCATCTTCAGTCTGTAACAGCCTCCCTCCTGCCCACCCCCAAGAACTCCTGTCTTGTTCCAGTTTGAGGATGCTCCTTATTTTCCCCAAAGTCACCCCTTTACCCAGACACATGCATCAACAGAACCACACGGGGGCAGGACAGGGCTGGGTGCTCACCTCTAGCGGGGGACAGATCCCAGAACCGTCTGTCTCCCCTCCCATTTCACCTGGAAATCAGCCCTTAATGAAAGGAAGAGATTCCGAAGGTGAAAGTCCTCAACTTGGTGACAGATAGATGGAACAGGTATTTAGGGGCCGATGGAGCTTCACACCGTGACGCTCATGCCTACTCGGGGCCTCCCTGCTGGCTTCCAGGCCAGGGGGTGAGCAGGGAACATGTTGGAAGGTCTCACTGTTGGGAGACAAATGGGCTCTTTGATATAAAGGAAGTAACACGAGAGCAGGAATTTAGAGAACTGATTTGTCACTAACTGGCTCTGCGACCTGAGGGAAGTCACTGAGCAGGGAGCCTCAGCTTCCTTGTCCTTAGAATGGACAATGTGACTTTTACATTCCTTCTCTGAATTGTTAGTGAATCCTGGGGGACTGCGATAAATTAGGCAAGCAGATTTAGGTACTGAATCTCTCCTCCCCTCTTTTTTATCTAATTGTAGTAAAATAGACAGAACATGAAATTTACCAATTTTTTATTATGGTCAAATGCACATAAGATTTACCATCTTAGCCATTTTTAAACATTCAGTTCAGTGGCATTAAGCACATTCATGATGTTGTACACCCACCACAACTATCCACTTTCAGAACTTTTTCATCTCAGATTGAAGCTCTACCCACTAAACAATAACTCACCCCCTCCCTAAACCCTGTTAATTGCAATTCTGTTTTCTGTCTCTATGAATTTGACTACTCTAGGTACCTCCCATAAGCAGAATCATACAATATTTGTCCGTTCAGATCTGGCTTATTTACTTGGCATAATGTTTTCAAGATTGATCCATATTATAGTATTTATAAAAACTTCATTCCTCCATACATGTGCTCTTATGCTGATGGACCTGGGTGGTTTTTTATCTTTTGGCTATTATAAATAATGCTGCAGTGAATATTGGTATCCACGGATCTGTTCAAGTCCCGGCTTCCAGTTCTTTTGGGTGTATACCTAGGAGTGGAGTTGGTGGATCATATGATAATTCTATACCTCGATTTTTGAGGAAATGCCCAACTGTTTTCCCTGTAGCTTACTCGTAAATCAGGCACTCAGTCCTGCCATGGGCGTGTCGTGAGGAATGCCAAGTAGACATAGATTGAAATCGCCTGAGTTCAGACAGGTCGCCTGGTACTGCCATTCCCTACTCTCTCTGGCACTGATGTGGATCAGATGTGTTCTGGGGATGATGGTCATTACTGAGCCCAGGGCTGTACATTTGCTAGTACTGGGGTGCACTGCCTGTGGCCAGTAGGTTGCTATGAAGCAAGGAAATAAATTTCCTCTCCTACACATGTGTCCAGAATTGTAGAAATGATGATATGTGCACACATTTGTGATTTCATTCATAGAACTAGAACCTCAAACAGGGTTGGGATAAAGACTGGGGGAAAGGCGGGTGGTTTAATTGGGAAGGCAAGAAGAAGGCTAATACTAGGACTGAGCCTCTCAAAAACACTGACCAGAATCACAGGATGGCCCAGATGCAGCCAGGGTTGATCCAAAGAGCAAGTGAGCGATGAACCAGCCCAGCTCAGAGCTACTGTGAATCCGCATGATCTGGGTTCAAATGTCAGTTCTACTTGCTAGTTTGGATAATGAACTTAACCTCCCACAAGTTCAGTTTTCTTATTTGTAAACTAGGGACATTTACAGAGTTATGAGGGTTAAAAAAAAAACAAAACATGTGATGTCATTCCCACAGTGCCTAGCCCCAGACTCCATTCAGGTTAGTTACTCTTTTCCCTCAAACCCCAAACATCAAACTCAGGTGCTGTGTTAGATTGGGAAGACATTCCCTCACCTCCAAACTCCAGAAACTTCAAAAGTTGGGTTTTTGAGGCAGTGTGTGTTTTGGGGGCCATTCTAGAATTTCCCTGTTGTCTTTCTGTTGCTTTCCTTCTCTTCAAGTCAAATGCTTTTTCTTTGGGGGACTGGCAGATGGGGCTTTTTAAAATAAGTACAAAACTGACTATTAAGCAAAGAATAGACTCTTTGCTTAAAATAAAAAAAAAATTTTTTTTAACTATCAGAAAACCACAGTTATCATGGGCAAAATTCTTCCAGATGCTGCTGGAAATGAATGCCTTTTGTAGCAATCTAGGTTCACTTACTGCAAAGGATTCACTCTCCAGGCAGCCACAGCAGGAGTGAAGGGAGAAGCAATGTGAACACACTTGGAGGCCATAACCTTATGTAAACATAAACCGTTGCCATGAATAATAAATACAGAAAATTAAATATCTGATAAGTGAGCATGTATCCAACTAGACAGATCTCCCTGGTGCGGAGGTTCAGCCCAGCTTTCCACTCATGCTTGCTGATTTAATTCAATGAGCCGACCTGCAAACACAGCCAGGGTTCCGATGATGCAGATGAGCATGAAGACTGCCAGGAGAATGTGGTCCATCACCATCGCGACGTACTTCCATTCCTCAGCCGCCTGGGAGAGAGGAATGTGTCAGAATGTCCTAAAGGTGATGGCGCGCTCGCAACGTCCGTGCTATCTGTCATCCAGGGGCCCTTTGACTGTGGATCCTCCCTCCACTGGCACTGTGATCTTTATCTTTTAAAGAGGTTATTCACAATGTGATGACTTGCTAAGATGGCCTAGGGAGTCATCAGGCACGTCTTACATCAGTAGCTGCCCCTTGAATGCCAACCTTCCCATCAAACCAAACCCATCATTGCTCTGTGCTTAAGCACGTGACCCTTTAAACCCCAGGGTGCGGATCTCGAGCCACAAAGCTTACGTTATTGGACTCCTGGTCTGACTTCATGGTCTCTGCGATGTATTTGATGCCCTCAATCGCACTTTTCACCTCGGGGTGTTTGATCAGGGGAGAATGGAAACCCATTGGTGGAGGCCCTGGTTTCCCAGAAATGTCAGAAATATCGATGTCTTCTGTAAAAATCTTTTTGTCTTGTTTTTCTCTGGATGGTCTTTTCATCGTGGAGAAGAACATGATATTTGGGATAGTGTCGATAAAAACCTAATACAAAAGAAGTCCAGGTATGGGAATTATTGTCAGCAGAGCAAGCATCAAACTATGATTTTGAATAAGCAATGAGACCTTAGGCAAGTCATTCAGGTTCTCTAGGCCTCAGCTACTTTTGTCTCTAAAACAAAAGGACCATACTAGATTTTCTCAGATTCATCTGTGCCCTGTGGCCTATTAAATGACTGAGGCTAATAGAGATCTTTCACTTTTCACTCATGCATTGGAGAAGGAAATGGCAACCCACTCCAGTGTTCTTGTCTGGAGAATCCCAGGGACGGGGGAGCCTGGTGGGCTGCCGTCTATGGGGTCGCATAGAGTTGGACACGACTGAAGCAACTTCAGAGATGATCCTGTAATGCCGGCAATTGGCCACTGGAGGGAGCGAGTGTGCAGCTATTGGACTCCCAAGAAACCAATGATGCATCAGCTTCCAGACCCTCTATAAGCACCTGCTTTCTTCAAAGCCCCTATTCTCATGACCAAAATATTAAAGGGCCCCTCCTGCCAAAAAAAAAAAAAAAAATTAAGGTTCCAACCCCACAAAACATCTAGACTGTTTTCTTCTGTTTCTTGTTCCTGAAGAAATGCCGCATGGGTATTGCTGCATTCGTGCTCAGTCATGTCCGACTCTTGGCGACCCCATGGACTGTAGCACTCCAGGCTCCTCCGTCTATGGGATTCTCCAGGCAAGAGTACTGGAGTGGGTTGCTACTTCCTCCTCTAGGGGATCTTCCTGGTCCAGGGATCAAACCCAAGTCGCCTGTATCTCCTGCATCAGCAAGCGGGTTCTTTACCTCTGCACCACCTAGGAAGCCCTATAGATATTGCTAGGAGTATTAACAGCCTTTGGAGAAGCAGAGACTACTTCTCCCAAAAGAGTGCATTGCAAGCAGTAGTTTCTCTGTCAGTTCATGGCAAATCTTTTGCATTGTGCACAAAAGCCGAGACATTCGTGTCTCTGTGAGTGTGTATGAAAGAACTGATATACCTGAAATGTTAACACATTTTAAAAGTCAGTAAAATAAATATGAGACCAAGCTCTTCATTAAAACTTAACTTTTTGGCAATCTCTCATCAAGCCCAGCCATGCCACCCTGCCCCCCACACCGCCAGTCTCCAGCCCTTACTCTAGTCTCAGCAGATGATTCTGTCAGCAAAGAAATAATCAGTCTGTTCACATACAAACAGGTCAAGATTTCATGGTATTTGAATTAAAAGATAGTGATTTATTTGTCTTTTCTAAACAAAGAAGACTCTTTAAGATTGACATTGAAGTGGGCTTTGTTAATTCTGGTTTTCTTATCTCCCTGGGGAGGCTACATGAGTTATTTATCTTCAGCCAGAGTCCAGAAAAATTCCTCCCCCAAAGCCCTTACCGCCCAAGAAAGCCTTTCTGTTTCCAAGTGCCTAGCAGGGTTACCTAGGACGTCACTGGCCACGTGGCAGGGCAGACTTGCGGCTGCCTTGTGCAAAGTGTCCCGGTGCCTTGCTCACTCACCTTCCGCACCCACTCGGGCATGACGTGGGTGCTGGGGGAGCGGTGGTGCGTGTTGATGACGATGACGGTGATGATGATGGATGCGATGACGAACACCATGGTAAACAGCATGTACTTCCCAATCAAGGGCACGGCGCTGGAGGTGGAAGGGATCAGCTCCACGATGACCAGAAGGAACACGGTCAAGGACAGCAAGACAGAGATGCTCAGGGTCATCTTCTCTCCTGGACAAAACGAGGAGGAGACAGAAACAGCAACCCACCTGTTACGGGCTAAACTGCTCTTCCTCCACATCTGCAGGGCTTCCTAGCTGGCTCAGCCGGTAAGGAATCTGCCTGCAGGGTAGGAGACCTGTGTTCGATCCCTGGGTTGGGAAGACCCCTGGAGGAGGGCACGTCAACCCACTCCAGTCTTCTTGCCTGGAGAATCCCATGGACAGAGGAGCCTGGCGGGCTGCAGACCATGGGGTCACAAAGCGCTGAACACCACTGAACAACTGACAGTGAATTTATGTGTTGAAGCCCCAAGCCCCAGCACCTAGGGACTGTATTTGGAAGCAGACGTAATTAAATTAAAATGAGGTCTTGGGCTGGTTCTTCGGCGACTGCCGTCCTTGTCAGAAAAGATTAAGACACAGACAGAGAGAGAAAAGGCCATGTGAAGGCGCAGGGAGAAGACAGTCATCTGCTGGCCAAGAAGAGAGGGTTCAGAGGAGACCAATGCTGCTGACACCTTGATCTTGATTTCCAGCCTCCAGAACTATGAGAAAATAAATGTCTGTTGTTTAAGCCACCAGCCTGGCGTCCTTTGTGAAGGCAGTCCTAGCAAATGAACACACCAGTGAAACCCAAGGGTGAGAGAGGAATGTGACTAGCCTGTTCTCAAAGCCTCACACTGGGGAGTTTTTTTCTGCAGTATTTCCTATGAGACCCTGGCACTTAACTCTGCTGACAATGGCAAGTGGCAGGCGTTTCCATCAGATGCTGCCAAGCAGGAAATGCTCCTTCATCTCATGCCCCAGAATTCTATTTCTTGGTGGAATCCAGGGAAACCAGAGAGGTTCTGGGTGGCAAGTGAGAACCCAGATGGCAGTTTTTCTGTCTGCAGCAGAACATCTTAAACCTCACAAAACTGAACCGCAGCCTGGACTACTTGTTACTCAGCAGATGGATGTGTAGGTCAGAAGTACATGTATCTTTCTCACCATGGAAGCAAGCTGCAATACCAAAGCTGAGAAAGGACAAAATCAATGATTTCACACCACTTTCTCATATTCTCTAAGGGGATGACTTGTTTTGTGTGTGTGTGTTTGTTTGTTTTTTTTTTCCACATTAAGGGCCAAGGGATTCCCTTTCCCCTGAATCTTTTCCCCAGGCCCTACAATTTCAGGGCAAACAATTCCCGGATGGTGTCTTGCCTGGACAAGTAAACAAGAAAGCCAGGGAGTGAATGACACTGGAATAGTTTTGTGGGGATTGATCAGCTCCGAGGCAGTAGAGAGCCTTTGGAAGGGACTTTCCTCGGGCTGGTCTTGCTGTTTGTGTCCTGGGAAACCCTTGTGTGGCCCTGCTTTCCAGCGTGGAACTTTGCCCATTCTGGATGCTCTCAGATGTTAGTGATACACACAGGATCCAGCCTGGAGGCAAACAAGAAGTTGTCAGTTTCTGGTGGACAGGAAAGTCTTCAAAAGTAAAAAAGGAAACAGAATTTTAAATGTAAAATATGGATCAAAGTACATCAAATTTGTCGATTAGTGATAATAGCAGCTAACACTTATCAAACTGTCTCTCTGTTCTAAATGCATTTCTGGCATAAATCATCTCATATTGACAGAAACTCTGTTGAGCTTCCATAGTGACCCACCTAGTGTTTTCTCTCTTCACTCTGAGAAACTTCATTTGCTTAGAAAGTTGAAAAAACACGTGTGATCATTTGTTTAAGAACAAATACAATCCCCTAGAACATACGTTCTGTGGGGCAAATTCTGCCTTGTTCTTTACCTTATCCCTGTCTTGCAACAGTTTAAAAGGTATATGTTGAGTGAGTGACTGTGTAAGCTTTTTTTTTCCTTATTGGAAAGTTGGATTTAGACTTTTTTGGGGTTTTTCTGTGGCATTTTGGTACAGTTGTTTTCTGGCATACCTTTGAGGACTATCTTACTATCTTTCTTCTTCTCCTACTTGTCTGCCTTACATTGTTTGAGAGCAGTGATTTGCTGGCAGACATGCGTGTTTCCTTACCCCTTTTCTCTAGATTGTTGCTGTCTGGTGAAATTATGTCACAGATGTGATTACTCAGTAGGAGGCCCAGGCTGATACAGGAGAAAGGATTCCCACTTGGGAAGTATGGTCTTATGTGTAAAGATACTGCCATCTGGAGAAGAGATACACAAAAGCTATTTTCAAGCGGCAAGCAGTAGACGAAAGAGGCAAGACCTGGGTTAGTCACAGAGAGCAGGCGGCTTCACGGGGGAAGGGGCCCTGGGAGTGTGTGTGGGGCACGCCTTGCCCAGCATGTTTCAGGGCACACAGCAGGTATTCAGCAAACAGGTGCTGGTGGTTATTCACTTAACCAGCTGTGAGTGCCCATCTTCAGGGTCACATTCAGCTCTCTGCCGGCCCTGTTGTCTGCCCCAGAGGCCTTCACCCATGTGGCCA
>SJYV01042370.1:0-11790 GCA_006410875.1 Neotragus pygmaeus | reverse complement strand
TTAATGACTTAAAATTTCTTTTTTTTTCAATCAGGATCCAAGCAAGCAGTGTATATTACATTTGGTAGGACATTTTGACAACAAAAAAGTAAGAAAAAAAGATGTTTAGACAAAAAACCTCCCCAGTCT
This sequence comes from Neotragus pygmaeus, assembly GCA_006410875.1. Classification (NCBI taxonomy): domain Eukaryota; kingdom Metazoa; phylum Chordata; class Mammalia; order Artiodactyla; family Bovidae; genus Neotragus; species Neotragus pygmaeus. The sequence goes on along the minus strand of SJYV01042370.1, from coordinate 11,661 downwards.
ATTCTGTAAGTTTAGATTTATGAAGTGTTCCTACCCTCAGCCTTGTGTTCCATCTGGTGACCCGGCCCTGCTCTCTACAGCCACTCTGGAAATCCATGCTCCAAATTGTTGCAGGTTCTACAATGTCGGAGGCAGGGCTGACTGCTCTCTCTCCTGAGCATGTTCTGCCTCCCTGCCACCCTGTGAGTGCCGGTGTGTGTTCTGTAGATAGAGGGCAGCAAAGGAGCCTGGCAGTCAGCCCCAGATGCGGCGAACCTGCACCGACAGGAGCCCTGGTTTCCAGTTGACTTCAAGCCTTAAACCCAGAATCATACTAAAGACGTACTAAGAAGCTTTCGTTTGGTAATTGTTTTGGAGAGACCAAACGAAGCTTTTTCATGTTGATCTTACCAGCCTGTCTTACAGAATTCACTGTAGGTATGAATGTATAGCTGGATTGGAAATTGGTCATTAACTTGTTACCCAGGGTGACCGAGCCAGATAGCCATGGACCTGTACATGTCAGGAGTAAAAGAGGGACTAGCACGGTTGCTGATAGAGCCAAGTGTAGTATCAGTGTAGTGGAAAACAATGCTGGTTGAGGCTGGAACTAGATGTGGATTCAAATCCCAGCTCTTCTGTGTGACCTTGGATGAATTGTCTAGCCTCTCAAAGCCTCCATTTTCTCTTAGTGTTCTTCCCTTTGTGCTTCTGTTCATCTCAGAATGGTGGGTTATCCTCCAAGATAATATGTATATGTATTTCTCAAGATGCTATTAAANGTGTGACCTTGGATGAATTGTCTAGCCTCTCAAAGCCTCCATTTTCTCTTAGTGTTCTTCCCTTTGTGCTTCTGTTCATCTCAGAATGGTGGGTTATCCTCCAAGATAATATGTATATGTATTTCTCAAGATGCTATTAAAGGATAAACCTGATAGGAATGTTGTGGGAGCAAGACCAATGTTTGTACCCCTTATGTCACCCAAGAGGTCTGCCAACCTGCCTACCTCTAGAGCCAGGCTGCATTATCTTCTTTCTATGCTCCAGTCTATAATTAGGCAAGAATATCATCCTTTTCATTGGGCAAGATCTAACTGATTATTACTGCAGAAGAACACAGGAAGCTTGAACATTATTATTTTAGCTTCTAGTTCCATGATTTTAACACAAAAGAAGGAACCAGACAAATCCAGCAAAGATTTAACACTTTTATTTGTGAAGGAAGCCTTTTCTTATCTGGTTGGATGTAGTCTTAGGCCCTTTGCGTTAAATTAGAAGGCCCAGCTCCTTGATCCTTCTTCTGCCGTACCATTACCCACGAATCACAGCAATTAAACTACAGCCTGTGCGTCTCAGCTCTGAGCCTTTCACTCAACCTGCCAGCAGAACCTTGAGAGAGAATTGCCATTGGCAGCTAGGCCCCAAAGATATCAGAGGTTTCCACTTATCCCTCAGGGAGTTTTGCGTTTGCTCTCTTAAGCTTGATGCGNCCTGTGCGTCTCAGCTCTGAGCCTTTCACTCAACCTGCCAGCAGAACCTTGAGAGAGAATTGCCATTGGCAGCTAGGCCCCAAAGATATCAGAGGTTTCCACTTATCCCTCAGGGAGTTTTGCGTTTGCTCTCTTAAGCTTGATGCGCTATGTGGCTTTATTTCCGTTATCAAGACAGAAATCTAATTTCACAACTTTGGGGACAAATGTCAGATATTGAGGAAATATTCTAGGCAGAAGGGAAATTTGGAAAAGGCTGAATTGATAAGAATTATTATCATCACTTTTTATGGTGTTCAGTTTATCAAGCATTTTTATATTTGTTTTTTCATTTGATCCTACAACAACCTCATAATGTAAGTAGGATGTTAATATTACCCTCATTTTATAAATGAGGAATACAAAGTTTCAAGAGATCTTAATCTTTTTTCAGTTCATAGATGCTATCACATTTAATTTTCAAGCAATCTGACGAGGCTTGTGGTGTTTTCCTTTTGTATATGTGAGAAAACTAAGTATGCTCTGGGTTAAATAACTTGCACAGAATCCACACTGTGAATTAGTGGAGGAACTTAAGATTTAAAGTTGGATTCTGTTTATTTCAGAGCCTTAAAAAAAAATTAACATCAGGCTACTCCCAGTTGACTGAAGACACAGACTTTGCCCAATTCAAAAAGTTGCTGTGCTGACTCCACTTTGCAATAATCTTGGTAATCAAAGAAAATCTGCGTTTATGAATCCATAAAACAACGTTTGCGTGAAGCCAAATTGAAATTTGATGTATCTAATTTTCAGACTTATATGCACATTGTACAAAATAACCAGTTGGAGATTCAGACTGTTGTTTGTCTATAAAACTTACTTCATTTCATGCATCAAAGAATTCCTGAGCATTTACTGAAACCTCTTTAAAGGTTCTGTAACCAGACTGTGCCTAGAAATTGTTCTAGTCAAAACAAGTGATCCCAATTCCACTGAGAGAGAGAGAAAGAAACAATGTATCTTAATTCAGTGTGTTATTAAAACTTGCTCTAAAAGGTCTGATCTACCTAAAGAATGAGCTTATGGTTACCAGGGGGAAGGAGAAGGAGAAGAGATAGCGAGGAAATTTGGGATGGTCATGAACAAACTGCTATATTTGAAATGGATAACCAAGGCCCTACTGTATAGCACAAGGAACTCTGCTCAGGGTTATGCAGAAGCCTGAATGGGAGGGGAGTTTGGGTGAGAATGGATAATGTATGTGTGGCTGAGTCCCTTTGCAGTCCACCTGAAACTATCACAACATTGTTAATCGCTATACTCCAATGCGAAATAAAANGAACTCTGCTCAGGGTTATGCAGAAGCCTGAATGGGAGGGGAGTTTGGGTGAGAATGGATAATGTATGTGTGGCTGAGTCCCTTTGCAGTCCACCTGAAACTATCACAACATTGTTAATCGCTATACTCCAATACGAAATAAAAGGTTTAATAAAACAGTTTTAAAAATAAAAGTTTAAAAAGCAGTGTACACTGATCCACGTTATAGTAGATTTAGCAAACAGAAAGATCAATTTTATCCCTGAAGTCTTTGTTTAGCTTGCCCAATTCAACAATGGGGAAAGAAATGGCAATGGAGAGGGAAATGGCAACCCACTCCAGTATTCTTGCTTAGAGAATCCCATGGACAGAGGAGTCTGGTGGGCTACAATCCATGGGGTCGCAAAGAATCAGACACAACTGAGCGATGAACACACATTCAGCAGNCAACCCACTCCAGTATTCTTGCCTAGAGAATCCCATGGACAGAGGAGCCTGGTGGGCTACAATCCATGGGGTCGCAAAGAATCAGACACAACTGAGCGATGAACACACATTCAGCAGACATTTACATTAACATTTAATAATGGATAACCATATATCACAATCTGTTCCAAACAGGATACAGAAAATGTATGACACTGTCTTGCCCTCATGGTGTCTATAACTAAGCTTTTAATGCTCAGTGCTAGAGCATTAGTGCTCTTACTTTGTGGAGTTCTGAAACAATAATAGACTCATCCTGTTGTCTAGGAGTCCCAGTTATATTTCATTTCTAATGAATTTAGTTTTTAATCTACTTCTGTCTCTTTCTCTCTCTCTCTCTCCATCTATCTGTCTCCTGGTCTCCGCCTCACCGCCCCCCCAACCCCCCACCAACACACACACAGTAGTTTGAATCAGAATTAAACCAAACAACATCTATAAATCTTCTGCAGTCGAAAATTCCATGTCACCAGTTGAACACAGAAGCAGGATTGCAGTCTGAGAGAAGAGTTAAGGAAGGAGCTGGGATAAAATGCTAGTAAAATCCTGAGGCAGAATAACCAGCCTGTGTAGATCCACTGAAAACCCTCCCTTCCAGTGTCCAGAGATTAGCTCTCTTGATGGCAGGTGGGCGTACCAATACACACATGGGAGGGGAGCCAGTCTTTCATAGCAGTCTGTAAAAACAGCAGCCTTCCCAGCATGACTGAAAGCAGCCAGAGACGGAAACCTCTGGGGCTGTCTCTAAAGTCTGATGAATCATGATGGTACCTCTTTTGTGCCTGTCCAGCTCTGAAATTTTGGGACAAATGAAAAAGAAGAGGTGGTGAAATGGGAGCTTTTGATTTTTTTTCTGAGTGCCAAGTAAATAAAATTATTTTTGTATCATTCATTATAAAAAAATTTTTTTGACAAAGTATTGCTTCTTGGATTTGAGGCATAACTAGTATTCTATGGCGACCCTCCTATGCATGCCTATTTGATTGAATCTANACCCTCAAACACTTGAGTATGCTTTTCTTATAAACAGGGACATTCTTCTGAATAATCACGATATAACCATTAAAATCAGGATATTGGTATATTAGATTGTCTGTTCATTAGACCCAATTTGAGGTTCACCAGTTGTTCAAATATTCCATTCAATATCATGTGTTGCATTTATTATCATGTATCCAGAATAGTCCCTGATCTGTTTTGTTTTTTTTTTCTTTTCCCCCATCCCTTTAACTCTTGAAGATTGCAGCCCATTTTGAACTAGGACCCTTAATTTGAGTTTGTTTCCTGTTTCCTCATTTGTGGATTCACTTCATGGATTTGTTGACAGGAATATCACAGGAGTGATGCTACGTTGCTCTCATTGCTTCCTATTAAGTAAGCATAATTTCAGTTTGTCCTAATACTGATATTCACTTGCAGCCTTCCTCAGTATTCTTACACTGGGGAAACACTTAAAACTTATTTTATCAATGACTCGTGGTAGCTTGAACAGTTAGGATGTAGATACAGTGATTCACTGATAATTGTCAGTGTTCTTTTGAGTATAGAATGCTTTTTTCTCCCTGTGAACATGTTTATATTTGGCAAATTTATTAGCCTCTTCTTTTTGTGTAGTTTCCTCCTTCCCACAAAGGATGTCAGCTCCAGTTCAAGTTAATTGAACAGACAGAGGAAATTCGTTTTTCCTTTTTTTAGAACTTTACCTTCTTAACCTTGTCCAAATAGGCCTTATCACAGATTTTTGCTATTTGAAATCCACATGAAATACCGTACATGTAAGAGCATTCCTCCTTTCTGCCCCAGTATTCAGGACTAAACATTTTAGCCAGCTTTTCTTGGGGGAAAAATACAACACCCTGGTAATTAAGCTTCGCTTACTTTAAATTAATCTATTTTAGGGAAATCCGCTGGGGTCCAGTGATTAGAACTTGTTGCTTTCACTGTTGAGGGCCTGGGTTCAATCCCTGGTCAGAGAATGGAGATCCCACAAGCCACACAGTGTGGCCAAAAAAAGAGAGAGATTAATCTCTTATCATTCCATGAATTTTGCGAACTCATAAGAAACATAATACATTTCATATAACTAGCTTAAACCAAAATGGGACTTAATTTTTCTTAATGTAGACTCAGCAGATTTAATTTTAAAAAGGTTGTAAATTAATTTTAACAACACAAAAATTTATTGACAGTGCTGAATAGTCAAGCAACCAAAACCATAAGCCAAAGTAATATGAATGAAAATATTGTCTAGACACAATTTTATATAAAACCTTGAAAAAGCATTTGCTTATTCAGTGACATTGTCAAGTTCAAATATAGGCCAAATAGTTAGAAAATTACTTCTTTTATAGGCTTATATATGCTGAAAGTATTGTTTTTGAATCTTAAAAATTATATTTACCTCTATTGTAAATTCACCTTTTTAATGTAAAAATTGTATTTATCTCGCGTGCTTGTTTTTTGCTTTAGAAATACCATTCAGGGTCAAACATGAGATAAGCAAGCACATACAAATTTTTCTTTCAACTGAAATGAGAGCATTTTTTTAGCTTACTATTTTAAATGTTCGCTGAATAAATAAAAGATTGTTCAAATGTATGAGAAGTTGAAACTGCAGCATAATGTTCATTGTTTCCTATGAATAAGCAGGATATTTTTTTCTTCGCAGAAATCCAGAACTTTCTGGGCAGATCAGTAAAACTCATTTTGAATGTATTAGACTGCTGCTTCTTACTTTCGTTTTTTCCAAGTAGGCTTCTCGCGATCAGATGATTCAGGAAAAGAGAACCTGTCCACTGATATGCTTGTTTTGAAAGGGAAAGAAAATGAGTTCAGTGTGTTCTGCAGCTTCCCCAGGCGGTTTCTCATGAGGCTTGAGACTTGCTGGTGTCTTCTTCACTGGAGCTCCGGCAGCAGTGGAAACATTTCAGGTTTTCTTTTTTGTAACACAGTGTTTTCCAGTAGTGCATTTTCCTTTTAAATCCAAAATCCTTGTCCCTTGAAGTCAGAACCGCGAGAGACTGAAGAACGTGGAGTCTGCAGCCACTCTCCATCTTGAGAGTGTTGCTGTAAAACAAGCCCTGTTCTTCTGTTGTCTTCAAAGGACACTTTCAGCTCATATACCCTGTTGAGAACTTCTCCTTAGCTAAGCCACTGGACTTCTTTATATAGCAGACGATATTCTTTAAATATTCTAGAGTAAAATGGCCTTTGTTTAATGAAGATAACCATTTTGTGGTGTCTTTCAGAACATTTTTATATCATCCCAAGTGTTTTTGACAACAGTACATGAATACCTTCTGTGTCAGGCCAGGTCCCCAGAGAAACAGATGTGCAGGGAGTCCCATCCAGACAGAGTTAGCTGCTGGGGCATTCCTGTCATGCTCCGTCGTTTGTTTGCTGGGGAAGCCTAGAGGAAGCATGGCAGGTATTACTGTTAGAGTGGATTCCAGGATGAGGTAGCTGAGGGCTGTGGAACAGCTCTGCTCTCATAGCAGATTCTGTTGAAAGGGCCCCCACACGCTGCATATCCCTGTGGGTTCTGACACCATCCTGCCTTCTCCACTGCATGGATCCCTCCTCACCGTTCTTGGTCAGGCTGTTTCCTCCCACCATCCCCCACACATACCTGACTCCACTTTATGGCTTTAGAGTTGAATTGCTCAGGGGAGAGGATAGTAGAAGGAAGTTGCAAGGCATTCAGATTTTCTAAACCTGCCAACTGACTAGAATACGGTTCCATTCACCTAGAGAAAATAGGAGAGGATCTAAGAATTCCGAAAGTGTACAGGAATTTGGCTTTTAAAATAATGAATTTGGGGCAACTGTGGGATATCTTGATATAGCTAGTGGACTCGGTGGAGGAGCTTGGCTGGAGAGAGTGGAGTTGGTTGTCATTAACTTCTGTGTGATACTTAAAACCCTAGGTTGCAAAGAAATTTCAGAGAAGGAAGGAGCTGGCAGTGGAGAACAAAAGTGCTGCCTGCAGAACAATACCAAGGAAAGGATGATCTCAAGGGAAACTAAGAGGCATGAGAGTTGTAAAGAGAGGGGAGTCATTGACAATCATGTAAAAGGCTACAAAAATGGTAAATGACCCAGTGGGATTTGGCAACCAGTTTGAAATTCAGTTTCAGTTTAGTAAACCCAGATTGCAGATGTAGTGGAGTTAAATGGGGATGAGGAATTAAATGTGGCCAAACAAAAATATGTACTGTTAAGTTAAATAACATATAAAAAAGTAGATATTGTCATGTGAACTGATAGTTATGCATCCTTTCTAGTAAAGATGTATGTGATTGATGAGGCATGTGAATTTAAAATGTTCAGTTCAGAACCCTAAAACTTAATGAATACTTGCTGCTTATATGAATACTTGTATGATGTGCCTTGTGTTGTTAATCTTGTTAATCTTCAGCACTGAGAATCTGTTCAGCCCATTTTGCAGTCCCTAAAGCATTTTCACTTTTAAGCTGCACATATGATTTCCCAGTTGGTTGCACTATGTGAGATGTGGAACTAGAAATACTCAACAAAGTATGTATTTTTGAAGTATTAATCTTTTTAGTCACACATTTTTTATAGCATGTGCTGAAAATAGTGAAAAAATTGATAAAGGTAAAAATTATTTTTATGACTTAGAAGATATTAGTTTATAAAAAATGTTAAGGTTTTAGATTTATATCCTCTCAGTTTCAAGAGTACTGTAAGTGCTTGTTCAGTACAGATCACAACTTTAAAAACTGTGTTTTAAATAATTGGTATTTTTTTGTACCTGGCTTGTAAGTCTTCTTTAATGAGGAAAAATTGCTCAGCATATGGCTGGCTTTAACAAGATTTAATAACTATTTACTCAATAAATGTGTTGAGGAGCTACTAAGCCAAGCATTTTTGTAGGTCCTGAAAATACTGTTGAAAAAGGAAAGTCTCTTGCCTTATGTAGCTTAAATTCTGGTGGGAAGAGGCAGATAATATAGGAAGAAATTAATGGATAGATAGATGGGCACTGTATATAACAGACAGTATTCCAGTGCTTTGATACAGTACTGTGGAGAAGAATGAAGAGGGCAAAGGGGAACAGGGAATAATGTGATGCAAGGGAATGAAAAATACTAGCAAAGTAATGCTCAATATTCTCCAAGCCAGGCTTCAGAGAGATGTGAACTGTGAAATTCCAGATGTTCAAACTGGATTTAGAAAAGGCAGAAGAACCAGAGATCAAATTGCCAATATCCTTTGGATCATCAAAAATCAAGAGAGTTCCAGAAAACATCTACTTCTGCTTTATTGACTACATCAAAGCTTTTGACTGTGTGGATCACAACATGTGGAAAATTCTTCAAGAGATGAGAATACCAGACCACCTGACCTGCCTCTTGAGAAATCTGTATGCAGGTCAGGAAGCAATAGTTAGAACTGGAAATGGAACAACAGACTGGTACCAAATCAGGAAAGGAGTATGTCAAGGCGGTATGTTATTACCCTGCTTATTTAACTTATATGCAGAATACATCATGAGAAATGCTGGGCTGGAAGAAGCACAATCTGGAATCAAGATTGCCGGGAGAAATATCAATAACCTCAGATATGCAGATGACACCACCCTTATGGCAGAAAGCGAAGAAGAGCTAAAGAGCTTCTTGATGAAAGTGAAAGAGGAGAGTGAAAAAGTTGGCTTAAAACTCAACATTCAGAAAACGAAGATCATGGCATCTAGTCCCATCACTTCATGACAAATAGATGGGGAAGCCATGTAAACTGTGAGACACTTTATTTTTCTGTGTTCCAAAATCACTGCAGATGGTGACTGCAGCCATGAACTGAAAAGATGCTTGCTCCCTGGAAAGAAAGCTATGACCAACCTAGACAGCATATTAAAAACCAGAGATGTTATTTTGCCAACAAAGGTCTGTCTAGTCAAAGCTATGGTTTTTTACTAGTCATGTATGGATGTGAAAGTTGGACTATAAAGAAAGTTGAGTGCTGAAGAATTGATGCTTTTGAACTGTGGTGTTGGAGAAGACTCTTGAGAGTCCCTTGGACTGTAGCGAGATCCAACCAGTCCATCCTAAGGGAAATCAGTCTTGAGTATTCACTAGAAGGACTGATGTTGAAGCTGAAACTCCAATACTTTGGCCACCTGATGCGAAGAACTGACTCACTGGAAAAGACCCTGATACTGGGAGGGATTGGGGGCAGGAGGAGAAGGGGCCGACAGAGCGTGAGATGGTCGGATGGCATCACTGACTCGATGGACGTGAGTTTGCGTAATGGGAGTTGGTGATGGACAGGGAGGCCTGGCGTGCTGCAGTCCATGGGGTTGCAAAGAGTCGGGCACGACTTAGCAACTGAACTGAACTGAAGGAAATGATTATTTAAAATAAGATTATTAGGAAAAGTGCATTTATTAGAGGTTGTTTGAAAAGAGGCCTAAAGAAAATAATAGAAAGAACCATGCAGATATGTGAGGGAGAGCATTCAGGCAGAAGCTTTATCCAGTGCAGAGACTCTGAGGTAGCAGCATATTTTCCATTTTCCTGTTTCAGAAAGAGCAAGGACAGAAAGAATGGAGCAAAGTGAAAAAGAGAATAGCAGAATATGAGCTCAGAGTGATGGGATGGCATATATTATACGGGCAACAATTTAAAAAAAGAGAAACTTTCATTCTGAGTGAGATGGGAAATTCTTGGTGGGTTTTAAGTAGCAGAGTGATACTAAGTAAGTGGTATTTAGTATATATTCCAGATGCTTCCTTTTAATCAGTTTGAACATAGTGATTAATAATAAATATTAATTTGTCATATAGAGAGTTCAGAATATGAAGTTGGTGTTTTACTAATTGGTGTGGTCAGAGAAGAAATCTTGATGATTAGGAAGGCTTTTTTTGGATTCAGAGACAAACCAAACCTGCTTACAGAAAGTGATTCCAAGCTTTGATGACAAGTACAATTCGGTTGATTTTCCTGCCATCTATGTCTTAAAACTTCTTAAATGACTGTAGATCAATCATAGTGGTTTCTGAAAATGTTAGTATTTCACTGTCCTTTGGAGGTTTTGGCAAATTTCTTAGATCACCCACTGTACATCAGGTAACCAGTATTCCTCAGTGACTACTGTGATTTCAAAGTTAGTCTTTGCCTGGGAATCTTCTTTGGAGGCTCACAACTCTTAATTCCCACTGAGATAGGCTCTCAAAGCTCACTTTTAACAGGTATACTGTGCCTGCTTTAACTCCTTTAGGCAGCCTAATATAAACAGTTCAAATGGTTATGAATAATCAAACATCTTTTGTGAAACAGTGTTCATAAGAAACTGTTAAAAGTTCATGAGAAACTTTTTTAAAAAACACTGAAGTTACATCTGAAGTACCGTTAAATTTACCAGCTATAATGATTAAAAGTCACCTATATTTTCTAGAACTTGGGGAAAGTCACAGAGTATTTCTCTTTTATCTCAGTAACCTAATTATTGAATTTTTTTGAATAGCAGTTATCATAAACAATTCAGTTCAGTTGCTCAGTCATGTCTGACTCTTTGCAACCCCATAGACTGAAAAATACCAGGCTTCCTTGTCCATCACCAACTCCTGGAGCTTGCTCAAACTCATGTCCATTGAGTCGGGGATGCCATCCAACCATCTCATCCTCTGTCGTCCCCTTCTCCTCNCTCCATCCATGGAATTTTAAGAATACTGGAGTGGGTTGCCATTTTCTACTCCAGTGGATCTTCCTGACCCAGGGATCAAATCTGCGTCTCTTGCATGTCCTATATTGGCAGGCAGATTCTTTCCCACGGCACCACCTGGGAAGTCCTACAGTCTTTCACAAAGATTTAACCTGCCTCAGTTTCTCCTCTGTAATATGTATCTGTATTGGCTTTTCCCCACCATAATGCTATCTCATTACTGTTTAGAAAGTGCTTGATACTCATAAGAGCAGAAATATATGTGGCAGATGCTCTTTTTATATTCACCCCAAGAAACTAGAAAATTAAAGGCTACGCACCAGCCTGTGTATGCGCCCCTTAAGGCAAAGAAGTGTCCAGTGGACTCAGCATTCCTATCAGTTAGCGTTGTGCTCGCCATGTAATAAACCCTGAGGAAACGTTTGCTGAATAAATGAAGAAGGTATTTCCCCCAAAGAAATGGAAGCATTCACAGTTGCTCCCCTGTATCTCACTGCTGGAACAGTGACTTGTCTGCATGTTTCCCATACACCCGTCCTGGGCTCTAGTGACAGCAAGTGTCAAGTGCAGGTAAGCAATATTGTGACCCAGCAGACTGCGTGCCACTGTAATTTACCCCATCCCTATTGGAAGGTGCCCCAAAGCCCAGGCTTCTTTAGCTTATAAGCCACTGAGAACTTCTAGCTCAGGTTTATCTATTTAAAACATCACTTCTTGGGTGAG
>SJYV01042369.1:32447-45057 GCA_006410875.1 Neotragus pygmaeus | reverse complement strand
CAGTCCTGGGTGTTCTTTGGAAGGAATGATGCTAAAGCTGAAACTCCAGTACTTTGGCCACCTCATGCGAAGAGTTGACTCATTGGAAAAGACTCTGATGCTGGGAGGGATTAGAGGCAGGAGGAGAAGGGGACAACCGAGGATGAGATGGCTGGATGGCATCACTGACTCGAAGGACGTGAGTGTGAGTGAACTCCAGGAGTTGGTGATGGACAGGGAGGCCTGGTGTGCTGCAATTCATATGGTTGCAAAGAGTCAGACATGACTGAGCAACTAAACTGAACTGATCCGTATTCTGAAATTAGAAAGCCTCAGTTTTTAAATTCCAATATTTTCAAAAGAGATAATTGTTAAAAAGTTATAGTAAACATAGCTTGTTTTTAAGATCAGAAGCTCTGATCACCTAAAGTATTTGATGGTTATGAAAATTGAGTCATTTACATGTAGAAGCCTTTTATTTAATAAACTCATGACAAAATTAGAAACTGTAAGATATTAATGCTTGCAACTTTTGAAGATAACATTAAGTAAAACATTGAAACCTCATTTTTAATTCCTAATGAAGACAATACACATGCCCCAGTTTTTATTAAATAGATAACAATGTGCTGTGAAAATTGGAACCCACATTATAAAAAGCGAATTAAATTCTGAGTGATGAATTCTCTCTTTGGAAAGTCTTTGACTTTAGAAGGTCACATGCTGCCTGGAAGATGTTTTTCAGGAAAATGACTTTGGGGTAGGAATGTTCTGCCTTAGGGCATGTGGGATCTCAGTCATGCCCCCTGTAGTGGAAGCACAGAGTCCTAAGCCCTGGACCACCAAGGAAGTCCGTAGACCTCAGGTTTAAGAGTCATCTTTATGAATGAAGTGTCACTGCTTGGAAAGTGTTAACAATTTCTGCACTTTGGGAAAATTTTTGGTAATGGATTACCTTTTAATAAGAGGTAGTCTTCAGTCCATGGGGTTACGAAGAGTGGGACACGACTGAGCGACTTCACTTTCACTTTTCAACTTTCATGCATTGGAGAAGGAAATGGCAACCCACTCCAGTGTTCTTGCCTGGAGAATCCCAGGGACGGGGGAGCCTGGTGGGCTGCCGTCTATGGGGTCTTACAGAGTCGGACACGACTAAAGCGACTTAGCAGCAGCAGCTGCAGCTAACTTCTGAATGGAATCAATATCAGTCACAACCAGAGAGCTCAGCAAGAGTTTGATTGGCCTTCATGGGTCCACCTCATGATTTCATAAGATCTCTGGAAGTCAAGTCAGTGGCTCTCAGTTTGCGGCTGGCTCAGCATTTTGTGACTTCCAGATCACGTGCGTCAATACCACTTCCTGTGCCTTACAGCCGTCACTACTCCTGAGAAGGCAACACTGCCGAAGAGCAGTTCAGGACTGTGGTGGAAAGGCACCATTCACACAGGGAAGAACATGAAACTGGAGGCCTCTAACAATGAAGGTGGTATTGCTTTGGCTAAGCCTTTCTTTTGCAAATGGTTAGTCAAGGCACATGGTCTGATCTTGACAGCTGTGCTAGAACGCATGGAAACAAAACCTTCATTTGTCCTTGTGAACAAAAGAGCCGGAGATTTCTCCTCCCTATACTTTCCTGTTACTTTTTTTCATCTAGCATGCCAAGCCCTCACTGGAACACAATGGAACCTTGTTCCACTGGGTTGAAAATTGAACTGAGATTTATTTGAAATGATAATTTGTTGCCTCTCATGTCCAAGAATTGGGAAGCTTTACAACTAAATTTGCATTTTTCACTTTTTCAGGAAATATGTCTGGACCCAATACAAAATCTAGAGCAAGTCTGAACAGTGACGCTACTAGACCAAGAAGAGATGTGTCACTAAACAAGCAGATAAATTACTTAGAGCAAAAGAAGAAAACAAAGAAGGTAATTTAGAAATAAATTACCTAATTTGATTATATAAATTGGCCTGAAAGTAAAACCCTACAAATCAGAGTTACATTGTAAGAGAAAGTTGTTATAATTATTATTTTTAATTTGCATGTCAAATAAAAAGGGGTCAATTGCTGTTTCTTAAGATTCTACCAATATAACTAACATCCTGAGCCTTTTGGCAACACACTGAAAAACGACAAACACAAAAGAAAAGTGAAAGAATCTGAGGGTTCATCAGGCAGATTTATTTTAAAGATCTGAAAAACTGACTGCCCTTTTGAATCTCATGAAATGTTTGACACCCTATATTTGAAACCTTTGTTTCAGGCTTACTGCATGTGCTTGTGGCATGTTTCTTTTCCACTTGTACCTGTTATTTTCTGGATGGATGACTTGCAGAGAGAATATATATGTTCGTTTACCTTTTAATGTTTGACTTGATTGCTAATGTTCTTGTGTTGAGACAATGTAACAAACGGAGAAGTTCAAGTGCATCAGGTACTCATACAGGCTTGCCAAGGTTGTGGCAGAGTAATACAGAACAAAGATCAGTCACACCCTGCATTCTGAGTGATTGTATTATGCTGTACAGAATATGTCTCTGTGTTCTTCGGCTGTTAATAGTCAGCTACTGTTTAAGCGACAGAGAAAAGCATGAAAGGAAAAGAGAGCAGCTAATCAAAATGTCAATATCGTTAGTTTATGAATTTGTTACATATAATATAGTAGAATATACTAGACACACCAGACTCGACAGCCAGATATTTCATCAATACTTTTTTGGAAAGTACATTAAAGAGTTGGGTACTTTTTGGGTGATTCATTTTTCACTTGATTTATCCAATATGTTCATTGAATTTGACAAGCCTCCCAAATAAAAACTGTCCAGAGAGAATAGCAGTATGTCTGTTGCCTCTACGGTCTTAAAATTTAGTTTGTCAGATATCAAAAGTGTATAGGCAATCCCTGCTGTTCTATATGGCTCGTTTTCCCACTCAGCTCATTCAAAGTGTCTAATTAGCAGTCACACTTATTTCTCATTGCCTTAACTCCTCAATCAAGGATTTCTGCTGAAGAAACCCTGCTGCTGGTGCTAGAATTAAAAAAAAAAAAAATCCTGAATCATATTCATGTAATCAGCCTATAAACACCACCTCTTCATCACCAAGGAAAAAAAGTATGATTATCCTTTTTCTCTTCAACATGTACTCCTAAGACTATCCTTATGTTACTTTTCTCCTTTGATGTCTGATTTTGGTAATTCTTATGTCAAGATGGACATAGAGGAGAGGATAGAAGGAAGGAAAAATGGAAAATCTTTAGGGTTAAGTGAATCTTCTATTATCTGGAAATATAGGGCAAATATCCATCTATTCTTAAGGATAGTTTCACTCTGTAAAAATACCAAATATGCCCAAAACTAATTACTGAAAGAATTAAAACTTTGAATGGAACAAGCAAAATTATATCTGTTGGCTATTGGTTGTTTAAACTTATGTGTTTTAAAAGTAGGTCAGATAGATTCACTTATTTAACAATAGTTAGCAGGGTCCATGTGCCAGGCACTTTTCTAAGCGGTGAGCATAAAGAAGTAAGAAAAACGTGATCTTTGCATTTAGAAGTTTATGAAAGAGACAGATGAGAAATAGGCAATTGAGAAATGTCTGTGAAAAGCACAAGGTATATTGGAAGATCTTGGAAAGACTCAAATCTTAAGAGCACATAGATATCCTAACAGAATTGACAGCCAACCCCTGTCCTAAATGAGTAAAATTTAGGCAGAAAGAGAAGCACTTCAGAAATGATAAGAGTAATGACCTCTGAAAACCCACTCCTCCATTAAAGCAACAGAAACACTTGAAAAAATAGATAAAACGTTTAGAACTCTAGAAATTAACCAAATTAAATTTGGCTCACAACAATCTAAGGAGAATTATTCAAGAAAAGCAGCTGAATCTTCCTAAGAACTGCCCACAGGTGGTGTGGTGCTTCAACTTGGCCTCTCCCCATTCCCACCTCCGTAGCTCTGGAGCAGCCTTGAAAAGCAAACAGGCCCACAACCACAGTAGCTGTGAAAGTCAGCAACCTTGCAGCTTTTGGGTGAAGCTGAGTGGGTCAGCGGAGAAGGTGATGGCACCCCACTCCGGTACTCTTGCCTGGAAGATCCCATGGACGGAGGAGCCTGGTAGGCTGCAGTCCATGGGGTCGCGAAGAGTCAGACATGACTGAGCGACTTCACTTTCACTTTTCACTTTCATGCATTGGAGAAGGAAATGGCAACCCACTCTCCCATTCTTGCCTGGAGAATCCCAGGGATGGTGGGCTGCCGTCTATAGGGTCCCACAGAGTTGGACACGACTGAAGTATCTTTGCAGCAGCAGCAGCAGCAAAGTGGGTCAGGGATCACTCTGTGCGACCACTTGCTGAAAACAATCAGCAGCAATTGTTTAACATCACAACTGCCCAATGCAGTGATTCCACTTGGAGCTAACAAGAAGCTTACTAAAACATTTAAAAGAAACTGGGGAGTAAGAAGCTCAGAGAGAGCTTTTAAAACTTCCAGCATATTCCTGGAAATCTAGAAGTCCTTCCCTGTGCATATACTCAGGGAAGATGTGGGAGTTTCCTGATCTCTCATTTTTGACTGATCATGAAGCTCTGTGCAAACAGTGGGAAACAGAAGACGAGGAAGAGTTGGCAACTGCCGGCAAGTGCGTTCAGCACACACAAAGGACCACTCCGCAAAGCCTGGAAGACTTACTGCGTCTGTTCATTAGCTGACCACTGAAGCTCCAGTATTTTGGTCACCAGCAGCAAACAGCAGACTCATTGGAAAATGACTTCCCAAACTCATTGGAAAATGACTCCCCAGACTCTGATGCTGGGAAGGACTGGGGGCAGAAGGAGAAGAGGGCTTTAGAGAATGAGATGGCTGAATGGCATCACCGACTTGATAGACATGAACTTGAGCAAACTCCAGAAGATGGTGAGAAACAGAGAGGCCTGGCGTGCTGCAGTCCATGGGGTCACAAAGAGTCAGACACGACTAGGCCACTGAACAACAACAACTACAGGATACACAAGCAGAGACATTAGTGGCCACAAACGACAAAGAATACAGGTCATAAGGAATTAGTCCAGGAAGGTCACAGAACAAAGAAACAGTCATTAAACAAATAAACAACAACAACAAAAGAAAAACCTTGTGGAATAGACACTGGAGTTTCAAACTTATCATTTTATTATATACATATACAAATTATAAATAGTATTATATATAATGCATATTTTACATCATATCAGTTCAGTTCAGTTCAGTCTCTCAGTCGTGTCCAACTCTTTGCAACCCCATGAATCGCAGCACGCCAGGCCTGCCTGTCCATCACCAACTCCCAAAGTTCACACAAACTCATGTCCATCAAGTCAGTGATGCCATCCAGCCATCTCATCCTCTGTCGTCCCCTTCTCCTCCTGCCCCCAATACCTCCCAGCATCAGGGTCTTTTCCAGTGAGTCAACTCTTTGCATGAGGTGGCCAAAGTATTGGAGTTTCAGCTTTAGCATCAGTCCTTCCAGTGAACAGCCAAGACTGATCTCCTTTAAGATGGACTGGTTGGATCTCCTTGCAGTCCAAGGGACTCTCAAGAGTCTTCTCCAACACCACCGTTCAAAAGCATCAATTCTTCGGCGCTCAGCTTTCTTCACAGTCCAACACTCATGTCCATACGTAACTACTGAAAAAACCATAGCCTTGACTAGACGGACATTTGTTGGCAAAGTAATGTCTCTGCTTTTTAATATGCTATCTAGGTTGGTCATAATTTTTCTTCCAAGGAGTAAGCGTCTTTTAATTTCATGGCTGTAATCACCATCTGCAGTGATTTTGGAGTCCCAAAAAATAAATTCTCCCACTGTTTCCACTGTTTTCCCATCTATTTCCCATGAAGTGATGGGACCAGACGCCATGATCTTCGTTTTCTGAATGTTGAGCTTTAAGCCAGCTTTTTCACTCTCCTCTTTCCCTTTCATCAAGTAATTATATACAATTATAAGAGATACAATATATAATGTGTAATTATACATGTGTATATATATATTCTAGTAAAAGTCTTCCCAGGTAGCTCTATGGTAAAACTGCCTGCCAAGACAGGAGTTGCGGGAGATGCCAATTCCATCCCTGGGTCAGGAAGAGCCCCTGGAGGAGAGAATGGCAACCGACTCCAGTATTCTTACCTGGAAAATTCCATGGGAAGAGGAGCCTGGCCAGGTACAGTCCATAAGGCTGCAAATAGCTGGACACAGCTGAGCAACAGAATACACACCCATGCACACATGCACCATTATATTATTTAAAATATTCAAATCTCAACAAAGTGTTACAAAATATTCAAAGAAACAAGAAAATATGGCATATAAACAGAAAAAAAGCAATCAATAAAAAATGTCCCTGAGAAAGTCCAGATGTTGAACAAACTAAAAAATGACTTCTTAAATGAGCTATGTAAAATATAATTAAAGAATTAAAGGAATACATGTGTTAAAAAAATCTTTTAAAATGTGAGAATTCTGTCTTACCAAACAGAGGTATCATTAAACAGATAGAAATTATAGAAGTAACCAAATAGAAATTCTGGAGTTAAAAATTACAATAGCAGAAAAAAAATCACCAAAGGTGTCAGCTGCAGGTTTGAAATATCAGAATAAAAAAATAGCTAATTTGGCCATATTTCAATTGAGATCATACAGTGTGAGCAATTAAAGGAAAAATTAATTAAAAAATGAACAGAGTCTCAGAGACCTGTGAGATAATATCAAACATACCAATTATATGGATAATGAATGAGAGCCCCATAAGCAGAGGGGGGGGGGGAGGCAGAAAGAGTATTTGAAGAAATAAAGACAAATAGCTTCTTAAATTTGATGAAAATTTTTAATCTGAACATCTGAAGATCTCAAAATACACAAAGCAGAATAAACTGAAAGAGATCCATGCTTGTACCTCTCAAATTGTCAAGAAACAAAGAATCTTGAAATCAGCAAGAGGGAAAAGGTCCATCACAAATGAGAGATGTCTCATCAAAATAGTGGTGGCCAGAATGTAGTGGTGAGGAAATGTTCAAAGTGCTCTTACCCAAGCAACACTGTCTGTTAAAAGTGAAGAAGAAACCAAAATACTTTCAAGTCAATAAAAATGGAAAACCCATCATTAGCAGATAAGCACTACAAGAAATACAGCCCTTCAAGGTGAAATGGAAGAAATCACTGGACACTAACTAGAATCCACACGAAGAAATGGAGGGCGCCCAAGAGGGAACTGCATAGTGAGTATAAAGACAGTAACAATGTATTTTTGTTCCTAATGCTTCCCATCTATCTGATTTAAAAGATACCTGGATAAAGCAGTAATCCCCAAGCTGTGTTGATCCATATGCAATGTACAAAGGGTACTCCTTATGATGATAAGGGTATAAAGCAAGGGGGAGGGATGAGAACAAACTTTCTGTATGCTGTTCAAAGAAAGCTCATGTCAAGCCAAATTATAATAGATTGTTTTAAATTAAGAGGTTAATTGTAATCCCCTGAATAACAATTTAGAAAACAACTGAAGAGAATATAGTAAAAGAAACAAGAGATAAAATGGTACATAGAAAAATATCTCATTGACACAAGGAAAGCAATAATAGAGAAATATCTATCTGCAGGTTTTCCAGCCACATTGGGATGAATTTAGAAGTAAATACCCAAATGAATTTTGAAAATACATATATAGGAGAAAATGAACCAACATTCATGCCTCTGAGGGGAGAGCTGAGAACCCAGAGGGCAGAGTCATGATTCCACAGAGCTGTCCTGAACTCCAGAGGATTACTCCCAACTTTGAAATCTCACGAAGTTTGCCCAGTTGGATCTCTAAATTGTGTGGGACCAGTGACTTGAATTTCTTTCCATTTTTTCCTTCATTGAACCAGAATGGCTATAATTATTATCCTATGCCCACTCCAACATTGTATTTTGGGGGCAGAAAATTTTTCTTTTTTCATTTCACAGGTTCACAGATAGAGAGGAATTGTGTCACAGAATGGATTGCACCTAGAAACTTACCTACAGTGAATTTTGATAAATGATGAGATTTGGGACTTCTGTCCTTCCCTGGTGGCTCAGACGGTAAAGAATCTGCCTGCAATGCAGGAGACTCAGGTTGGATCCCTGGGTCAGGAAAATCCCCTGGAGAAGGGAATGGCAACCCACTCCAGCATCCTTGCCTGGAGAATCCCATGGACAGAGGAGCCTGACAGGCTACAGTCCATGGGGTCACAAAGAGTCTCACATGACCGAGTGACTAACACTTTCTTTCACAGTTTCACTTTCAAGATGATATTTAGATGAGATTTTTGGTCTTGTGTTGATCCTGTAATTGGTTGAAACTTTCAGGAGCTTGGGGTAAAGTGAATGCATTTTGCATTTGGGGTGCATGTGACTCTTCCAAGGCAGAGTAGGGGACTGTGGTAGGTGCACTAATAGCCTCACAAGGTTTTCCATGCCATAATCTCTATAACTTGTGACTGTGTTACCTCACATGGCAAAAGAGACTATATATTAAGGATATGGTATATGCTATACTGGCATTTCCTAGTAAGCTAAATCTCTGAAATGTATAGCATCTGAATCTCAATGTTATAGGGCTTAGAGAGTATTTTTGCTAATAAATCCATAGTTTCTACACATTGACTTTTATGTTTTAAACTAACTTCTATCATTTCTTTGAGGCTGGATGCTTGCTCTGAAACACAGCTAACAATAAACTGCTGTGTTTGGGGAGACATGTCCTTTGGCACTGGATCTGCTGATTTCAATCATCAGAGAATTATAGCTGAAAATTAGTCTTTTTTTTTCAGAATTGTTGCCTGTAAATTTTAAATGTTTAAAGATTTCTAGATATTTTGACAGATAACTACTTATCACCATACATAAGAACAGTCCATGTAGTAGTTCTCAAATTTTCATAAAAGTCACACAGGCAGCAGAGCTTCTTAAAATACAGATCTGCAGGCTTCCCAACAGATATTCTGGTCCAGCAGCTTAGGGACAAAGACCATGAATCTGTATTTTAAAAGGTACCCTGACCATGGCTTGAAAAATCACCAGTGAAGTGA
This sequence comes from Neotragus pygmaeus, assembly GCA_006410875.1. Lineage (NCBI taxonomy): Eukaryota > Metazoa > Chordata > Mammalia > Artiodactyla > Bovidae > Neotragus > Neotragus pygmaeus. The sequence goes on along the minus strand of SJYV01042369.1, from coordinate 35,989 downwards.
GTACTGATCCTAGGTGAGATTTCTCTTTCGCGGGAGATGATTGTTAGGATGTAGGACTGGGCGTTTCCAGTACCGGGGTGATTCACATTAGGATGACCTCTTTCTTACAGTCTTATAAGAGCCTGGCTACAGCTCTGCTGCTTTCCACATGTGCTGAAGCCCAGGAAAATCACTGAGACCTTTTTGTATTCACCAGTCCTTCGGTACCATTTTATATCATCAGTTGTTTGGACTCTTGAAGCTACTAAGCAGGGTGAGCTTCCTAGAGACAGGCAGCAAAGCTACCCTCTGATGGTGAGGCTGGTTTAGGTCAGCATTTTATGCCAGTCTGCTTAAGGACACAGCAAGAGACTCGACAGCTGGCGAGAGAACTCTCCTGGACTCCTTTGAGGAACTTCCAACTTCGCAGGCTATAAACATCACTAAAAGCCACTCAGGAGTCCAACAGGGACCAGCCGCAAGCAAAACTGTGAAGTGTCAGAAGAGAGGTCGGGTTTCCCTCTCCGGGTCTACCCCTATCCTGTGCTCTCCTGGGACCAGGAATGGGCAGCACAGTTCTGGGGTTACTTTGAAGCCTCCCCCAAATGACACTAAGGACACAACACCTTCCCCCCCCAGCTCTGTGTCACACCAGTGATGAGGCTCTCCCCTGCTGAACATCTGTCAGATATTTTTCCATGACAGTGATGAAGTTAAATGCCTTTGGCCTGTCTGACAGACCCCACAGAATCTGCTTCAAAGACCTTTTGTTGTGCCGTTGCCAAGTGGTGTCCGACTCTTTGTGACCCCATGTACTGTAGCATGTTAACCTTCCCTGTCTTTCCCCATCTCACAGAGTTTGCTCAAATTCCTGTCCATTGAGTCAGTGATGCTATCTAACCATCTCATCCTCTTCCAACCCCTTCTCTTTCTCCTGCTCAGTGCTCAAACACGTCAGTCATGTTTGACTCTTTGTGATCCTATGGCCTAGAGCCCATGAGGCTCCTCTGTCCATAGAATTCTCCAGGCAAGAATACTGGAGTGGGTTGCCATGCCCTCCTCCAAGGAATCCTTCCTACTCAGAGATTGAACCTGTGTCTCCAGCATCTCCTGCATTGCAGGCGAATTCTTTACCACTGAGCCACCAGGGGAGCCCACACCTTGCTGATCTTTATTTGTTCTACCATCAACTCAAAATCCAATGTACAGCTCACAGACACAGTCTTCTTGGCTCCATACTGACCTCTCTGGGGGTATGGCAAATACCAACTTCTCCTGCAAACCCAGTTTCCCTCTGCACTGAGTAGACTGTGCACTGAACATCCTCAGGAATGAGGATGAGGCATTCACTCACCCTGCAATGTGCACGATATCCCCTGGAGGTGGGGGCACTGTTCTTGCACTGATTTAGGAGTCTCTTCTCAGGAGACTCCAGCTCCCTGTGACCTATTTTCTCTCCCCTCCTGTTACACTAAAGCATAGCCCTCATCTTACTGGTCCATCTTCTTCCCTCATCTGTGAGTCTCCTGAGTATAAGTATGATGCATGACTTTATCATATAGTAAGTACTCAATAAACATTTGACAGATGGATGGATGAAAGAATAGGCCCATGGTTGGATGAAGCAATCAATCAATCATCAGGTTTCTAAACCAGCATTTTCTACGCTGAGAGCTGAGCCCTCATGACATTTGAAATTGGTGAAAACATAGTACAAGAGACTAATAACAAACCTGAAGAAGACTTGTGTCATCTTATATAACATCGTGCTCGAAGGACACTTTCAGTCCAGTTCACTTCGGTTGCTCAGTCATGTCCGACTCTTTTTGTGACCCCATGGACCGCAGCACACCAGGCCTCCCTGTCCATCACCAACTGCCAGAGTTTACTCAAACCCATGTCCATTGAGTCACTGATGCTATCCAACCATCTCACCCTATGTCACCTCCTTCTTCTCCTGCCCTCAATCTTTCCCAGCATCAGGGTCTTTTCAAATGAGTCAGATTTTTGCAACAGGTGGCCAAAGTATCGGAGTTTCAGCTTCAACATCAGTCCTTCCAATGACTATTCAGGACTAATTTCTTTTAGGGTGGACTGGTTGGATCTCCTTGCAGTCCAAGGGACTCTCAAGAGTCTTCTCCAACACCACAGTTCAAAAGCATCAATTCGTCAGTGCTCAGCTTTCTTTATAGTCTAACTCTCACATCCATACATGACTACTGGAAAAACCATAGCCTTGACTAGATGGACCTTTGTTGGCAAAGTAATGTCTCTGCTTTTTAATGTGCTGTCTAGGTTGGCCATAACTTTCCTTCCAAGGAGCAAGCGTCTTTTAATTTCATGGCTGTACTCTATACTGAGCTAACTTGTCTTCACTGGCCATGACAATGGGAAAGCTATGACCAGACTCCACTCTTGCAAATAACAAACAGAGTTGACTTTACAGCAACTGGTAAGACTGAAAACTGAATGGAAAAGCCCATCGTGTCCTTTAGGAGCCTGGCAGAGAAAGCGTGGCTGAGACAGCCATGCTCGAGAAAGAGCTGCTATATGGTGGTGATGTCTCTTCTTCATGGTGGCTTTGACACATAGGTTTGTGGAGCATGTCACACTTCACTCTGTCATCAATGTCTTTAAGCTTCTTGACATGAAACTCTTAGCAGAGTTAGAGCCCTTTGTCCTTGGACTCACAGCATCTAGCACATGTGGGACAGGGTTTTTGGGGGGTACTTGACTGGACTATTGAAATATCAATAACCTCAGATATGCAGATGATACCACCCTTATGGTAGAAAGTGAAGAGGAACTAAAAAGCCCCTTGATGAAACTGAAAGAGGAGTGCTCACGGAACCTTCTCCAGAATAGATCACATCCTGGGCCATAAATCTAACCTTGATAAATTCAAAAAAATTGAAATCATTCCAAGCATCTTTTCTGACCATAATGCATTAAGATTAGATCTCAATTACAGGAGAAAAACTATTTAAAATTCCAACATATGGAGACTGAACAACATGCTTCGGAATAACCAACAAATCACAGAAGAAATCAAAAAAGAAATCAAAATATGCATAGAAACTGATGAAAATGAAAACACAACAACCCAAAACCTGTGGGACACTATAAAAGCAGTGCTAAGGGGAAAGTTCATAGCATTACAGGCATACCTCAAGAAACAAGAAAAAAGTCAAAGAAATAACCTAACTCTACACCTAAAGCAACTAGAAAAGGAAGAAATGGAGAAACCCAGAGTTAGCAGAAGAAAAGAAATCTTAAAAATTAGGGCAGAAATAAAAGCAAAAGAAACAAAAGAGACCATAGCAAAAATCAACAAAGCCAAAAGCTGGTTCTTTGAAAGGATAAATAAAATTGACAAACCATTAGCCAGACTCAGCAAGAAACAAAGAGAAAAAAATCAAATCAATAAAATTAGAAATGAAAATGCAGAGATGACAACAGACAACACAGAAATACAAAGGATCATAAGAGACTACTATCAGCAATTATATGCCAATAAAATGGACAACGTGGAAGAAATGGACAAATTCTTAGAAAAGTACAAC
>SJYV01042369.1:6643-29475 GCA_006410875.1 Neotragus pygmaeus | reverse complement strand
TAAATAAAAAGAATAAATGAACAAATTTTTTTAAAAAGTGAAAGAGGAGAGTGAAAAAGTTGGCTTAAAGCTCAACATTCAGAAAACGAAGATCATGGCATCTGGTCCCATCACTTCATGGGAAATAGATGGGAAATAATGGAAACAGTGGCTAACTTTATTTTGGGGGCTCCAAAATCACTGGAGATGGTGACTGCAGCCATGAAATTAAAAGACACTTACTCCTTGGAAGGAAAGTTATGACCAACCTAGATAGCATATTCAAAAGCAGAGATATTACTTTGCCAACAAAGGTCCGTCTAGTCAAGGCTATAGTTTTTCCAGTGATCATGTATGGATGTGAGAGTTGGACTATGAAGAAAGCTGAGCACCAAAGAAATGATGCTTTTGAATGGTGATGTTGGAGAAGACTCTTGAGAATCCCTTGGACAGCAAGGAGATCCAACCAATTCATCCTAAAGGAGATCAATCCTGGGTGTTTATTGGAAGGACTGATGTTAAAGCTGAAACTCCAATACTTTGGCCATCTCATGCGAAGAGTTGACTCATTGGAAAAGACTGATGCTGGGAGGGATTGGGGGCAGGAGGAAAAGGTGACGACAGGATGAGATGGCTGGATGGCATCACAGATTCGATAGACGTGAGTTTGAGTGAATGAACTCCAGGAGTTGGTGATGGACAGGGAGGCCTGGCGTGCTGCAGTCCATGGGGTCGCAGAGTCAGACATGAATGAGTGACTGAACTGAACTGATTGGACTGGCTGTCAACATGGCAGACAGCAGTCCTAAGGACTGCTCCAGGTTTCTGGCTTATCACAACGTCAGCACTTTGCTAAAGGCACTCTGAAAATTCCACCTCTAGGAATTCCCTGAGGGCAGCACCCCTAGAAGGCATCTCCTTTCTGAACAAAGACTTGTAGGTTGTTCTGCCCTGCTCCACCCTCTGCATTCTTTGAAAAGGTGGTAACTTAGACACAGCTCTCAGAACGTGTTACTGAAAAATGTTATAAAAGAATTCAATTTTTTAGAAATGTCTGCATCTTTCAGACCCTGTATCTTCCATTTGACTTTAAAACATGCCTGAATATGCTCTGAAACACTATATGTGAAAATAGATGACTTAAAAACAGCATAGACATGTTCAAAGCAAAAGGAGCTAATTAATAAGCAGCCTTCCTTTCTCCTTTTCTGTCTTTTCTTCCCACTGAGCAGCTCTAAATACTTGATGTGGAGTTGGGATTTTATTTTTATTTTTTAAATTATAGCCTATGCATCATGCAGACCTCTCCCTGAGACATACTGGCCTGGTACATAAACAGCTGTGTGCTCCAGGGGCCGTATATATTTTATTCTGGATGGAACCCATGATAAGGAACTGAATTTGGAAAGCATTTTGTAGGCAACTAAAGTCAGCTACTGAATAAAATACAAAGAAAGGCCTTTAAAATGTGTTCTTATTCATTAGAATTTAATGCATCAAAAGTTATTTTATGTCAAAAGTGAGAAGGACAAGAGTAAAAGAACAGGCTTCACAAAGCAAAATCCCCTAAGGACATTTATATTTTTCCTCCAGAATAAAATAAATGCTAAGAGATAAATAATTTCACATGAAGTAAGTGTACTGCATGTTCAAAGAATAAACTCAATGTGTTCCCCTCTTGCTCTGCCCAACCCACGGCAGTGTATGCTTAGCCTCATCTTGGAAACAGAGGCCTACAAACTTTTATGTGGTGGAGGGAAATTGAACTTTAACTGATTGGAATTGCTGCTTTATTATTCACTTTACCCTGTGGTCCCTTAAGAAAGAACACAGAGCCACATAAATGTCTAAGTAAATGTTACCTTTCCTAGGCTTTAACTCCAGAGATCACAGCTTTCCACGCTGCCCAGCATCCTGGGTCTAAATGGAATTAAAACATGAAGGTTAAGAGGAAGTTAATCAATAGAGTATAATCCATTATGAAAATATCTGCATGCTGCTTGTTTGTAAGGAAAAGGAGAGTGAGAAAGGGGAACCTTTTCCTTGGCTGCTCAAATGAAACCCATGGAACAGCAGCACCAGCATCACCTGGGAGTTTGTTAGAAATGCAGGATCCTAGGTCCCACCAGCTACTGACTCAGAATCGGCTACCGACAAGATCCCCAGGGGGAGCTTGCATGCTCAGCTGCTAAGTCATGTCCAGCTCTCTGCGACCCCATGGACTGTAGCCCACCAGGCTCCTGTCCATGGGATTCTCCAGGCCAGAATACTGGAGTGGGTTGCCAGGCCCTTCTCCAGGGGATCTTCCTGGTATCCAATCCATCTCCTCGCATCTCTTGCATTTTTGCAGGCAGGTTCTTTACCACTGAGCCACCTGGGAAACCCAGGGAGAGCTTATGCATGTTGAATTTGAGAAGCGCTGATAGAGAACACAGTATCTTCCTTAGAGAAGCTAGGTCCTCATTGGGATCGTGAGGTATATAAGGTTGAAGTTAGAGGAGGACACAAGATCTTAAAAGAGTGGGAAGGACCTTAAAAGACTTTGAGATTCCAGGAAAGGGAGGTGACAGTCAAGCATAAGACATGGCAAAAGTCTACTGAGGTGACGCTTAAGGAAGGGAAGGTGGTACGGCAAACCAGAGATAAAGGGAGAGGACACGGAAAGGGACAATCAAGCTGGCTTTATCCATGGGGCGCAGCAGAAGCAGAGACACAGGGGACCCAGTGAACCTGGTCAGAGAGCTGCCCATCTGACAGAAGGGAGCCCCTACTCTCTCATTCACATTTTGGGGTCGTCGTGATGTTGTCAATATGTCGGGGTTGCACAGAGCTTCTCTCAATACACTTAGAATCATGTAAATGAAGAGTGCATGTTATGGACTGAATTGTCTCTCCCAAAACTCATATGGTGACACCCTAGCTCCAGTGTGATGGTATCGAGACAGTGAAAAAGTGTTATTCACTTAGTCATGTCTGACTCTTTGTGACTCTATGGACCATAGCCCACCAGGCTCCTTTTGTCCATGGGATTCTCCAGGCAAAAATTCTGAAGTGGGTTGCCGATGCCCTCCACCAGAGGATTTTCCCAAACCCATGTCTCCTAGGTCTCCTGCATTTTAAATCATGTTCTTCACCACTAGTGTCGCTTGGGTTAAGGTTAAATGAGGATGTAAGGGTGGGACCCTAGGCCTTCCGTAGTGGCCCAGTAGTTAAGATTCCGTGCTTCTAGTGCAAGGAGGACTGGTTTGATCCATGGTCAGCAAACAAAGTTCCCACAGGCCCTGCGGTATGGACAAAAATTAAATCAATTTTTAAAGTGCAGTTCAGTTCAGTTCAGTTACTCAGTCGTGTCAGACTCTTTGCGACCCCATGAATTGCAGCACGCCAGGCCTCCCTGTCCATCACCATCTCCCGGAGTTCACTCAGACTCACGTCTGAGTGAGTCAGTAATGCCATCCAGTCATCTCATCCTCTGTCGTCCCCTTTTCTTCCTGCCCTCAATCCCTCCCAGCATCAGAGTCTTTTCCAATGAGTCAACTCTTCGCATGAGGTGGCCAAAGTACTGGAGTTTCAGCTTTAGCATCATTCCTTCCAAAGATACCCAGGACTGATCTCCTTCAGAATGGACTGGTTGGATCTCCTTGCAGTCCAAGGGACTCTCAAGAGTCTTCTCCAACACCACAGTTCAAAAGCATCAATTTTTCAGTGCTCAGCCTTCTTCACAGTCCAACTCTCACATCCATATATGACTACTGGAAAAACCATAGCCTTGACTAGATGGACCTTTGTTGGCAAAGTAATACCTCTGCTTTTGAACATGCTATCTAGCTTGATCATAACTTTCCTTCTAAAGAGTAAACATCTTTTAATTTCATGGCTGCAACCACCATCTCCAGTGATTTCGGAGTCCCCCAAATTAAAGTCTGACACTGTTTCCACTGTTTCCCCATCTATTTCCCATAAAGTGATGGGACCAGATGCCATGATCTTCGTTTTCTGAATGTTGAGCTTTAAGCCAACTTTTTCACTCTCCTCTTTCACTTTCATCAAGAGGCTTTTTAGTTCCTCTTCACTTTCTGCCATAAGGGTGGTGTCATCTGCATATCTGAGGTGAATGAGATTTCTCTCGGCAATCCTGAGTCCAGCTTGTGCTTCTTCCAGCCCAGCATTTCTCATGATGTACTCTGCATATAAGTTAAATAAGCAGGGAGACAATATACAGCCTTGACGGACCCCTTTTCCTATTTGGAACCAGTCTGTTATTCCATGTCCAGTTCTAACTGTTGCTTCCTGACCTGCATATAGGTTTCTCAAGAGGCAGGTCATTAAATTAAAAAAGGGTGGAGCCTTAATCTAATATGACTTCTGTCCTTATAGGATTAGGGAGAGACACCAGGGATGTGTTAACACAGAGAAAAGCCCATATGAGGACATGGTGAGAAGGTACCCTACTGGAAACAAAAGAGAGCAAGTGGCTTTAGTGGAAACCAACCCTACTGACACTTTGCTCTTGATCTTGGGCTTTGTAGCCTCTGGAGTTGTGAGAAAACACATTTGTGGGATTTTGTTATGGCTGCTAATTCTGCTAAGTCACTTCAGTTGTGTCCGACTCTGTGCGACCCCTTAGATGGCAGCCCACCAGGCTCCCCCATCCCTGGGATTCTCCAGGCAAGAACACTGGAGTGGGTTTGTTATGGCAGCCTTAGGCAATTAATACAGTGATCTTATAAGTTTGGACAGCAATATGGATGCTTAAGTCAAGTTTGAACTTGAGCCTTTAATTTAGGAATAATGTTTGGAGCTAAAAATCTAAGTAAAATGGATTGAAGAAAGATTGGAGTTAGGTAAAAAAGAAATTACCTGCACATGGTTGGGCATTGCTGTAACTGGCAACGTGGGAAAGGAATCAAGGCAGGGATCCAGGAGTTGTTGCAGAGGAAGGCGGCTTAGAAGGACTGAATTTTAGAGCGAAATAGGATGTCACCTTAGAGATCATGTCAGTCAACCTCTTCATTTCACTGACAGGGGTTCTGCCCCTCAGGAAGGTGAACAGCAAGGCTGGCATCACAGGCTTGTGACAGGAAGCCACTCAGGGCGTCATGCTTTGATGGAGCCCACATTTGGTTTAATGCTCTTCTGCTGCCACCTAAAATTCTTCATAATTTTTGAACAAGGAGCCCTGAGTCTGCCTCTCACACTGGACCTCAGCAGTCATAAACTGTTCCTGATCAATAATGTGGTGGCCATCATACCCAAAGTGTTGGTTAGGAGGTCTCTACCCTGCCTGGTTTGACTTCTAGCCCATGCTCACCCTGCTTTCATATGGGCCTCAGAGGCTGTTTGACTAGAGCAGGGAGGGGGGAGGGGAAAGGGAGGATGGAGGAGGGGGGAGGAGCCATAAATAACTACCTGCATTAAGCTAAAGAACCTGAAGGAATAGTAGGCAACAAATCAAAAATAAGTTAACCTAAGCATAGAGACTCGTTTCTCGTTTTGAAGGAAGGGTAATAAGTTCTGTAGAATTTGAGGGGGAATTGTTTAGTTTTTGTTTTTGTTTTTTAATGCTGCCTTGGGCTTTGGTTCACTTGGCTATTCTGTTTTCTGTTTTTGATTTGCTTTGAGAGTAAAAACTGGTCCTTTAGGTAAAACAATTCAACAAGAAGAAGTAAATTTGGATTGGGGATCAGGAGATATTGTAAATACATATCTGTATTGATACCCAGAATGGTGGGTGAGTGGTGAAAAAAGGAAGCCTATAAATGGGTGAAATCTCTCAGGAAAGAACTTGAAGAAGAGAAAAAGGCAGTGATGTTAGTGCTAAGAAATTAATGGTATAAGGGGCTGAAAGGAGTCAGAAAAGGAAAAGGGACAAGAAAATAAGCAGACAGAATTGAGAAGAAAATCAATGTAAAGTGATATGAATTCAAGGGTAGAGAGTTTAAGGATTGATCGATAGTTGCCAATAGCAAAGAAAAAGAGGAATGAGAAAAATATTAGAATTGGCAAGTAGGAGGTTATTGGTAAATTCGACTGTATATTCAATATTATCAGAAAGGTTAGACTAAATTGCATAGGATTAAGGTCGGAATTTGATGGTTCAAACAAAAGCTAAAATAGCTTCTTTGGACTGGCTGAAGTAAAATGGAAGAGTCAAATGAAAAAAAAATCTATTAATAAATAAGGGCCAGTGTATATTTGAAGGAAGAGAAGAAACAAGCAGTGGAAAAAGAGAGATTACAATATTAGAAGGAAAATGAATAAGAAAGAGTGTTAGGGCTCAGAAGAGATAGTGAGTGACGGAGTCAGGCCACAGATAGAGTGGTCAGCTTCAAAAAGGAGAAATATTTGTCCTTCCTGTCTGATAAAACAAGAAAATCAAAGAAGATAAATATATAAAGAGTTATTCGGAAGGATAATGGGGAAGTTCTTGCCTAAAAGTCATCTGAGTAAAATGGAAATGAAAGCCACTTGCTGAAATGTATTTTTATAATCTACAGTTTAATAGTTTTCTACAAATATTAGGGCTGGATGGGCCATCTATCAGAGACAGGTTATGAAAATGGAATTTTTAATCATCCACATAAACTCCTTTCCTAGAAACAATGTTATGCAGCATANTCATCTGAGTAAAATGGAAATGAAAGCCACTTGCTGAAATGTATTTTTATAATCTACAGTTTAATAGTTTTCTACAAATATTAGGGCTGGATGGGCCATCTATCAGAGACAGGTTATGAAAATGGAATTTTTAATCATCCACATAAACTCCTTTCCTAGAAACAATGTTATGCAGCATACTTGCCAAAGGAGAATAAACAAACTGCTTATTCAGCAGTATGAAATATAGCATCTTTTGAATATTTCATAGCAAGGCTTCAGGTATAAAATTTCAGGAGTTGAAATCTGTAGAGTAATAAGAAATTGAAAAAAAATCATCAGCAAAAATATTGTAGAGGGAGACCAATGCGACTGAACTGGCCAAATTATGGAAGGAGAATAGAATCATTTATTATAAGCCCCAGAGTTAGAGGCTCCAAGAACAACCTCAACCACATACACACACACACACACACACACACACACACACACACACACACACTCACAGCTTGATGTTTCTACTTCTACATAAAGTACCTAATAAAGTGTGTTTATTTTGAGAAACACAAATAATCTAATGTGACTTAAAATAGATCACTTGCTGTTCTTATTGGATACTAATAAATTCAATATATCCTATTAGAAATGGGCTTTAGGTATGGAAGTTAAAAGTGTTTTCCTAAGAATTTCTCATCCGTTTATTTATTCATCTACAAAGTTTACTCTTTGAAGTGAAAAAAGGACACCTGCCCGGGAACTTTCTCTGACTTCTATGCTGACAGTCTGTGGATTCACACAGCAACAAACCCAAAGCAAAACTTACTGCCAGAATCTAGAGGAATTTCCAATGACAGTAAGACAAATGGGGCTGGGTTAAGAAAACTGGTCAGCAACCTACGTTTCACCACATGAAGAAACACAAAATGTTTGCCCCTGTATGCTGCTGACTCTCAGATACCCATGTCCTTGTTTTTGTATTAACCACATACTGTCCTCCAGAGGGAGTTCTGTTCTGTCCCACTTGGCCATGTTTTGCCCCATTTTTCAGCTCAGCTCCTCACTTCCAAGAAAGTGTGGATCTGATGTGTATCACTAGGATTTCAGGACAACAAGGTGTGAGGACTCAGGGATTTTAATAGAAGAAGTGTAGATCTTGAAACAGTTTTCCTAAGCAGATCTTCTTTGGGTTCTTTCTCCTCCTGTTAAATCACTTCACAGTATTTTCTGCTTTCTCTCAGGTCTCTATCATGTGAAGTGTTAGTTGCTCAGTCATGTCTGACTCTTTGTGACCCCAAGGACTGTAGCCCACCAAGATCCTCTGTCCATGGGATTCTCCAGGCAAGAATACTGGAGTGAGTTAACATTTCCTCCTCCAAGGATCTACCCAACCCAGGGATCAAACCCAGGTCTCTCGCAGTGCAGGCAGATTCTTTACCATCTGAGCCATCAGAGAAGCCAATATGCCAAGGGACTCCCTAAAAGATCAGGGACTCCCTAAAAGATCAGGGACACCCTGGGTGGAGATCAGGAGAGAAAAGACACAGAGTGAGCACTGAAACCAGCTTTTGTATGTAGCCTTTGCATCTCAGCCATGCACTTATTTCTGAGAAAACTTGTAGCTTTCTTTCCTCACTTCCCACATAGTCTTTCTGTAATTCCTCTTAACTCCTATTAAGTTTAATTATAAGGTTGCTAAATTGCTTCAGTAGTGTCTGACTCTGTGTGACCCCATGGACAGCAGCCCACCAGGCTCCTCCATCCACAGGATCCTCCAGGCAAGAACACTGGAGTGGGGTGCCATTTCCTTGTAATTACAAGGTTACAAGATTACATATAAAATGTATTTAAGCTAGGTTTTAGGAAATAAATATATTTTCTCATTTAAAGGGAATATCACACAAAACTTAACCACTTGTTCTCTCCTTTCTGATATCAAAGTATGACAAATATATCATTTGCCATTAGTCAGAGAGAATGATATCACTCTAATGGCAAAAGCAAAGAGAAGCTAAATGGCATCTTCATGAGGGTAAAAGAGGAAAGTGAAAAAGCTGGCTTAAAACTCAACATTCAAAAAAGAAGATCATGGGATCTAGTACCATAACTTCATGGCATCTAGATGGGGAAAAATTGGAAACACTGACAGATTTTATTTTGGGGGGCTTCAAAATCACTGTGGATGGTGACCACAGCCATGAAATTAAAAGATGCTTGCTTCTTGGAAGGAAAGTTATGACAAACCTAGACAGCATATTAAAAAGCAGAGACATCACTTTGCCAACAAAGTTCCGTATAGTCAAAGCTATGTTTTTCCCAGTAGTCATGTATAGATGTGAGAGTTGAACCATAAAAGAGACTGAGCTCTGAAGAATTGATGCTATCAAATTGTGATGCTGGAGTAGACTCTTGCGAGTCCCTTGGACAGCAAGGAGATCAAGCCAATCAATCCTAAAAGAAATCAGTCCTGAATATTCATTGGAAGGACTAATGCTGAAGCTGAAACTCCAATATTTTGGCCACATGAGGAGAAGAGCCTACTCTTTGGAAAAGACCCTGAGGTTGGAAATGACTGAAGACAGGAGGAGAAAGGAGAGATTGAGGATGACATCATTGGATAGCATCACTGACTCAATGGACATGAGTTTGAGCAAAATCTGGGAGATAGTGAAGGACAGGGAAGCCTGGCATGCTACAGTTCATGGGGTCACAAAGAGACAGGACTTAGTGACTGATCCTGATCTTTCTACATTTTCTAATATGTAGAAAATATGATGTTTTATTATATGTCCAGATGTGATATACTTATAAATATTTTATTTGACTATGGAAGTTCATCAGTATATCAGTTCAGTTCAGTTCAGTCACTCAGTCGTGTCCGACTCTTTGCGACCCCATGAATTGCAGCACGCCAGGCCTCCCTGTCCATCACCATCTCTCGGAGTTCACTCAGACTCATGTCCATCAAGTCCGTGATGCCATCCAGCCATCTCATCCTCTGTTGTCCCCTTCTCTTCCTGCCCCCAATCCCTCCCAGCATCAGAGTCTTTTCTAATGAGTCAACTCTTCCCATGAGGTGGCCAAAGTACTGGAGTTTCAGCTTTAGCATCATTCCTTCCAAAGAAATCCCAGGATTGATCTCCTTTANTACTAACACTTTCACTTTTCTCTAGTTGCTGCCAGTGGAGGCTACTCCACTAATATGTTAGTAGTAAACAGCAGGAAACATGTAACAAATGTATAAAATTTAAAACTTAACCAATAAACGTAAAAGACTTGAAGAAGTGGACTGACGTACCATAACTTCAAAAGAAAGGTTCAAAACCATTAAGTCATCAATTTTTCTAAAGTGAAAAGTCGAGTGAAGTTGTTAGTTGCTCAGATGTGTCCAACCCTTTTACCACGGACTGTAGTTCAACCTATGGACCATAGCCCACCAGGCTTTTCCATCCAGGGGACTTCCCAGGGAAGAATACTGGAATGGTTGCCATTCCCTTATTCAGGGGATCTTCCCAGCCCAGGGATTGAAGCCGGGTTTCCTGCATTGTAGGCAGATATTTTTACCATCTGAGCCACCAGGGAAGTGTTCTAAAGTTAATATAAAAGTAACTTCCTGAGCCAGTATATAAATTTAAAACATAAATTTAAAAAATCTTAACAAGGTCTTTCCCCAGCTTTATTGAATGTAAAGGTGTAATGGTATACGTATGTACCATTTTGAGATGATTTTGAGATGATTACCACAATAAAGTTAGTTAACACATCCATCATCTCACACACTATTTCTTTTAATAGTGAGAACACTTAGGATCTACTTTTCAGTTCAGTTCAGTTCAGTCGCTCAGTCATGTCTGACTCTTTGCGACTCCATGAATCGCAGTACGCCAGGCCTCCCTGTCCATCACCATCTCCCGAATTTACTAAAACTCATGTCCATTGAGTCGGTGATGCCATCCAGCCATCTCATCCTCTGTTGTCCCCTTCTCTTCCTGNAAAGCTGAAACTCCAGTACTTTGGCCACATCATGAGAAGAGTTGACTCACTGGAAAAGACTCTGATGCTGGGAGGTATTGGGGGCAGGAGAAGAAGGGGACAACCGAGGATGAGATGGCTGGATGACATCACGGGCTCGATGGATGTGAGTCTGAGTGACCTCTGGGAGATGGTGATGGACAGGGAGGCCTGGTGTGCTTCAGTTCATGGGGTCGCAAAGAGTCGGACACGACTGAGAGACTGAACTGAACTGAACTGAATCTTCCATTTAACATATTCATTGTATAATTTCATTCATTTAACACATTCTGAATTCCTAATATGTTATAATACTTTCTGTTCTAGAAATATTATGCAGTTTTTAAAAGATGTATCTTGTCATTTTTTCTGATCCTTGTTCTTTAGTTAGAGTTTGATAATGTTTTTGGAACATACTAACCACAGTTATCCTATATTTCCACATGATAATTTTACAAACTTCTTACATGTTTAATTCTGAAATTTTCCCTTCCACTCACTTTTTTTCTCAGCAGCTTGCTTTTGGGTTTATTTAGTGATTTTTTGAAATTGTAAGTTTGTTTCTTGACTGTTTTATCTATTGGAATCCTTTGAGATCTGAGGTTGGAATTAATGCACTTGTTTCTTTTAATGTTTAGGCAGTTGAGGGTACCAGCAGGATGGCTTTAAATATTCAGTTTAAGGCTTTTTGAATCCATCAGATATTTTGTTCTAAATCGTGTAAATGCTCCCTTATCATTAGGAACCACCCACTCCTCCCCATCTTCCTCCACCACCACCATCCAGAGTGAAGACTCAGGCAGGCAAAATACTATTCTTCAGTAAGAAGATTTTTAGTTAACCTGTTGATGGGATTACTTTGGGGGCACTGATTTATACAATGGCATCTCTGTTCTAGCCTCAGACACTGAGGGTGCCCTGGTTTTTGTCTCTTGCCTATAATATAGGATGTTAAAATTCAAACTTTACCCAAATGTTTGCCTGTGTAGTTTGCATCTAAGAATTCACCTTACTTTCCAACTAGCTTATGCGTCCTATAGAAAGGTGATTGTGTGTGTTTAATTGATTCACTCTTTTTTTCCTATTCTGTACTTGGACTGTTACTTTAGTCTGTTAAACCACATGTCACTAGAAATGGAAGATAGATTTCTAGGAGAATTTCTACTATTAGAGTGAAAGAATTTCTTAAGACTTATGGCTAAAGAGCTGTTATGTCGGCCAATAAACAAAGAAGTTCAAAACCAAGCTCAGAGATTATCTAGAGAGATTTCTTATGTAAAAAGGGATTGATCTGGAACAATTGAGGCCTTGAGAATTAAAATAAGGATGTAGAAGAAAATCAAAAGACTAGAAAACCTAAGTTCACCACCTCTGAGTCCTCTCTACCCAAGAAAGCAGCCACTCCTCCTTCCCTCTCACTGCCCCCTCCACCGCCCTGCCTCCTCCCGCTTTGCCTCCCTAGCCAATGCCTCTTCTAGCTTCAGGACACTATCATTTCCTTACCCGAGATAATTACCTTCCAAAAGGAAGCCCGTTCTACCTCTTATTTTATCAAAATCTGATACATTTATATCTCAACATGCTGTCAGGAGTCAAATCCAAACCTGGAGGGATAATGCTCACAGAAAGGAATTACAGAGTTCTTCTAATACATATTAGAAACAAGCTCAGGAATATGTATAAAATGAAGTTTTAGAGTGTCCAAAGTGTAAAAAAAATAAGCATAACTTTAGATCAGTGTGCCAATAATGGTATATGTACAAGAAAACCCAGATTCTGACAGTTTGCTGGGTAAACTAATACAGACTTCATCCAGTGTTGACCAACAGATAAAAATGAGCTACAAGAAATGAATAAAAACATAAGATGGTAAAGATAATTGAAATAGACCAACGGATACAAATACATAAATCAGCCTTTTTTTTTAAATTTTTTACTTTATTTTCCTTTACAATACTGTATTGGTTTTGCCATACATCGACATGAATCCACCACAGGTGTATACGAGATCCCAATTCTGAATCCCCCTTCCCACCTCCCACCCCACATCGAGTCTCTAGATGATCCCCGTGCACCAGCCCCAAGCATTCTGCATCCTGCATCGAACATAGACCAGCACCTCGTTTCTTACATGATAGTATACATGCTTCAATGCCATTCTCCCAAAGGAAAGCAATTATCAGATGCTTAAAATTACTAGGTAGTTAGCATTCTATCTATATATTGTTTACAGGAGACATGCTTAAAACACATGACAGAGGAAAACTGGAAAATGAAAACTCTATCAGCAAGGCCCTTTAGAATCTGGAGGTAATTTCTGCCACGTTTGGTGTCCTGAGTTGACCCTTTTACCAGATGGCCGAGAAGCTGCCAGCTTTCAGTGGTACTCAAAACAAGAGAAGACTCTCCACTAGCCAGCCTGTCATACGAATGTCTCACACAGTGGTTAGGTACCTTGGATCCAGCAGATACAGAGCCTCCCCTGATCAAGATGCTGTGTACATCATACCAAGCTCCATTAGAGGTTAATGCCTCTTACAGTTTTCAAGCAAAGCCAGCTTCTTCTTCTTTTTTTTAATTTTACTTTACAATACTCTATTGGCTTTTCTTTATGGCAAGTAGCTATGCTGCTTTTGAGAAATAATTTCTGGCTTGCTACTGGGTTTATATCTTAACTGAATGATTGAACTCAGTGTATTAGGGATGTGGGACTCAAACTGAGCATCATGAGTTGAATACTAGCTGATCTTGTATTTATTCAGTCACTTACTCAGACATGTTCAATGACATTTAATTATTATTAAAGAGTACATTTCAAACTGTTTTAACAAACATCCACAGTAAGAAATATTATTATCATCTATGCCATTCCTCTGCTTCATTCCGCATTCCAAGGCCAAATTTGCCTGTTACTCCAGGTGTTTCTTGACTTCCTACTTTTGCATTCCAGTCCCCTATAATGAAAAGGACATCTTTTTTGGGTGTTAGTTCTAAAAGATCTTGTAGGTCTTCATAAAATCATTCAACTTCNATTCCAAGGCCAAATTTGCCTGTTACTCCAGGTGTTTCTTGACTTCCTACTTTTGCATTCCAGTCCCCTATAATGAAAAGGACATCTTTTTTGGGTGTTAGTTCTAAAAGGTCTTGTAGGTCTTCATAAAACCATTCAACTTCAGCTTCTTCAGCATTACTGGTTGGGGCATAGACTTGGATAACTGTCATATTGAATGGTTTGCCTTGGAAACGAACAGAGATCATTCTGTCGTTTTTGAATTGCATCCAAGTACTGCATTTAGGACTCTTGTTGACCATGATGGCTACTCCATTTCTTCTGAGGGATTCCTGCCCGCAGTAGTAGATATAATGGTCATCTGAGTTAAATTCAGCCATTCCAGTCCACTTTAGTTCGCTGATTCCTAGAATGTTGACGTTCACCCTTGCCATCTCTTGTTTGACCACTTCCAATTTGCCTTGATTCATGGACCTGACATTCCAGGTTCCTACACAATATTGCTCTTTACAGCATCGAATCTTGCTTCTATCACCAGTCACATGCACAACTGGGTATTGTTTTTGCTTTGGCTCCATCCCTTCATTCTTTTTGGAGTTATTTCTCCACTGATCTCTAGTAGTATATTGGGCACCTAAGGACCAGTATATATTTGAGTAGATCCTCAACCAATACAATTAATTACAAATGAGGTTCAGCAATCTCATTCCAGGTTCATTATTTTAAGAAATTTATTTTCACTTGGTGCCTAGACATTTTCTCCCACAAGTTAGCCCTACTCCAACAAGGTTGGAGATGGTCTTAGGAGAATACGGCATTGACCTTGGGCTCAAATATCAGGTAGAGATGGGTTTGAGGCTTGCTGCTGCCATTTACTGGTTGTGTCATCTTGGAGAAGTGAACTATCTGTTCTAATTCTCTGTTGTGTCAAATGAGCCTAAGAATAATTCCTTTCTCATTATGTGGGTATAAAAATTAAATAGAATAATGAGTGCTTAGCCAGTATCTGTCATAGACTTGGTTCTTGGCAAGTGGTGACTTTGATCTGTTGGCTCCTCTTTAGAAGTATTTATGATGCAGACTCATTCATGAACCTCAGTTCAAAGGGGAGCCGTACTTGTCATGATATCCACAAAGACTATAGCCCTCGTGAAAAGGGAGAAGCAAGACTTCACAGAGAAGACAAGCAAATTCCAGAGGGTGTAGAGAAATGGCGTGGATTTGAGCTGGATGAGAATCCATGCCAAGAGGGAAATTTCAATGTCCTTCAAATTGCAATAGCAGTTGTTCCTTTTAAGGTCAGATTTCCATAAGAAAAATACTATTTTCCTGCTCTGCTGACCTCTTTGATGCTGTGCACAATGCTATAACAAGAAATTAAAATATTGATTTTTGATACACTTTATCTTCAGGAGACTATTATTTTTCCTATTCAAATGCTTTAATTGTTATCAACATGTATCAATAAAAGAGTATCTGTTTACCAACTGTATGGTGTGAACTTTTAGGTTTCTGTACTTTTGAGGCTTCCTTCCAACCCAGTCATGACTATCTATGTCTTTCAACTACTCTGAGAAAAAACAGAGTAAGTGGGGGTCATGGAGGGAAGTAAATTATGAGTTATTATGGGTTAGGTTATTTAGATCTTAAAGTATATGAACAGGGAAAGTGGCAGAGGAATAAAGAACTAGGAGGAACTCTGTGAGAATATCCAATATGGTATGGGTTTGCCTAGATTTCTTCTGTCCAGATTTGAGAGAAATGCAGGGATATAAAAGAACTTAAAAGCCCCTAAAAATGGGGGAGATCATGATGTAAACAAAGAACGATGAGCTAAGGAGAGTTCCTTGAAACTAAATGATGAGTAGGGATAAAGTTGTTGCTGTTATTGTTGTTGTATAGCTGCTAAGCAGTGTCCAACTCTTTTCCAGTCCCATAGACTATAGCCTACCAGACTCCTCTATCTGTGAGATTTTCTAGGTGAGAATACCAGAGTGGGTTTAATATCCACCAAATTTAATTTCATATAGTGAAGAATTATGTTAGGCAAGATTAAACTGCACAACCCAAATTGATGCTGCTGTTCACTACTGATTGGCACCACCCAATGAAGTCTATCTATTCCACCAGATGTCAATAGAGATCATTCTTGGCTCTGCAGTTGGCTGTTTTCAAGAACACTGGCAGCAATTCCAGGAGTTTCCTAGGAGGATGATACTTTTTTAACTGCCCAATTCAGCAAAATTAAACTGAAATAATCCTGAAAACAAGGTACCATTTCTTCTTCCATGCTTCCCAAGAAACCCAGTGTTTCTTTGTTGGCCCTGTCTTCCTGTCATCCCAAGAAGATAATATCTTTAACCACTCCTGATTGGCAATTTGCTAATACTGAAGAAGAGTTGATTGTTATATGAAAATTCACATTATTACTGAGCATATTATTGTAAGATTTACAGTATTTATATTCAAATTAAAGGCATTAAATAGAAAGATCAACCTATAGAATACTGAATTAGTGATATTAAATAAGTTCCAAAACTCTCCTAGATTTCAAACAGAGGCAAAAAACAAAGAAACCAGACCAAGGAAAGAAAAGACAATTGAAAAATTAATACACAAAATTGGATAGGGTAAAAATTAAATTTTAGAATTGGAGTTGTTTCTGAGGAGTACAGAATAATTAGAATAGAAGAGAAATTCAAAAATATAATTAAAATATTTTTCACTAGCCTTATAAGCATATTTACACATTGATTGAAAAAATTCACTGTACTCAAGATGGAATCACTGAATCCAAATCCTGAAAGCAAACTGAAAAATAGTTTGATTAGAAGAAAAAAGTGGAAGAATATTCCACTGAATTTCCTATTCAGCCATTAGATAAAATTCAGAAAGGCTACACATTATATATGAATTATCTAAAATTAAGCATAATATTCAATCATCTCTGCAATACTACATTTTAGGGGAAGAATAATTATAGCACACCAAAAGAAAAATATGTAGACTCAAGAATGCTATGCCCAGTCAAAGTTTTGATTTTGTGTGTGTGTTCATATGTGAAAGCAATGGAAATATATTTTACATACATATGGCTCATGAAATATACCACTCATTTATCCCTCTAGTAAAAAAGACACCTAAAAACATTTTCCAGCTGACCAAGATTCAACGTAGAAAATTGGAGAATATGCATTAAGATATTTTAAAACCTATATAACATAAAGCTGTGATCATCAAAATAGGACAGGAATAAGCAGAGTAATATATTGATGCTTGAATGAATAATAAAGTAGAAATTATAATACAACCTATAAATACATTATTCTGAAACAATTGAAAAAACTAAACTAAAATAAATATCAGAAAATGTATTTATAATAAAAAGCCTAGAAGACATTTAGAGACACAACTATCTTGCTCAAAAGAAAATGGGATAAATAACACAGGGAGAAAAATTAGTAGATTTTATTATGAAAAATTAAAAACCTTTGTGTTCCAAACTGTAACACCAGGAGCTGGCTTCCAGAAGTAAGTACCTCTTTTAGTTCTTCCGGTTTTGAATTTTGCTTAAATGGAATGATGCAGCCATTTTTCTCTTACCTGGAGCCTTTTCTGGACAACGTTGTCTATGAGATTATCAGTGGTTGTGGTCACTTCTGCTCACTGCTGTGTCACATGTTGGGGGGACTGGAAGGAGGTAGGAAGAGAGTCTTTGGATACCAGGGAAGAGCCTATACTGATAAGGATATGTTCACGTTGTAAAACTGCAGTATGCTGTACACTTATAATTTGTGTACTTTTTTGTACACATGATACAAAAGTAAACTTTGAAAAGAGCTCTTTGAAATCAAGTTTAAGCTATAATAAAGTAAAATAAGCAGCCAGAAATGATGAGTAAAAAAAATGCCTCCTGTGTCTGGAGATGCCCTAAGAAATCTGCCAATCCCTGATGGCCTAGAGTTTGGATTTGAAAAGGTCACATTAGCGTAAGGGCAGGAGACAAGGCCTGGTGGCTGAGTTGAGTATGATGTCGGAGCTAGAAACTGTATTAATCACACTTCTGCAAAGTGACTTCAATGGCTGAACCAGGGGGGAAAAGCCAACCTTAGGAGTGGCCTTGCCAGTTTCACCCTTAGCTCAGGATAGAGGAAAAAGAAAGAATGCATGTCCCCAAGAGTTCCTAACTATAAGCTGTGTTCAGGGCTAGAAGTCATACTACCTTTGTGGCCTGAAAAATCAAAATCAAAAAATTGATTTTCAAGTGGTGTCCACGTACCAGACAAAGTAAATGTAAATCATTTCTAGTGCCCCACCCATTAAATTCAACTTTCAAAATGTTCTACAGATAAGTTCCTAGGGACCATCATCTCAAAACCAAAAAGATAAACAAAGAAACAAGGATCATGATTTAAAATCAAGAGAAAAACATCCTACAGAACCAGATCCACACAGAGAGATGAAATTGGAATTACCAGAAACAAATATGAGAAGATTAACACATTTGGAGAAATAAAAGAGGGGTTTGACAGTGAAGGAAGAAGAAAGCACCAAGGTTGACTAGGAAGACATTATAAAGAAACAAAAAGAATGTCTAAAAAGACAAAAAAATGATTATTGAAATTAGAAACTCAATGAATAAATTAAATAGCACTTTAATTTCAGATGATAGGAGAATTGATGACTTAGATGAAGAATACCTAGAATGGAGTGCAGAGTCAAAGTGTTGAGAATAGCTGATGCAACCTGAGTAGACTAAAAAAAAGAAATCAAAGACTCTATTCTTTCCATGAAGAAAAAATAAATAAAATAATGAAAAGAGAAAATTCAAGGAGATATAAGTGGTCAAGTATATTCCAAGATAGGTAAAAGACTGTTGCTGCTGCTGCTCAGTCGCTTCAGTCGTGTCCGACTCCGTGCGATCCCATAGATGGCAGCCCACCAGGCTCCCCCGTCCCTGGGATTCTCCAGGCAAGAACACTGGAGTGGGTTGCCATTTCCTTCTCCTGCAACCCTCAAATTCAGAAACCTCAAAGAAACACAAACAAAATGATTAAAAGGAAAACCTCATCTAGAAACATTTTCATAAAACAACAGAATTTCAGAGACAAAGAGAAATATACTTAAACTATTACTCAATGCAAAAGAATTACAGTTAACTTGAGATACTATTGCCCATATATCAGAGTAGCAAAACCTAAATGTTTGACACAATACTCTGTTGGAGAGGCTGACCTCAGATATTGCTGATAAGGATGCAAAATAACATGAACCTGTGGAAAGGAATTTGGCCACATCAAACAAAATTTTACATGCACATATTCCTTGATCCAGCAACCGTTCTTTAAGAGGCAGCCCTCAAAGATACATTTATAAAAATGTTAAAAGCTTTTACACAAAGCTATGTATTTAAAAATTAATTAACAGAAAAAAGAATTCAAATATCTACTCACAGAAAGCCAGTTAAATTCCATTGTGTGTGTGGTACATACACACAGTGGAATGTGGCACAGCTGTCTAACAAAATGAGCAGCATCTCTGTGCAACTGTCGAGTGGTATCCTGGATATTCTATTTTTTTTAAGTGTTGAAAATGAGTTTATTTTGTTATTTATCTAAGAATGTAAGAGGAATTCTTAAAAATAAATTGAAAACCATATAAATGAACAGAAGAAAGATACTGATTTCTCTAAAACTTTCTTGTTTTGGAGATTTGACCTTGTACCCAGGTATATATTTTAAACAGAAAACAAAAAGTTGATTTAAGAGCAGTGCTGAAAAATTGAAAGTATCATTTGTAGATAGTATGATTACCCTTGAAAAGCCTCTAAATAACCCCCATAATAGCATTAATAAGAAAACCGAGGAAGTTTGCTAGAAGCAAGATCAATAGACAGAAGCAGCAAACAGAAAAGGACATCTACAAGTGACAAAAGTTATAGTAGCAGCAAAATAATATCAGTCACCAGGCTCCTTTGTCTATGGGATTCTCCAGGCAGGAATACTGGAGTGGGTTGCCATGGTATCCTCCAGGGGCTCTTCCCCATCCAGGGATGGAACCCACATCTCTTGTGACTGCATTGGCAGTCAGGTTCTTCACCACTAGCACCACCTGCTGCTGCTGCTGCTGCTAAGTCACTTCAGTCGTGTCCGACTCTGTGCGACCCCAGAGACTGCAGTCCACCAGGCTCCCCCGTCCCTGGGATTCTCTAGGCAAGAACACTGGAGTGGGTTGCCATTTCCTTCTCCAATGCATGAAAGTGAAAAGTGAAAGTGAAGTCACTCAGTTGTGCCCGACTCAACAACCCCATGGACTGCAGCCTACCAGGCTCCTCCATCCATGGGATTTTCCAAGCGAGAGTACTGGAGTGGGTTGCCATTGCCTTCCCTGCTAGCACCACCTAGGAAGCCCCAATTTATGTTTGTATTTCTGGAAAGGAATATAAATNAGTTGGTGATGGACAGGGAGGCCTGGCGTGCTGCGATTCATGGGGTCGCAAAGAGTCGGACACGACTGTGCAACTGAACTGAACTGAAAAAAATGTTTTTATTGTAGAAAAAAACATAACATTATAACTATTCTCAACAGTTTTTAAGTGTATTTACTATAGATACAACGTTGTACTTCAGATTTTTAAAACTTATTCATCTCCCATGACACTTGTCATTTTTTAGATAGCTTTGTCCTTTTAAGTCACATTTTCAAACAGGAACATGAACTTTTTTTAAAGGCTATTATCTCATTTATTAATAAGATAAATATTTCACTTTTGAATAGACATATATTTCAAATCACATGAAGCACAGGGAAGAAATACAGTCCCTTTGGAAACTATGAACAAGTCTAGGAGATTCATGTTCAAAGCAACAGGGATGAGGCAAGAAGCACCGATTCCAACTGATCCTGATCCAGATATTCCTCCTCTCACCAGGTGGAGTGACATATCAATTGGAGATGAAAAAAAGACATACACACACACGTCTTTGAAGTCTGAAATGCACGTGAAGTGGACCATAGGGTGTATGGCACATTTTTTTTTTTCCAAGTTTTAAGGAGCCCAGCTTACATTCTTTTACAATCATTGTTACCTATTTGCTGCATACTGAAAATAACTGATGAAATATGTTTTAAAATAATTGATGCTTGTGTGTGTGTGCTATGTTCAGTCAATTTAGTCATGTCCGACTCTTTGCCACCCTATGGACTGTGGCCTGCCAGGCTCCTCTGTCCGTGGAATTTTCCAGGCGAGAATATTGGAGTGGATTGCCAAGCCCTCCTCCAGGGGATCTTCTCAACCCAGGGATCAAACCCTCATCTCCTGTATCACAGGAGGATTCTTTACTGCTGAGACACTGGGGAAGCCCCAGTTGATGCCTGCTTAGAATCAATAATTTTAGCACTGGGAGGGTCTTTATAAATCACTTATTTTGAAATCCTCATTTAATTGATGAGGAAAGTAAGGTCTGTGGTGATAAAGTGACTTACTAAGGTCACACAGTATTGACTACTAAAGCCAAGGCTACAATTCAGAACTTTCATACATCAACTGGTATTCTTGTATGCTATTTTTCTGTTTCATGTGTCTAATAAGGAGATTTCTCATTTACAATCCATGTTCAGCCTTGGGTAAAAATAAGCACTTAGCTTCGTCAAAATTTCTCTAAGGGTAAGTAAATTAATCATGAAGTGATTATAAGGATCTTTATACTCTGCTCAAGTACTATTCAAATCCAGAAAGAGGGAGATATGCTTGAAATAATATGTTCTTTCATGATTGCCTACAAGCCAGAAAATTATATTGCTAAAATATTAAACTTTAATATGTTACTGAATAAACTTAAAATATATCTTTTTCTAAACACAGCAGTGTGGGAAAATGAGTAAATTCTAAGACATTCATTATTATGACTTTTGATTTATAAAATTCCATTTGGAAGCCGAATGCAGCATCTCTACCCAAAGACTTCCACTCATGATGTGATTTAAAACACTTTTAAAGTCTGTAAGAAAGGTTCTCTAGTAATATCACTATTTAGCATAATCCCTGCATCTGATAACCTGCTAGTCTCAAAAAGATTATGAGGGAGAAGACAATGGCAACCCACTCGAACTCTTGCCTGGAAAATCCCATGGGCGGAGGAGCCTGGTAGGCTGCAGTCCATGGGGTTGCGAAGAGTCAGACACGACTGAACGACTTCCCTTTCACTTTTCACTTTCATGCATTGGAGAAGGAAATGGCAACCCACTCCAGTGTTTCTGCCTGGAGAATCCCAGGGACAGCGAAGCCTGGTGGGCTGCCGTCTGTGGGCTCGCACAGAGTTGGACACAACTGAAGCGACTTAGCAGCAGCAGTAGCAGCAACAGAGTAGGGAGAGAAAAATTGGGAGAATGGGATTAACATACACACTACTATATATAAAATATATATCTAATGAGAACATACTGTATAGCACAGGGAATCCTACTGAACACTCTGTAATGACCTATATGAGAAAAGAATCTATAAAAGACTGAAGATATGTATACCTGTTTCACTTTGCTGTACAGAAAAAACTAACAGAACACTGTAAATCAACTATACTTCAATAATTTTTTTAAAAGTAAGACTAAAGCTGAACAGTCATGTTCCCTGTATAAGAATGGAACTCATTTATGCTCATGACTTCAAATACTCAAGGTTTTCTCCATCTTCTCTATGTCCCTACTCACTTCCACTGTTTCTCCCCCATTTCTTATCATATAATGCATTTGTGTCTAGAAAACCATTCAAAAATCTGAATATATTAACAATTCTGATGTTTGTTATCATTTCATTGAAATGTCCTGGCCATTTACTGAATATCCATGAGACCGCCTGGCACTTTTGCTTTCACCATCACCTTTCTTCTCACAAAAGTAAAATGGAGAGTAATTTGGCTGTCTATATAGTTTGGTCTCAGTTATGCAAAATAGTAGTCACTAGAGATCAAATTACCAACATCTGCTGGATCATTGAAAAAGCAAGAGAATTCCAGAAAAACATCTATTTCTGCTTTTTTGACTATGTCAAAGCCTCTGAAAGATGATGCTGTGAAAGTGCTGCACTCAATATGCCAGCAATTTTGGAAAACTCAGCAGTGGCCACAGGACTGGAAAAGGTCAGCTTTCATTCCAATGCCAAAGAACGGCAATGCCAAAGAATGCTCAAACTACACAATTGCACTCATCTCACGCTAGTAAAGTAATGCTCAAAATTCTC
>SJYV01042367.1:0-40352 GCA_006410875.1 Neotragus pygmaeus | reverse complement strand
TGGGGCTGAGGGGTCCACTTCCAAGATGGCCCACTTTTATGGATATTGGCAGGAGGCCTCAGTTCCTCACTGTACGGACATCTCCATAGGACTTTCTGTAAAGTATCCTCACAACATGGTAGCTGGCTTGCCCCAGATAGGTTGATCAACAGAGAGCAGGGTGCAAGCCGCAGTGTTTTTTTTAATATTTATTTTTGGCAGTGCTGCGTCTTCATTGCTGCGTGAGCTTTTCTCTAGTTGTGGTGAGTGAGGGCTACTCTCTAGTTGCAATGCTTGGCTTCTCGTTGCGGTGGCTTCTCTTGTTGTGGAGCACTGGCTGGGGCATGAGGGCTTCAGTAGCTGCAGCTCCCAGGCCCTATAGCACAGGCCCAGTAGTTGTGGCGCACAGGCTTAGTTGCTCCGAGGCATGTGGGATCTTCCCGGAGCAGGGATCAAACTCGAGCCTCCTGCATTGGCAGGCGGACCCTTTACCACTGAGCCACCAGGGGAGCTGGGGCTCAGGGGTCAACCTCAGGAGGAACTCCAGGTCACGCCAAGAGTCAAGGAGAGGACCATGGGGACTAAAGGAACCACTCACACTATACCACTGTTATAGAATCCCTCCCCAGGGTCAGCCATGAGTGACCACAGGTTGGCAGCCCTCACATCCTCCGAGGTGCTCTCAGGGAATTCAAGGCTGTAGCATGAGAGGACAGGTCTCTTTAGAAGATGAGAAGTCAGTGTAAGGACCTGGAGAGAGGACAGTAATGGTGAAGAGAGGGAGGAAATACAGGTCTTCCTAGGAGCCTGACAGGACAGGTGCAGCCAGCCATCAGAAGGCCTCAATTTCCAGTCACAGCTTTCTGTCCCGAGAGACCACTGTATTTTTGATCTAGCCTCAGAAATCACACCCTGTCTTTGCCTACAAGATCCCATTGATCAAGCAAGGAATATACAGGGATGTGAGTAATGGGAGGTGAGTAATGGGAGGTGGGGCTCTGTAGAAGTGAGCTACCACATGCACTGTAGTCAACATTTTTGGCTCTCTGGTCCCTGGACTTGTGAATGAGGGTCCTGTGGGTCCAAAGTACGCTCGAGAAAGTGAAGAGCTGGGAAAGTGAAGAGTGAAGAGTGGTCCAGTGTTTAGGACTTTGCACTTACACTGCCAGCACTAGGGTTCGATCCCTGGTCATGGAACTGAGATTCCACAAGCTGGGCTGTATGGCTGGGGGGAAAAAAAAAAGTGAAGACCTATTAATATCAAAGTCAGACAAACTACTTTAAATGTCTGAAAAGCAAAATGAAAATTCTGTCTATGAACACAGGGGTCCCAAAGACTCTTAATTTTGCTGTTTTAGAATTCAGGAGAAAGACCATTCAAAATCAAAGGGAGTGACAGGAGAGAGCATGACACCTCATCTGCATTCCTGCAAGCTCTCTCTGGCCCTTGCTGGTTATGTTGGTCAAAGTCCAATCAAGGATACAGGAACTATTCTAGGTGTTTGGAGCAGTTGGAACTTAATGCATAAAATTGCTTACACATATGATGGAAAATGGAGAAGGGGGGGCAACGCCAAGATAAGTGCGTGCAGGAAGCGTCTATTGGCCCTGAAGCTGGAGGGAGGCAGGAAGCCTTGGACCAATGGGGCCCGGGAGTGGGCTCGGGGGCAGACGCTGGAGCTGCGGTGGTTCTACCCTCTGGGATCTGCAGCCACAGAGGAACTCCAGCTCCTGAAGCAGAGAGCAAGGAGAAGCCATACCCTAAATTGTCCCTTCCTCCTGTCCTGCAGTGTCCTTCCAGTGCCTTCCATGGACTCCAGGAATCACGCAGGCAAAGCCTAGCCGAGGAAGGGGAGGAGTGGGGAGGAGAGTGAGGCATGAGACTGGGGACTGACACATTGGTATCAGGCGTGCGGCAGACTTTATTTCCCCGCAAAATACCCACAACAATATTTCTGGTCCTACCTCTTTTTCTAGAACCATAGCACCCCTCCCATAAACAGGTGGAGTCTGAGTCCCCCTCCTCCATCCTGTGTGGAACTTTATAATTAACTCCATAAGTGGAAGGAGTCACAGGTGATGCTCACTGACTCCTGGGGCTGGGTCATGAAAGGTGATACAGCTTCCCACCTGGGATGCTTCTCTTCCAACCCGGCGGCCAAGCTGTGAAGCAAGTCCAAATCAGCCCAAGCGAGAGGCTGCACGGGGAGGCTCATGGGGAGAGAAAGTAACGCCCCAGCTGATAACCCACATCATCCCTCAGCGCCCCACCTCTCCAGTCTCCGAGCCTTCCAGCTGAGGTCCAGACATCGTGGAGAAGAGACAAGTTGTCCCTGCTGTCTGAATTCCTGACCTGCAGTATCTGTGAGCATAATTATTATTTTTTTTTATGTTACTGAGTCTCGGGAAAATTCATTCTGCAGTGTATTGTAACTGGGACAGCTGGGGTGAGGGGCAGGAGGCATTCGGGTACATCTTTGGAGCTCCAGGGCAGTATCAGCTCCTCTCAGATCTTCTGTTTTGGGGCGAATCCCAACCAATAATTGGAACTGGTTTGCGGGTACGTGGCAGCTGGTCTTATTCTCCTGCAAGTTCTTATAACTTTGTTTTTGTACCCGTTCCCTTGGAGAATTCATGAGTTCATTTTATGTGTATTTATTGAGGGCCTAAGCTGTGCTGGGCAATGGCTAGACTCTGGAAAACAAAACAGGCACAGTTCCTAACTTCAGCTGGAAAACAAATTGCCTTATAAGTAAATGCATAATTACAAATTGAGATAAATGCCCTGCAGGAAAAATGTCCGAGGCAGAGAGAATGTAACAGGGGATTTAGATTTTGTATGGGGTGTTGACAAAACCTCTCGCAGGAAGTGAGTTCTCCCCATCTCTCTCTCCCAGCCCCCACCTTCTCTCTGTTGCTCTCAGATGCTTATTTCTTCCAAGCCATGAAAGCTTTTAAAGCCCAGGGAACCCTACTAAATGCTCTGTGGTGACCTAACTGGCAAGGGAATCCAAAACAGAGGGGATACATGGATACATATAGCTGATTCACTTTGCTGCAGAGCAGAAACTGACACAACATTGTAAAACAACTATTACTCCAATAAAATTTAATTAAAAAAAAAAGTTAGCCAAAACAGGATTTCCTACTGAAAAGGCTAGCCGGACACAGCTATACTAAAAAGCATTTACTCTAAAGAAACCCAAATCACCAGGTTGTTTTTTTCTGGGTGATACATGAAAACTAGGACTCTCTCCCTCAAAGAGTGCCCAGACAGTGCCTACACATCAATTTGTCATCGAGTTTTAGGAGAGTGGCTGACTGGTACGTGCGGCCACTCACAGCTGTAGTGTTTTCTTGAAGGGCGACAGAGGATGAGATGGTTGGATGGCATTACTGACTCAATGGACATGTGTTTGAGCAAGCTCCGTGAGTTGGTGATGGACAGGGAAGCCTGGCATGCTGCAGTCCATGGGCTTGCAAAGAGTCGGACATGACTGAGTGACTGAACTGAATTGAATGAAGCTCAAGCGTAGTGAGACCTCTCCAGGGAAAGAGAAGAAGGAGGGGCTTCAGGGAGGCAGGAGAGCCCTGGGGCCCAGGGACTGGCTTGCCAGCTGGGGGCGAGAATGAGGAGCAAGTCAGGTCCCCTCACAGCCACTGTGGTGTGCTCCATGTCTGTCCCTGCATAGAGAGATGGGCCTGAACTGCTATTTCCAGCAGGCTCCATGGGGAAAGAGGCATCTCTGAGACCATCCCCAAGGCTCTTATTTCCCTGTGACTGGAGAAGGGGGGTTCCTTCAGAGATGGGGCTGGGTCTTTCCATCTGCTGCCGTTTCACAGGGCTGTCCTGCTTGTGGTGGCATCCGTGTGGTCCATCAGAACTAAGCTCACACACAGCCTCTTGTATATGGTTCCCTGTGGACTTGAGAGCAGACAAGGGTGGATGACTCCATCCCCTCCACCACTAGCGGTGCCTGCATCTGCACAGCCTGGTTCACCAGCCCCAGAAGATACGCTCATTCAAGATCCCTTGCAGGGACCAGGGTGTTCCTTAAACAACACACAGCCAGACTTCAGAGCCCCAGCCCTGCTTCATGATACTGTCAGGGCTCCCACAGCAGATCTACCTCCTGCGCCTCGATTCCGACTCACTCCATCTGGATCTGCTCTCAGCTCTGATTATTCCTGCTCAAGATAACAGAGGCCAGATGTACAAATGGGTGATCATTTTGGACATGCCTACCCCTATCTTTTGTCAGTGGCCAGGACAGGAATACAAACAAAAGCCCACATTCTGTGTCTAAATAACGAAAAATCAAGGTTTCCAAAGTTCGTTGACAAATGTAACTTCAGAGTGATGGGAAAGGTCAGGTGTGAATTTCAGTCTTGGATTCTGTAGTGTCTGGCACTGGAGCACTGATGACTCCTAACCACCCCCACCCCCCACCGTCCTGCCCGTTCCCATCCCACCGGGGAAAGGGCCTGCTGTGTGTATGTGCTCACCCTCTAGCCCATCAGTCCAGTGCTGTCTATTTTCTGCCCTCCCCAAATTGCCCCTGCACACACGCACCTCTGGGCCACCTAAGGGTGTGGAGAAAGAGTGATGTGTGCCCTTGGGAGGACAGATGAGGGGATGAGGTCCGGGCAGTCCCTGGTAGTGAACTTAGGGCTGTCCGGGGGCCGTAGGGGGCGGATTCTGGGGTCCTAGGATCCCAGAGCATGACTAGAGGGGAGAAGAGGCTCCAAGTGGGTGTCCCTTTGGTCTGATGGATGCCTTGCTCCATGGGCAGAGATATGGCCAGAGCAGGACCCTCTAGAGCATGGGACCGAGGCCAGGGGCCATGATTGCCCAGTTCTAATGGTACTTCTTATCCTAGAGAACAGACCAAGTCGTGCTGGGTAGAATTGCTCTGTGTCCTTTGAACTGTCACTCATTTCTTTTCTGCCTTCCTGTGCAACTACTAGGAACCTTCATTTGGGCTATTCACCGGCTTGGCACCCATCCTTCCAAGGCTGATGTTTGAAATATTTCACCACCATTTAGGACAGGCAATTGAGCAATCAGAGCAGATGCCTGCCCAGTGCTAAAGCGGAGTTCTGGAGGCCTTCCTCTGGGCTAGGCATTGACTCTTCTGTTGCTAGGTGACAGGGAGATAGAGGAGGGGTCAGGGCCCCAAGAAGGGACATTGGGGACAAGGCTTGGGAAAGGGGCCATTTATCATCAGTATGGAGATATTTTACTATTTTGACCACAATGCTGCTGTGCTCGTGAATATCAGCTCTGCCTTCTCCCCAGCTTCTTTTGACATTATTAGGGGCAACATTCTCTGCAGCTAAAAGATTATATTCTCAGTTTTGCTTGAAGCTTAGAGATGGCTCATAATATATATAAGGGCAAGTTTTCAAAGGGCTCTTTTGACTGAGAAGAGTCCTCTTTCCCCCTTGCCCTTCTTCCTATACCTCTCCTGCCTGCGATGATGATGGCTGGAGCTGCAGCAGCCATCTTGTGTCTTGAGAATAGATGCCCCATGCTGAAGAAAGTAAAGCAGAAACAGAAGAAACTTGGGACCCTGATGACTGTAAAACTGCCATACCAGCTCTAGACTGCCCACTGCTGGACTCTTTTTTTATGAGGATAAACTTCAAATTTGTAAGACTCTGTAGTTAGGTCTCTGTTATTAGCATTTAAATTTGATTGCTAATTCATTTGAGTTCTAGTCCTCAAGGCCCATCTCTCCAGGGTCAGCGATGTGGCCAGGAGAGGAATCCATTTGGCATGTGTCTTCCATGGGCTAGATGTATTTTGTCAGCTAATCCTTAAAACCTTTCTGGCAACTGGTGTTACTTTCCTCACTTTGACAGTTGAGAAAACTGGTCTGAGAGGTTATGTGGCTTGATTGGTGGCAGAACTAGAGCCAAGGCCTGGGTCTTGCACCATCTCCACCACACTTGTCATCTATACAGGCAGGACTGGGGTCTCTGGGGATAGTGCCTAGGAGGTCCTCTGAGGCTGGACAGTGTGGGAATGGCCTTTGCAGATCCAGCGATGCACCTGGCACTCAGACAGCATCTGTCTGCCCAGAAAATGGTATGTGTAGTGTGTGAAAGGGGACTTTAAAAATCTCCTGTCTTTCCCTGTTGTTATTCTTGAAAGAAAAGCTCTGAAAATCTCAGTGGAGCTATGAAATAGAGGGTAGGGGGTTGCTGTAAGGCAGGTAGCAGGCAGCCTTCTGCCTTCCAAGTTCAGTGAAGGAAAAATCCCTGGGCAGAGGGAGAGCATGGAGGGAGCCGTCTCTGAGCTGGGGGCCTCGGAGGGGCCTGCCAAGGTGTTCGGGCTTCTGAGGCTTGGAGGTTGCTCAGCCCAGTACACTTGTCCCCTCCAAGCCTGAAAACCCGGCTTCTCCCTGGTCTCTAAGGGCAGCCGCAGCAGGAGGACCATTCTCTGAGGCAGCTTTATTGTCCCAAAGGTCACTAGTGGATGCTGATGGAGGCCCAGAACCTGGAGGCTGATCTTCATCCGTTCTCAGACGTCTCTGCCTGACACTTCCATTCTTAGTACATTTTGAACTGTCCATAAGCCTGAAGCCCTCACCTTCCTGCAGCTCGGCCCATGTTCTACATGACCTGTTTATCTCCTCAGGGCCTCAGGCCTCTCCCTCACCCTCCCCTCCCTCTACCTGACAGCCCCCGCAGAGAGCATGCCCTCGGCAAACCAGCTTCCCCAGCACGGGAGAAGGAGGGAGCAGACGCAGGGTCTCCCTGTCCCTGACTCCCCTCGGAAAACATGACCCACCAGGCCCTCCCGACAAGCCCCTCAAGCCTCCTCCCCCTTCGCAGGCTCCCAGGCAGAGGAGATGGAAAACAGAGCCTCCTGAATGTTTAACTTCAGCGGAGATGATAATAACTTTCCCATGGACGCAACTGTATCCTTTCCCTGTGTTCATGCGGGGATCCTGAAACTCCATACGGTTCTCATTTGCAGCTCGTTCCTGAGGAGGCCTCATTTCCTCGCCACACACCCCTGATGTGGTCAGGGTCTCCCTCCCACAGCCTGGCCCGAGCGGGGGTGGGGTGCGGACGTCCCTGAGCTGCTCCCTCTTGGCTGTCCCCGCTCCTTTGCCTGTCTGGCCTCCCTGAGACCCCTCTCTTGGCCTCTGCCCTTCCTCTAACCACCTCCTTTCCCAAGGTCTCAGACCTTTAAATCTCTACTCTCCATGCCCAGGGGTTGTGGTCAGGACTAGGCTGTTCCCCAGGCCGTTGTCCCCTTTGGAGAAGCTTCTCCCACTCAGCCTGGTAGGCACGCTGAAGGATTCCACGGTCACCATTAGCTCTGTATCCTATGTGAGTGGCGCCTCCTGGAGTTAGAGACAAATGGCTCTGCTGTTAGGCCCTAAAAGAATAGGTTCAAAGTTAGGAAGACTCCAACCCCTTCTTGCCAGGCAGCTCTGCCCCCCCACCCACCAAACTCTTTTCAGCACACACCTCTCATAACTTTGATCTCACAGGAAGCCCAGAGGAGTTGAGAGGAGGAAACAAAAGAACAATAGACATTTGGTGTGTTTTTTTAAAAACATGTTCACATTCGTGGTATCTCCCAAGCTTCAACCGCCACCCACCCCCTGCCTCCATGCATGTATGGAGTGGGTGTCTGTTACCAGCATCTGAGAAAATGGATGAGGCAAAGGTGCTCAGGGAGGTGAAATGATGAACCCGGATGTTAGAGTCGGATCAGGGCCCCTGAGGGCCTAGTTCTGCCCGCTAGACTCTAGTTCAGAGTCAGAAGGCAGGAGGGGAAGAAACAGTGAGGAGGCCATGGGCTTAGTAGTGAGACATGTGGAGGGTGGGGCCAGAGCCTCTAGGGGGAAGCCTCCTGCTCCATCATTTGCAAATCAGGTAACCTTTTGTGAGTCACTAAGCCTCGCTGTGCCTCAGCTCCCTCATTTGTAAAACAGGGATTAAAATAGGATGGCCACGGTTTAGTAAAGGGAAAGTCTGAAGGAAACTGCCAGATGTGAAGTGCATGCTGTGATGACTGTTGTTATTAGATGTGGGGAGGTCGGATGAAAGGCTACTTCGAAATTGGCTTCTCTCACCCTCCGGCCCACCTCCCCACAATGCACACTTGGAGGTCTTTGAGGACAAGTAAGCCCCATGGGGGCTTCTTTGCTGCCTCAGGTGGTAAAAGATCCATCTGCAATGCAGGAGACCCGGGTTCGATCCCTAGGTCGGGAAGATGCTCTGGAGGAGAGCATGGCAACCCACTCCAGTATTCTTGCCTGCAGAATCCCATGGACAGAGAAGCCTGGCAGGCTACATTCCTGGGGTCCCAAAGAGTCAGACACGGCTGAGTGACGAACACTTTCAAGCCCCATGGACATTGCTGCCCTTGCCTCTGCGTCTGGCTGCCATTGAGGTCACGGCCCACTGGCTTTTACACCCCTGCGCCCCCGCCACATTGGCAGCTCTCTCGGCTCCAGTAGTGCCCAAGATACACCCACAGAATCCTGAGTGTCTCCAAAGAAGCAAGAGCTCTGAGCAGTCCTCAGGAGCCTGGCTCGCCATCACAGGCTTGTCCTTCTAGGCAGTTCTTTTGTCTCAGGCTGGACCCAAGATAAATAGATGTGATTAGGAGATCAAAATGCTTTCTACAGGTTCGGCCTGAGGGGGCCTTTTGATCTGCTGCCATGCCTTCAACACCCACCGCATCATCTCCACCACCCCTGGAGTCCTCTCTGCTAGGAAACCTCTCCCTGCTTTCGTTCCTGGTCTTATCAAAATGCTGCCTCAGCACGCAGTGCCAGGTTGGTGAGCCTTGCCTGTTGATGACGACCTGAGTGCCCCGCCTTCCAGGTGTTTGCTAAATCACCAGTATGAAGCTGAAGCCAGCATGCTCTAGCAGGTCTGCCAAACCCAAACTGTCTCATTTTGAGCCTCACTTGCCAAACCTGAAATTTCGACATGGTTTTGAGTGGTGGATGGGTGAATCTTGTCTGCTTCTTGGGCTATTTAAGTAGATGCAGGGCCTGCCTGGTCTCCCAGAACTTGGCCCATTGAAGGAAGAAATCATTTCAACTTTTTTTTTTTTTCTTTTGAAAAGGGTACACGTTCCAGTTAGTGCTTACTGTGGAGAACCTGTGGGATTTTCCTGAAGACTTGAGAGATGGCTTGGAAGGATTATGTTGTAACGGCTCAAAATGGACCCTCTGTCACCCATGGGCTCCTCCTCAGGATGTTTGGGCCTCTAGGCCCCAAAACCCTAAGGGAGGTGTGTGCTGAGGTGGCGAGGCCTCTCCTAGCCTTTGGGGTACATATCAGGATAGGCCCCCATGGCCAGGTTTCCCTGCTACCAACACAGGCCATGGGGGCTTCCACCAGCCTGCTCCTGGGACCCTCGTCCCGTCACCACGTCTCAGCCCTGCTTGGGGAGTTGAGGGTATGCAGTGCAGCTGGGTTCCTGTGAGGGAAGAACTTCCTCATTAAAAGAAAGCTGTCATAAGAGACATGGAGGAGCATTGCTGGGAGAATCTCTAGGAAGGAGGAGATCCCTGCCCTGAGCTTCCCTGGGGGGCAAATTGGGGGCTCTAGCTGCTTTTATGCTTTTACTTCCAGGAGGGCCAGACTACTTTTTTGAATCCAAGAGGGATCTATAACCTAGGTTCCTTTATTCGACAAATATTTTGTGAGCGGTTGCCAGGTGCTAGGAGCTGGCCTAGGTGCTGGGAATGTATCGGTGAACGAAATGGACAGAAGACTCTATCCCCTCATGGATTTTGCATTCCAGGAATGGGGCAAGACAATGAACATACTACAGGAGAAATGATTGCATTTTTTAAAAAAAGAAATGCTAAGGAAAATGTAAAAGAAGAGGCGAAAAGGAGGATGAGATGTGGGTGGTGGCTGCATTGAATAGGGCGGTCAGGGAGGCCTCATCAAGAAGGTGACATTGGAGCAAAGGCTCAAAGGAGGTGAAGGAGTAGGCCAGACAATTATCTGGATGAAGAGTGTTTCAGCCAGAGAAAACAGTCAGTGCAAAAGTCCTAAGGCAGGACGGCCTGGGACATTCCAGGAGCACCAAGGAGGCCAGGGTGGCTAGGGCAGAGGGAGGGGGAGAAAACGAGATATGAGCAGAGGTGCAAGAGGAGGGGCAGATTCTTGTACCCTATGGTATCCAGATCACTGTCAGAGCCTTGGCTTTTACTTCGAGTAAAATGGGGAGTCACTGTAAGGCTTTGAGCAAAGGAGTGACGTCATCTGACTTAGATTTTTTATTTTTTTTATTTTATATTGGAGTATACTTGATTTACAATGTTGTGTTAGTGTCACTTGTACACCTAAGTGATTCAGTTATACATATCCATGTATCCATTCTTTTTCAGATTCTTTTCCCTTATAGATTATTGCAGAGTATTTAGTAGAGTTCACTGTGCTATATAATAGGTCCCTATTGATTATTTTTTATATAGTAGTGTATATATGTTAATCCTAAATTCCTAATTTATACTTCCTCTTCAACTTTCCCCTTTGGTAACTATAAGTTTGTTTTTGAAGTCTGTGAATCTATTTCTGTTTTATAAATAAATTCATTTGTATCATTTAATTTTTAGATTCAGCATATAAGTGATATCATATTTGTCTTGGTCTGACTTACTTCACTTAGTAATAATCTCTAGGTTCATCCACATTGCTGCAGATGGCAATATCTTGCTCTTTTTAACTGCTGAATAATATTCCACTATATATATGTATCACATCTTCTTTATTCTTTCATCTACCGATGGACATTTAGGTTGCTTCTGTGTCCTGGATATTGCAAATAGTGCTGCAATGAACATTGGGGTGCATGTAATTTTTTGAATTGTGATTTTCTCTGGATATATGCCCAGAAGTGGGATTGCTGGATCATATGGTAGCTCTATTTTTAGTTCTTAAGGAACTTCTATACCATTCTCCATAGTGGTTGTACCAATTTACATTCCTACCAACAGTGTAGGGGGATTCCCTTTTCTCCATGCCCTCTCCACATTTATGTTTTGTAGACTTTTTGATGAATGGCCATTCTGACCAGTGTGAAGTAATACCTCAGTGTGGTTTTGTTTTGCATTGCATTGCAACATCATTAGTGATGTTAAGCATCTTTTCATATGCTTTTTGGCCTTCTATATGTCTTATTTGAAAAAAAAAAGTCTATTTAGATCTGCCGTTTGATTGGGTTGTTGTTTTTATATAGAGCTGCATGAGCTGTTGGTATATTTTAGAGATTAATCCCTTGCTGGTTGCTTCATTTGCAAATATTTTCTCCCTAAAAGTGTGGGTTGTCTTTTTGTTTTGTTTATGGTTTCCTTTGCTGTGCAAAAGCTTTTAAACTTAATTAGGTTCCATTTGTTTATTTTTGTTTTTATTTTCATTACCCTAGAAAGTGTGTTCAAAAAGATCTTACTGTGGTTTATGTCAAAAAGTGTTCTGCCTATGTTTTCCTCTAAGAATTGTATAGTATTCAACCTGACATTTAGGTCTTTAATCCATTTTGAGTTTATTTTTGTATATGGTATTAGAGAATGTTCTAATTTTATTATTTTACATGTAGCTGTCTAGTTTTCCAGCACCATTTATAGTCTTTTCTCCATTTTATATTCTTGCCTCCTTTGTCATAGATTAATTGACTATAGTGCATGGGCTTATTTCTGGGCTTTCTATCCTATTTCATTGATCTATATTTCTGTTTTTGTACCAGTATCATACTGTTTTGATGACTGTAGCTTTGTAGTATAGTCTTAAGTCATGGAGCCTGATTCTTCCAACTCCATTTTTCTTTCTTAGGATTGCTTTGGCTCTTCAGGGTCTTTTGTGTTTCCCTACAAATTAAAAATTTTTTTTGTTCTAGGTCTGTGAAAAATGCCATTGGTAGTTTGATAGGAAATTGTATTGAATCTATAGATTGCCTTGGGTAGTATAGTCAATTTTGACAATACTGATTCTTGCAATCCAAGAACATAGTATATCTTACCATCTGTTTGTGGCACTTAGGTTTCTTTCATCAATTTCTTATAGTTTTCAGAGTACATGTCTTTTGCCTCCTTAGGCAGGTTTACTCCTAGGTATTTTATTCTTGACTTAGGTTTTAAAGGGGTCACCTTTTTAATACAGACTTTGTAAAATTATTATGCAGGACTAAAAGGGACTAAGCAATACCAAATTATAGTATTGAGTTTCTAAAAGTGTTAAGTATTATTAGTCCCAGTTGCTAGGAGTCTAGCAGGCTATTCATTTAAGGACCTCACTGTGTATGTGTATGAGTGTGTGTTGGGGGGGGCAGGGAGATGTCCTGTTAGAGACAGGAAACACATTCAATTATAACACCAAGGGAAGAAGCACAGAAATGATGTGGGGAGTCAAGGAAAGCCTTCTCAAAGAATGACAGAACTGGGTTTTGAAGACTGAGTAGGAGTCTTCCAGGTTGGACAAAGCAGGAAAGGTCATTCTAGCAAAGGATATAACCTGTGGAAAGGAATGGAGGCTTGAAAGAGCAGAGAATTATAGTAATTCGGGGAATGAGTGGATGTTGTATTGTGGCATGTGCCAGAGGGAGTGGTCAGAAATGAAGTTGAAGAGAGAAAGGGGAGAGACAGAGTGAAAGAGAAGAAATGCCCACCCACCCCTTTTCCCATGGCAATTGGAGATGTGGTCTCTACCCAGCTTTCACATGTCAGCAACAAAAAGATCTCTGGTTTCCAAGATTTCACCTGACCAAGTCTCATATATTCTCTGTGCTGTGTTTTGTCCTAGTTTGTGTTGAGTTTTTACACTTTTATGTTTTTATTTATCAAAACTTGCACAAACCTGACCTCATTCAAAATGACACAAAACACACAACCAGGACACACACAGAGAAGCAGACACAGTGCAAGGAGTTTATTTGGGAGGTGATCCACAGAGACATCAGTAAGGGCACAGGAGGGAATGAGACAGGGAAGGGGAAAAAATAGTAGAGAAGGTGAATAAGCAGATGAGAAATAGACTCAGTCCTGCCAGGTCGTCTGGGAATGCATGTTGAATTTACCTGAGGGGTGATAGAGCTGGGCTATTAATCCTTCAGTCCCATCAGTCATTAGTTAAGGGTTGCTCCTTTAGGGTGGTAACTCCTTGGTCCTCATAGCCTGCCTGGAAGCCAGGGAAAACCCCCAGGCAAAGAGCTGGACTATGAAAGTTGCATATCAATGGCATATGCAGAGGTACCCATTACAACTGTATACGCTTCTCCAATCACCTATTATGTCTATACCACTGTGCTGGAGAGGTCTTGAGCCTACCTGGGGGCACGGAGGATGCCAATGTGGATGGAATCAAAAGCAGATCAGACCCAGGCCCACCCTGGGGCATTCTGGGCTCCATCTTGCTGTGGTCCGCATGACACAGACTCAGGGGTAAAGGGACAGATGTTTGTCTTTTTGTGTCTGGCTTCTTTCACTGAACCTAATGTCTTCATGGTTTATCCATGTTGTAGCCTATGTCCAAATTTCATTCCTTTTTAAGACTGAATGATATTCTATGGATAGACCATATTTTGCTATGGACCTCTCGGTCACCTCCACTTTTTGGTTATTGTGAGTAATGCTGCTTTGAACATAGGTGTGCAATTATCTGTTTGAATCTCTGTTTGC
The DNA here is from genome assembly GCA_006410875.1 of Neotragus pygmaeus. Lineage (NCBI taxonomy): Eukaryota > Metazoa > Chordata > Mammalia > Artiodactyla > Bovidae > Neotragus > Neotragus pygmaeus. Next base: position 26,712 of record SJYV01042367.1, on the reverse strand, counting down.
AGTTCTTTGGGGTCTGTACCTAGAAGTGGAATTTCTGGGTCACAGTGCAATTCGATGTGTAACTTGTTGAAAAACCATCATCCTGTTTTACACAAAGGCTGTACCATTTTCCATTCCTCCAGAAATACATAAGAATCTCCTTTAAAGACACTTGGGTACCGCTTTTCCTGCCAGCTGGGGAGGTACGGAGGATAAGGACCCTCCCCACTCCACAGAAGGATTGTGGCAGGTTCAAGTGAGGACCTGGACTTCCCAGGTGGCTCAGTGGTAAAGAATCTGCCTGCCACTGCAGGAGATGTGGGTTCGATCCCTGAGTCGGGAAGATCCCCTGGAAGAGGACATGGCAACCTACTCCAGTATTCTTACTGGGAAAATCCCACATAATACACTGCCCAGGTTACCTTCAAGAAAGCACTTGGGACTTTCCTGGTGGTCCAGTGGCTAAGACTCCATGCTCTCAATGCAGGGGGCCTGGGTTTGACCCCTGGTCAGGGAACTGGATCCCACCATGCTGTAACAAAGGTTGAAGATCCCGTGTACTGTAACTAAGACTTGGTGCAGCCAAATGAGTAAATAATTAAAATAAATATATTGAAAAAAAAGAAAGCACTTGCTGCTCTGGTTTGTGGGTTTTTTTCAGGGGCCCCTCTGGCTATAAGGACCTTCAGGGGCAGCCTCAGCTACACAGTGCCTCGGTCAAAGTCATGCCCTTCCAGTAAACTTTTAATGTGGGGGTATAATCTGGACAACTCAGTGGAAGGCTGAATGATGCCCCACAGCCCCCCAAGGTGTCCATGCCCTAGTTCCAGGAATCTGTGTGTCACCTCACATGGCAAAAGGGACTGTGCAGATATGATTAAGGATCTGGAGGTGGAGAGGTTATCCAGGTAGAACCAATGGGGCGCTTCTAAGAGGATGGCAGAGGATCAGGGTCACAGAAGGAGACGTGATGATGGAAGCAGGGGTCAGAGTGATGTGCCTGCTGACTCTGAGGTTGAAGCTTGCACCCAGGGCCAAGGGATGTCTGCCGATGGCCTCTGGAAGCTGGAAGATGCAAAGAAACAAATGCTCCCCTGATGCCTCCCGAAGGAATGCGGTCCAGTTGACAACTTGATTTTGGATTTCTGATCTCTTGAAATCTAAGAGAATAAACGTGTGGTGGTGGAAGGCAGCAAGTCTGAGGGAATTTGCTCTAACAGTAATAGGAAACTAGTACAACTCTGAATGTGGGGCTGGCTCCAGTTCTCCCTCTGCTCAATCCTGCTCTCCTGCCCTTCCACAGGGGTTGGTGCAGCAGGCTCTCCCTGATAAGCATCCTGTGTCTTAAACTGCATCTCAGAGTCTGCTTCCCGGGAAACCCAACCTGCCACAGCTCACATACACACAGACACAGACACAGACACACACACACACACACACGTGTGCATGTGCACACGCACGTGTTTGTGTGTATATATGTATATTGTTGTTTAGTCGCTCAGTCATGTCTGACTCCTGCAACCTCATGTATTGTAGCCCGCCAGGCTCCTCTGTCCATGGGATTCCCCAGGCAAGAATACTGGAGTGGGTTGTCATTTCCTTTTCCAGGGAATCTTCCCAATCCAGGGATCAAACCCACGTCTCCTGCTTGGCAGGTGGATTCTTTACCACTGAGTCACTGGGGCAGCCCATGTGTATGTAATATGTGTATATGTGTATGTATACACACACGGATATTTATATATTTTATGGCTTCATTACGGACAATTTCAAGCAGACACAAAAGTAGCATGAATAATGATCTTCTGTGATCTCATCACCCCCAGCTCAGATAATCGCCAACTCATGGTTAATCTTATTTGATTCACGTGGGAATGGTAATTTAAACAGCAAAGCAAAGCTCTCATCCTAGAAAACGTTCTGGTCCACGTGGGGACTTCAGAAGGTGCAGACATCTCTGAGGCCAAGAGAATGCCAGGCCACAGTCCCCACGTCAGAGAATATGGGGCCAGGGCACAGAGAAGCAGCCTTAGAGAAAGGCAAGGCAGAGGAGACGCAGCCAGAGCAGCAGGGCAGTTCCGCCTTGAAGAGTGGGTCCTAGGTCATGGGCAAGCTCATCCAAAGGGTCCCAAGTCTGGGGAGGAGGCAGGTGATGTGTGCAGGGACAGTGGCAGGCAGCACTTACCTTTGTGTTACACTCCATTGTCTTTCTGATCTTCCCCTAAAAAAATAAGCCTCTCCTGCTTCTACATGACCCCGTCAACAATAGCAGTGTGAGAATAGTGCCAGGTGCTGGGCCAAGCACTTTACACAGGTCTGCTCACAAATCTGCCCAACAACCCTAGGAGGCAGACACTATTTTTATCCCCATTTCAGTGAGACTCAATGAAGTAAGGCCACTTGGCCAAGGTCCCATGGATGGTGTATTAGTTTCCTAGGACTGTTATAATAAATGACCACAGACTGGGTGGTTTAAAACAATAGAAATAGATTCGCTCACAATCCTAGAGGTCAGCAGTTTGAAATCAAGGTGTTGGCTAGGCTGCACTCCCTCCAGCGGCTTTAGGGCGGAATGCTTCCTTGCCGCTTCCCACTTCTGGTGGCACCAGGCATCCCTTGGCTTGTAGCTACATCACTCCATCTCTGCCTCTGTCTTCACATAGCCTCCTTTCCTCTTCCTATGTCTTCTCTGTATGTCTTTTACCAGGACACTTGTCACTGGATCCAGGGTCCACTTGGATAATTCAAGATCTCATCTCAAGATCCTTACTTGAAACACATCAGCAAGCACCCTTTTTTCCAAATAAGCTTGCGTTCCCTGGTCCCAGGGGTTAAGACACGGACATAGCTTTTTTGATGCCGGCAGTCAACCCACAACAGGTAGGAAGAGGGGGACTAGGGGTCTGAACCTAAGAAAAAGGGTCTGCTGTTCCTGGCATGTGATACAGTCTTGCCAAGAAGAGCAGGACCAGTAGGAGCCCCTTGTCCTAGTTTGATGACGTGGCCACAAGGTCTTTGACACACCTCCCATGGAAAGGTGGTGTCACTGCCTCTCACCTGGAATCTGGGTGGGCTTGGGACTCATTTGTGACCAAAAGAATGTGACATGACCTCCAATGGTGCATCAGAAAAGGCATCGTGGTGTCTGCCTTTTTTGTGGAACCATTTGCTTTTGGAGCCCTGAGCTGCCATGTGGACTGACTGACTGCCCTGAGGTTCCCATGCTGGGAGGAAGCCCAGACCACATGGAAGGTCCCACCTAGGTATTCTGCCCAGGAGCTCTAGCTGAGACAGCCAACAGCCAGCACCCCCTGCCTCCAGATAATTCCAGCCCCATCTATCCAGTCTCCCCGCTGAGGCCCCAGAAATGATGGAGCAGAGACAAGCTGTCCCCAGTGTCCCCTGTTTGAGTTCTTGACCCACAGAATCTGAAGATAATAAAACGGCTGCTCTGTGCCACTAAGTCTGGGGTGGTTGGTTACACAGCCATAGTAATCAGGACACCTGCTCCTTGTCTAGAGAAAGCCCCAAACTGGAAGTCATCAGTTCCTGAGAAATAAATCTGATTCAGAGAGAGACAAAGAAAATGTATCCTGTTTGAACCAGCACCCCTGCCCCAATTCCCGGTGGTTCTGTGATGAGAGATGGGGCGGGGGTAGGGCATAGAAAAAGGAAAGAGCTCCTTTCAAGCATGAGAAACCGCCCCTCCCCAAACTCACTCACAGACAGAGCCTTGGGGCCTGAGGCTGCAGCCAAGCCTCCCTCCAGCTGCCTTCCCTCCAGCCTCTGCCAGTGGAGCCCAGGAGCAGTTACCAGGTCCCATGCAGCTGACAGCAGGTCCCCCCTGCCCCCGACACCGGCCCCATCCCTCCACAGGCCCTGACTGCATGCCCCCGGGGGCCCAACCTACCCTAGCCCAAGGGGCTGAGCGGTCCTCCATTCCAGCCTTTGCCAGGGCTCGGGGTCTGTCTGCAGCCCCGGCTGCCAATTATAGCACAGGCTCATTCACTCGCTGGGTTGGATCTTGGGATTTTTGTCATTTGCTATGCGGAGGTTTTCTTTCTGACTAATTTGTTTACCAGGTTTAATTCTTCAATCATGTTTTCATTTTACGAGATTTCAGGGTAATTATGAACTTTGAATAAATCCATCTGAGGTACCAAAGTGCGCTCCGCTACACGAGGGCCTGCCATTCTGTTGCTACACTTGAGATTTGGTGTGAATAGGACCTTTCCTCCCCGCCCCCACCCCCCAACGCCAGCAATTGAAAACAGCTGGGCCTCTAAGGAGCCAAGGTCGGGATTTGAGAAAAAGCCACAAGCTGAAAACCACATCGGAGTTGGGGAGAGATGGAATCAGGCGAGTGTGTGAGCGAGGCTCCAGAACCTGTGAGAATCTGGCCTCTCCCCACCCACCTCGCCCAGGCTGCTCCCCCCACCCCAGGGCATCTGGCAGAGACACCCGAGGCCCTGGCTGCCCCAGCGTTGCCAGCTGAATGTCTGCCGCAGCAAGATGCAGTGATTCCTGGGAGAGGACCAGATGCAGAGGCCGGAGCCTCGGGCCCTAGTTCCAGTTGGATAGCCCTCAGCAGTGCAGCCATAGGCAAACTTTCTGACCCTCAGGAATAAAACAGAAATAGATCGAGGGGGATGATGACCCCTTCCACTTTGCAGGCTTGTCACGAAGGACTTGCTGTATGAAGCGGCATTTCGTAAGCTGTATCATTTGGCACAGTTGTGAGGTGGTGGTGGTGTGGAACAAAGTCTCATGGTTGTATCGGCAGGGTCACACAGGCAGGCTGGGGTGACGTGACACCCAAACAATGGGTATAAAGGCAGGAAAGGCCACCAGGCCCCTAGATGTCTTGACTCCATCACCGTTTCATAACCAGTGTGTCCAGGCTCCTGCATGTGCTGGGATGGTCTCTATGGAGTGTGTAAGCCTGTGAACTGTGACTCTGATTCCCAGCACCTTATCAATGCTACACAGGAGGACTGCGTTAGTCCCACATCTTATCGGTACCAACAAATTAGAATTGCCTAATTTGCATATCCATACCAAGCCTACAGTCAGCCCAGCTGGGTGGGTAGTGCAGGGTGCCCTAATCACAACTAAGATCAATGGTTTGGGCTTAGCTAATTTACATGCAGCCAATCATAGCCAAGGAATGAACAGCAAAGCTGCTAGGGGAACCAATCGTATGAAGGGAATTCTCCACCACAGAGTATAAGCCCCTGAACTTCCCCAGCTGGGTGGTGCTCACTCCCACCTCAGGAGAGATGCCATAGGGGGCTTCGGACTTGCTCTGACAAGAATCCGGTGCTGGATCCCATCCACAGTGACAGCCTCAGTGGCCGAGGAAAAGAGGAAGGGAGTGGCTGTACCGTCGTTCTGTTTGGGATCTCTCAGAAGCAAGCCTGAGACCAAGATTCAAGGGCAGGAAGCACCAGCAAGGGGCATGCTGATATGCGGGAAGACAGTTAATAAAAGGATGCACGAACCAGCCAGGCACCTCTGTGGGGAACCGTAATGGGCTGAATTGTGCCCTTCTACAAATTCATAGATTGAAGTCCTAACCCCCAGGACCTCCGAATGTGACCGCATCTGGAGACAGGATCTTTAACGAGGTGATTAAAGTAAAATGAGGTCATTATGATGAGCCCTGATCCAATCTGACCGGTATCCATAGGACAGACACATACACAGAGGGATGACTGTGTGAAGATAGGAAGTGAGGAAGCTGGGGAATTCATCCACTAACTTGCACCAGTCATTCACTGGGGGCTGTTTGTGGGGGGTACTGATTTGCAGCCCTAGTCTGCCTGGGGGCAGGCAGAGCAGCATTGGTCACCAGTTGAAGCCCCCAGGGGAAGAAACTCAGGGATTACCATTTGAAAGTTGGGCCTGGATGCCCAAAATGGTAAGACCGAGGGGACTTGTGAGTGGCAAAAGTGATGGTGGCTCCTGAGATGTATAATAGGCTATCTTAGGTACCTGCCTAATAAGCAGTAAGCTTGTTGTTGTCCAGTTGCTCAGTCATGTCCGACTCTTTGTGGCCCTATGGACTGCGGCACACTAGGCTTCACCATCTCCCGGAGCTTCCTCAAACTCATGTCCATTGAGTCAGTGATGCCATCCAAGCATCTCATTCTCTGTCATCCCCTTCTCCTGCCTTCAATCTTTTCCAGTATCAGGGTCTTTTCCAGTGAGTCAGCTCTTCCCATCAGGTGACCAAAGTACTGAAGCTTCAGCTTCATCATCAGTCCTTCCAATGAATATTCAGGGTTGATTTCCTTTACGATGGACGGTTTGATCTCTTTGAAGTCCAAGGGACTATGGCACTAAGCTGCTATGGTCTTTAATCTCTACCCCAAAGGACTATATGTGTATGTGGTGTGTCTGTTCATTGGAAAGTTTAGCTAGAATATATACTTTTATATTGGATTATCCATGTAATACAGTGCAAAGGTGACCTCTGGTTAGTTTTCATGCCAAAGCCCGTGGGCTGAACGGACATGGACACAACTCACTGTGGTCTTGAATTCCTGCAACTTTGGTGCCCTCCCTCGTGAGACTGAGAGCACGTGAGTGCCTCTTGCTAATTTTAGACTCATACACTGGGCTCAGGTAGGATGAGGATGCTTTGAGTCAGGCTTCTTGGTTTCAAGTAACTGAAACTGATGTTACCCAAGTTCAGTAGGAAAGGGATTTCTGGAAGGTGTGGGGTGGTCCACCGACTTGAGAGAAAGGAATAAGACTCATAGCCGAGAGCGCTCTAGTAGGTGTGGGGAATGGCCAGCACCTGCCCCCACCCTCACCAGCCTCTGGAGGGCACTGTCACTGCTGGCCCTTTGAGGTTGCCACTGTGGGGTCGTTGTCCCTGCCTCTCTACGACAGTCCCTGGAGATTCAGTTGGGGCTCTTTGGGTTGCCCTATCAGAGTGGCCTCTCCACGTGGTCTTTCCAACATGGCAGCTTAGAACAATGAGATTTCTTACACATCAGCCCAGGGCTTCCAAGAAAGAACACCAGACAGAAGCTGTATCATCGATTATGATCTATTGTTGTAAATCACACAGCATCGCTTCTGCCACATTCTATCCATCCCATGTAAATCTGAAAAGCCAGTCCATATCGGCTTTTCTAACCCCCAGGGAAGGGGTTAGACTCCTCCACCCTTTGATGAAAGGACTGTGAAAGGATTCAGGGACAAAAACCGCCACAGTAGGCTAGAAGATAGCAAACAGCCGCTTGGCTTGACAGTTTGATTGGACCAACACATTTTTCCTTCTTGATTTTCTAATTTGGCTGCTTGTTTCCCATGATGCAGATAGGCCTGGCTCAAGCTCCAGGCCACATGTTAGTAACTAACATGTTTGCACCCCGTTGGTTGGACCCACGGACTCCAGTTCATCCCGCTTCATCATTATGCCAGGAGAGCTCATTCCAACTGAAATTTGACTATTGGTTTTTAATTTTGGTGCCATTTTTCATGCTGATGGCTCTTCTGGCTGACAGTGAATTACCCTGGGTGCAAATTAAATACAATAGAATTGCTAATAAGGCCATTAGAATACGCTGACAGGAGGAAATCTACAAGTTGTCAGACCTGGGTGGGCTCTCCACTTGCCTTTGGGACAGAATTCACTTGACTTCAAATGGACCTGTGCCTGGGATGGGTTCAAATATTGGAAACAGACACCTGCAGGCACCCGGAGGGACTGAGCGAGTAACTGCAAGGCCCTCGAGCCTACACTGGTTCGGCTGTTTCTCTTTGCAGGAAAAATCTTGTCCTGTGAGTACACGTGTCCCTAGGGATCTCTGTCTAATGTTCCATACACTCTTCTCATGCAGGGAAGTGTCGAGATTTAATTCTCCACCTCCAGGCCCACAAGGAAGGCACCAAATATCTGGAACAATGAACAATGTTTTCAGATTTCTAAATTTAGACGGAAGATGGGAACACACCAGCAGTTTTCCTCTTGTGTCTAATTCTGAGCAAAGATAGAGTCTTTATCTGTTGGAGACTTTGTCGTTGCATGGTCAGTCCCAGTTTCTTTTTTTTTTTTAACCCCTACAAAACTGACTGAGAGATATAGACTCAGGAGCTGGACTCTAAGGATGGGCTCGCTGCTGAAGAGTCGTTCTGTAATACATCAGGAGGTGTTAGACCTTCAGAGGAGATAGAAGGTGGTCTTGAAGGGTGAAGCTGTAAACCCGGATGCTGTGCAGTGCTATTATTTGGGGAGGGGCAATGTGTTGGAGATCATTGGTAAGATGAGGACCCCACCGCATCAGTAACAGCTAACAATTATTGGACCCTGCCTGCTATATCTAGCCACTTGAAACACATTCCATCGTCACATCAGCCCTCTTCTCTGTAGATTATGGTCATCACCCCCATTTAGAGGATGTCAATCTTGAGGTTAGGTAGGTAATTTTTCCAAGGTCACCCAACAAATGTACTTCATTCAGTGTTATTAGACTGGATTCAGATGCCAGAGACTGACTTAAAGAAGAAAGTTATTTCTTAGAAAAACAAAGATGGGGGACTTCCCTGGTGGTACCGTGGATAAGAATCCACCTGCCAATGCAGAAGGACACAGGTTCGATCCCTGGTCTGGGAAGATTCCACATGCCACGGAGCAACTAAGCCTGAGTGCCACAACTACTGAAGCCTGCGTGCCTAGAGGCTGTGCTCCACAGCAAGAGAAGCCACTGAAGTGAGAAGCTCGCATGCCACAAGAGAATAAAAGGGAGGGAGACCCTCCTTTAAGCCTCCTCCTTCCTACTGCCTGAAGTGTGGTCCTCAGTGCTAGAGCACATGCAGCCACCTTGAACCAAGAGGTGGAGATAGGATTGCCCCCGCTCGCCACAACTAGAGAAAGCTCACACACAGCAAAGAAGAACTAGTGCAGCCAAAAATAAATAAATCAAATTATTTGAAAACAACAACGGGAGGTAAGAAGTCTAACTCTGGTACAGCAGCTCCATAATCGTCTGCCACCTGGGTTCCTTCTGTCTTGTTCCATAATTGCCAACATATGATCTCTTCTGCCTTAGATTGCCGGGTAAAATACAGGGGATCAGTTCAATTGGAATTTCAGATAGACAATAATTTTTTTAGTGTAAGTATGTCCTGTGCCATATTAAATAAGTAGCACAATTTGAAAATTTTTAATTAAAAATTTAACGAATAAAAATATTTTATTTTTGCTTCATCTGGCAACCCTATCTCCACCTCTTGGTTCAAGGTGGCTGCACGTGGTCTAGCATTGAGGAAGTAGATTATGAGGCGGCTTAAAGAAGGGTCTCCCTCCCTTTTTTTCTCTATGTATTTTTGGCTTCGCAGGGCTTTCACTAGTTGTGGCAAGTGGGGGCTTCTCCTATTGCAGGGCACGGGCTCTAGGGCATGCGGGCTTCAGTAGTGGCAGCGTGCAGGCTCTAGAGTGCACGATCAGTAGTTGTGGCACATGGACTGATTTGCTTCTTGACATGTGGCAGGTGGATTCTTAACCACTGGATCACCAGGGAAGTCTGTGGTCCTTCCTTTTAAAGACATGTCCCTCCACATGGCTTTTAAGGAGGCTGGGAAATACAGCTTTTATTCTGGGTAGCCATGGGCTCAGCTGACCATCAGAGCTTCTGTATTAACCGGTATCAGGGGTCAACTCTGTCTGCCACAGCTGTGACTTAAACCCCAGTCAGAATGGCTTTCAAGTCTTGGGGCTTAGTCACCCTAATAATCCTGCCTCTTCAGTATTTTAGGAAAGAAAGTGTGTGTGTTTCCCGCAGCCCTCTTTAAATCCTTTTCCCAATTTCTGGGTGCCTCTACTCTGAACTTTGTGCTTTTGCTGCTAACAGCCAGCGTGTGCAACACTCTTCGGAGGTCTGCCCTGGGGCTACCGGAGCCACTCCATCCCCGCCCCGGGAACTAGGATGGCACTTGGCCAGTGACTCACCGCGCGGCAAGTCTGCAAACCCAGCTCCCTGGCCTGGAGAAAGACTAAAGCGTAATTTACACTCCACCGCTTTCCTTTTCTTGTCTTGCTTTCCTCACTCCCTTAACTGGTCTACCCTGGAAGCACTGCCTTCAGAAATCACTTGCACACAAATCCTTGCCTAAGATAAGGGCTTACCCTGGAAAATATAAATAGGAAATGGGACAGGACTTTTGAAGACAAAGCGGTTCTGTTCTCACGTGCCCCTCTGTGATAAAGAGGCCAAAGTGACTTGCAAAGCCCTCGACTTTGATTTAGGTCACACCCTCGCCTTAACTGGCAAATCCTGAGTTGTGACCACTGTTATAAAGTTGGGCATTTAATATTTATTTCTGTCTTCCTCAAAATTGTATTTTTTTTTCCCCTAGGGCCTATGTATTAGTCTGGGTTTGGTTGGGAAAATAGCGCTTGGGGCTTCAAATAGGAAGGAATTCAATACTGGAGATAAGGTGCTTACAAAACCATTGGAAGAGTCAAGGTCCAGGAAAACTGATACCAGCTCTCAGATTCCTCCAAACTTCTAGAGCATCAGAGAGCGCAGGGAGTACAGTTGCAGGACCAAGGGAGGTGATTCTCAGACATGCCTGGAGGTTGCTATGAAAATTTCCACTTGCTGTTTGCTTTGTGTCTGCCCTCTGTTGCTGGAGAAATAATAATTATGGCTTCTTGGCCTCTCTTTAGCCTTCCAAGTAATACGCAAATATGGTAGCTCCTCATTACAGGTTTCTCCTGCTATCTGAAAGTAGAGTGTTTCTGTGAAAACTTTCATAAGCCAAAAGGGTGTAAAGCAAAGAAGCAATTACCTTAGGACACATCTTGCTAACAGGTGCACAAAATAAATGGCGATAAATAAAGCGCAGATGCTCAAAGACACAGGTGAAATCCATGGCGATTTTTTGATGTTGAGATGCTGAGGGTAGTTCTTAGGAAGGAGCTTGGCAGGACCACTCTTACTGCTTGAGGTGTCCTCTGCCTCTATCACAACTTGCTGCAAAACAAACGCTGAACGCTGTGTTTTTCACCTTTTTTTTTTTTTAAAGCAAAAATCCTCTTAGAATTTCTTAGAGTTAGTGAAAACAGGTACTAATATGGGTCTTTAGGGAAAACGAAGTGGAGTAAAGTGAACTTTAGAAAATCGAGGAATATCTGTATTTGTGGATTCCCTATTTGCAAATTTGTCTACTCACTAAAAATTTATCTGTAACCTCAAAATTAATATAGCACATTCTTGGTCATTNCTTCCTCAAAATTGTATTTTTTTTTCCCCTAGGGCCTATGTATTAGTCTGGGTTTGGTTGGGAAAATAGCGCTTGGGGCTTCAAATAGGAAGGAATTCAATACTGGAGATAAGGTGCTTACAAAACCATTGGAAGAGTCAAGGTCCAGGAAAACTGATACCAGCTCTCAGATTCCTCCAAACTTCTAGAGCATCAGAGAGCGCAGGGAGTACAGTTGCAGGACCAAGGGAGGTGATTCTCAGACATGCCTGGAGGTTGCTATGAAAATTTCCACTTGCTGTTTGCTTTGTGTCTGCCCTCTGTTGCTGGAGAAATAATAATTATGGCTTCTTGGCCTCTCTTTAGCCTTCCAAGTAATACGCAAATATGGTAGCTCCTCATTACAGGTTTCTCCTGCTATCTGAAAGTAGAGTGTTTCTGTGAAAACTTTCATAAGCCAAAAGGGTGTAAAGCAAAGAAGCAATTACCTTAGGACACATCTTGCTAACAGGTGCACAAAATAAATGGCGATAAATAAAGCGCAGATGCTCAAAGACACAGGTGAAATCCATGGCGATTTTTTGATGTTGAGATGCTGAGGGTAGTTCTTAGGAAGGAGCTTGGCAGGACCACTCTTACTGCTTGAGGTGTCCTCTGCCTCTATCACAACTTGCTGCAAAACAAACGCTGAACGCTGTGTTTTTCACCTTTTTTTTTTTTTAAAGCAAAAATCCTCTTAGAATTTCTTAGAGTTAGTGAAAACAGGTACTAATATGGGTCTTTAGGGAAAACGAAGTGGAGTAAAGTGAACTTTAGAAAATCGAGGAATATCTGTATTTGTGGATTCCCTATTTGCAAATTTGTCTACTCACTAAAAATTTATCTGTAACCTCAAAATTAATATAGCACATTCTTGGTCATTCATGGGCTTATGCAAGAGGGGTGAGAAACTGGAGTCATCCAATGCACCCATTCCCAGCTGAGGCTGAACGTGGTGAGGCTCTGCTTTTTTTCTTTGGTGCTTATACTGTAAATAAGTGTCTTCTTTGTGGTCTAAAGTTTAGTGCCATGTTTTTCACATTTCTGAGTTTTTTTGTTGTTGATTGCTGTTTGAAATAGCCCCCATATGTATTGTTGAAGAGGCTGTGGTGAGAAATTTGTGTGGTAGATAAACTTCATTCATTTTGGAAAATTCTGAGCCATTATTGTTTTCAAATATTTCTCTTACCCCGTTCTCTCTCTCTTAGACATATTCTCCCACAGCCCTGTGATCTCTGTTCTGTTTCTTCCTCCTACAATTTTATTTCTTTGTGTTTCAGTTTGGGTAATTTCCATTGTCCTGTCTTTGAATTTGCTGATTCTTTCCTTAGCTGTGTCATCTCCTGCTGAGCCATGAAAGGCACAGTAATGTTTTTCATTTCTAGCACTTCCATTTGATTCTTTGTTTCTTTCTTTGGCTATGTCAGGTCTTAGTTGAGTCATGAGGGATCTTCCATTGTGGCACATGGACTCTAGTGGTGTGTGAGCTTCAATAGTTGTGGTGCATGGGCTGAGTTGCTCCACGGCATGTGAGATCTTACTTCCTCGACCAGGGGTTGAACCTGTGCCCTCTGAATTGCAAGGCGGATTCCTAACCACTGGACCACCAGGGAAGTTACAATTCTTTCTTTTTTAAAAAGAATTGTTATCATAGTATAGTTACTTTATAATGTGTTGGTTTCTACTGTAGAACAAAGTGAATCAGCTATACATATATATACATCCCCTCTTTTTTGGATTTCCTTCACATGTAGGCACCACAGAGCATCAAGGAGAATTCCCTGTGCTGTCCAGGAGGTTCTCTTTAGTTATTGATTCTTATAGTTTTATTCTCTCTGATGAAATTACCCATCTGCTCTTGCATGTTGTACTTTTCCCACTAAGGTCAGTGTTTAGTGGCTTGGTTGCCCTGTGACCTCAGCTCTCTGACGAGTTCAAGGCAAGTTGTGCTTTTCAGATTGTCCAGATTTCTGTTGTTGTTACTAGTGTGCTATTTTCAACATTCTGTATCCTAAGCAGACTGCATTTTTTTTTAAGAGAGATGCTTCTGTAAGAAAAGAACAAGAGTTAATGTCTTGTTAAATTCCTAGTTTCTTTCAGATCCTTTATATATGTATATAATAACCACACCAAGGCACCAGTATTTACATGACTGAATTCGAAAGGACATAAATGGTGTAAATGACTGATCAAACTTAGTATATTACCCACTGTTATTGACTGAATTATGTCCTCCCAAAATTCATATGTTGAATACCTTCCCTCAATCTGACCATATTTGAAGACAGATTTTAAAGAGGTGATTAAGTTTAAGTGAAGCATCAGGATGGAGCCCTAATTTAATCTGACTGGTATCCTTAGAAGAGACATCAGGAATGTGTGAGCAGAGAGATAAGGATTTTGGTCACCAAAATTACAATATATGAGTTTTCCCCATACCACTAAGTGATTCTGGGTCACCAGCTGGGTGTCCTACAGTTCAACTCAATTCTGACACTATCTACCCAGAGATAGCATCAGATCCCACAGGTTAAGGGCTCAATCCTACAAGACTGCCCCCTATCTCCCGCCCCAATCATTTTAGATGGCATTAACAAGCCCTGTTCTTCTGACTGACAGGCTACAGGCTAGAGGTTCCAGCAACAACCCCCTCCTTGGGTTCAATTAATTTGCTAGAGCAGCTCATGGAGTTCAGATTACTGGTTTGTTACAAAGGATATTAAAGGATACAAATCAACAGCCAGATGAAGAGATACACAGGGTGAGGTCTTAAACAAAGGAGCTTCTGTCTTGGCAGAGTTTGGGGCCCAGGAAGGCAGGCAAAGTGGAAGCATTCTGGTTCATCAACCTGAAAGCTCTCTAAATCCCATCCCTTCAGGGTTTTATGGAAGCTTCATTACATAGGCACTATTGATTAAATCATTGGCCACTGGCAACTGATTAACTTTCCAGCCTCTCCCTCCTTCCTGGAAGTTGATAAGGGGAGAGACTGAAAGTTCCAACCTTCAAGTCAGATGGTTGGGTCTTCTGGCAATTGGCTTTCATCCTCAGGTTACCTGTGTGCTTTCAAAAAGCCACCTCATTAACATAACAAAAGACACCTTTATTGCTCTCAACACTTACGAAACTCCAATAGTTTTAGGAGCTCTGTGCCAGAAACAGGGATGAAGATCAAATATATTTAATATATTTATTTTAAATCATAATGTCACAAGAGAAAAGACTGGACATGGTGAGAAGGTGGCCATCTGTAAGCTAAGGAGAGAGGTCTCAAGAGAAACTAACCCTGACCCCTTCTCGATCTTGTACTTGCAGACTCCAGAATTGTNATTTAATATATTTATTTTAAATCATAATGTCACAAGAGAAAAGACTGGACATGGTGAGAAGGTGGCCATCTGTAAGCTAAGGAGAGAGGTCTCAAGAGAAACTAACCCTGACCCCTTCTCGATCTTGTACTTGCAGACTCCAGAATTGTGAGAAAATCAATTTCTGTTGTTTAAGCTATCCAATCAGTGGTATTTTCTTAAGGCAACTCAAATAGACTAGTATACCCTCAATTGCAGGTATGGTAGATTGTTTTTTTTAATTAATTTATTTTTTTGAAGTATAGTTGATTTATAATGTATTAGTTATTTGCTGCAGGTGTACAGCAAAGTGAGTCATATATACACACACATATATATAAATACAGACACACTCATACATATATGTTCATTCTCCTTCAGAGTCTTTTCTCTTATAGCTTATTACAAAATATTAAGTATAGTTCTCTGTGCTATACAGTAGGTCCTTGTTAGTTATCTATTTTATATGTAGCAGTTTGTATCTGATAATCCCAAACTCCTAATTCCCCAATTCCCTTCCTCCTTTGGTAACCATAAATTTGTTTTCTATGCTGTGGGTCTATTTCTGTTTTGCATATAAGTTGATTTATATGATTTTCCTTTTTTAGATTCCACATATAACCAGTATCATTTGATTTTTGTCTTTGACTTACTTCACTTAGTATATGATAATCTCTAGGTCTACCTCTGTTACTGCAGCTGGCATAATTTCTTTCTTTTTGTTTTCTGGCTGAGTAGCATCCCATTGTGTGTCTGTATCACATCTTTATCCATCCATCTGTCAATGGACATGTAGCTTGCTTCCATGTCTTGGCTATTATAAACAGTGCTGCAATGAACATTGGGGTGCCTGTATCTTTTTGAATTAGAGTCATCTCTGGATATATGCCCAGGAGTGAGATTGCTGGATCATATGGTGGTAGAGTCTTAAAAATGGCTCCTAAAGAATCATATCTCTCAGGCTTCACTTCCCTTTTCAATGAATCTTTAGCTTCTTCTGTCAAATTGTGGGATTACGTGGCCTTGAGGGAACTCGTACCTTCCACTTTTGCTTGGAGAGGGACTTTCAGCTAACATATAAGGCCCAGTCTACCCTGCTGGAGAGAGAGACCGTTGGAGCGGATGAAGATACATTAGTGAATCTTGCCAATACCATGAGAAGACAGAGGCCCAGACATCCTAGTGTGCGCCCAGGCACTTGAGCCACCCCAACTGAGCCGTGTGGGTTCTCCAGCCCCACCAACACCATGTAGAGCAGAGTCATACTTCACCANGGGAATGAGAGTGAAATGGGTGAGGGGGATCAAAAGGTACAAACTTCCAGTTATAAAATAAAGAAGTTATGGGGATGTAATGTATAGCATGATGGCTATAATTAATAACACTATTATATTAAAAGTTGCTAACAGAGTAGATCTTAAAAGTCCTCATCACAAGAATATTTTTTTTTTTGTAGTTATGTTTGGTGCTGGGTGTTAACTAGACTTATTGTGGTGATCATTCTGCAATATATACAAATTTTGAATCATATACATGAAACTAATATAATGTTATATGTCAATTATACCTCTATTAAAAATTTGAAAAAATATATGTCACAGGGAAATCCGGTTGGAAAGACTGCATTTAACCTGCTAGCAATCTGTTAATGTTTTGTATGCCTTGAGAAATAAGTTGTGGTGAATCTTCCCATTGAAAATGGATTTAAATCAAGACTTTGGGGCCCTCTGTCTGACTTTGGGTCCGGAATGTTCTCATGGTAATAACACAGACCTGGTACTTGCATCTCAGTTACTCACCCACAGTTTATGCTTGTGATCTCGCTGTGGTAGAATTTATACAGATCTTCCTGTTATATCCTGCTGCTGCTGCTGCTAAGTAGCTGGTTGCCAGTAAAAAAAGTCCTTCCAGGTGTAGTAGAAAGTTCCGAGGCATCCAATGATTAAAAGTCTGGATGGGAACCTATGACTGGTAGAGATGCCACTTGAGGGCGGCTCGTCCTGGCTGCCATAAAGTCCTGTGCATTCTTCATCTCTCTTGATTCTATTGCCTTCTTTCTCCATGGCCACTTATCTGTTTTCAGCCTTTGTAATTTCTCTCCTGGGCTCCCCATCCTCAGTCCTATCCCCTCAAATCTACTCTGCTCGGCAGCCACAGTGATTTCTCTAGAAAGTATATCAGATACATGACATACCTGTGTTGAAAATCCTAGCAAGTCTCCCCAGATTTTTCCATAAGAAGTATGAACCCTCATTCAGGTTCTGCGTGATCTAGCACCAATTTCTCTCCCTACCTCATCCTCTAGTCTTCTTTCCCATGCTGGCTATGCTCCAGCTACACTGGATGACTTGAAAACTCCTCAAGCAGCCCATTTTGCTTGTGAAAGCCTGTAAAATCCAGAAAGCCTGTGAAATCCCGGAAGATTCCACATAATCTGTGAAAGCCTCAGGGGCTCTTCCCCAGCTCCTTCTTCTAGGCCAACCCTTGGCTGCCTTTTAAGACTCCGTTTATGTGTCAGATCAGGGACTTCTTTGTGTTCCAAGCACGCCTCTGTCATTGCGCGTGTCAGGCTGTTTTCTGATGGTCACCCTTCCCCTTAGTACTGGAAAGTGCTTGATGTGAGTGGAGTGCCTACAGCCAGTGGGCCTGCCCTGCCCCGTATCCTCTCAGCAATTACCATTCCTGTGCCCAGTGGCAGAGAGCAGGCTGAAAGTTCCAGGGACTGACAATGGCTCCTGAGCACAGCTCTCAACCAATGAATAATAGGAGCTTATATATAAATACCCCAACTCTATTGCCCCTTGGGTGGGATAATGCTGAGGCATGTGCTCTACACCATCTTCCCGAGTTTCCCCTGTGGGCATGAGTTCCTGTTGCCCACAGTGGTAGCCAGTAAAGCCACCCTTCATTGACTGACTTCCTTTCCCTGTCTCTCCTTTGCCATTCCCCAAACCTCCCAAGTAGACCTTTTAGCTAGCACTCACCTCTAATCTCAGGACCTGCTTCTGGGGGAATCCAAACCGTGGTGGTCCCTTGTCTCATTTGTCTGTGTCTCTTTCCATATCACCTAGTTTAACCACTTGCCCAGAGTAGGTCCTTGATAATAATTTGTCAACTGGCTGACTATCTGTCTGAATGAATAACAAAATTAAGTAATGGTTGGGAGGACCACTTTTCTGGTATCATCCCCAATTCTGCTTGTGGTAGGCACAGAGATGTGTGACCCGATCTGAACCTTCAAGGAAGTTCTTAGGATTTCCCAGGTGGTGCAGTGGATAAGAATCCATCTGCCAATGCTGGGGACATGGATTTGATCCTTGGTCCAGGAAGATTCCACATGCCATGGAATCTACTGAGCCCATGTGCTGCGACTATGGAAGCCTGCACACCTGAGAGCCTTTGCTCCACAAGAGAAGCCACTGCCACGAGAAGCTGGTGTATCACATTGAAGACTAGCCCCCACTCGCCGCAACTAGAGAAAGCCCATGCAAAGCAACGAAGACCCAGCGTAGCCAAAAATAAGTAAGTTGAAAAAAAGGAAGTTCTTGTTGCCCATCCCTGGGTAGGCGATTAGCAGACAGCGCCCAGCTGTCTCAGTACAGACAGCTACCTCGCTCCAGGTCACACCTTTCCCAGGCAACCCATGCCTGGTGACTGAGTACAAAAAGATGCCTTAGCAGAAACTATAAAAAGGATATGATGATGTGGCCATTTTTATCTCTGGCAGGAAAACTCCAGTAGGTGATCCTTGTTCTGAGGCTTTGTGGAGCCCCTGCCACAGTGGAGCTTCCTCTTCTACCCTATCCTGCCTCTCGCTGTGTCTTTTTACACGACGTCATCCCTAATAAACATCATGCTCTTCAAAGCCATCTCATCACCTGCTTCCGGAGAGTCTAAACTGCGATGCTTCTCTCCCATCCATTTTGTGGCTTGGTCACCCTGATGCCCTTGCTATTGCCTCTAGAGACTATGCTTTTCTGATCCCACCCTACAGTTCACATTAATATCCACACCTTCCACCCAGTAATAATAACTGGATGGTGCTTTGCAGACTACAAAGAATTTCCCCAGGTGATATCACATTCAGTCCTCACAGTTGTTGTTCAGTTGCTCAGTTGTGTCCGACTCTTTGCGACCCCATGGACTGCAGCACACCAGGTTTCCCTGTCCTTCACTATCTCCTGGAGTTTGCTCAAATTCATGTCCATTGACTCGATAAGGCCATCCAACAATTTCATCCTTTGTCACCCCCTTCTCCTCCTGCCTTCAATCTTTCCCAGCTTCAGGGTCTTTTAAAATGAGTCACCTCTTTGCATCAGNGTCCATCGAGTTGGTGATGCCATCCAACCATCTCATCCTCTGTCTACCCCTTCTCCTCCTGCCTTCAATCTTTCCCAGCTTCAGGGTCTTTTAAAATGAGTCACCTCTTTGCATCAGGTGGCAATGTATTGGAACTTCAACATCAGTTCTTCCAATGAATATTCAGGGTTGATTTCCTTTAGGATGGACTGATTTGATCTCCTTGCAGTCCAAGGGACTCTCAAGAGTCTTCTCCAACACCACTGTTTGAAAGCATCAATTCTTTGGCGCTCAGCCTTCTTTATGGTCCAACTCTCACACCCATACATGACTACTGGAAAAACCATAGCTTTGACTATATGGACCTTTGCTGGCAAAGTGATGTCTCTGCTTTTTAATATGCTGTCTAGGTCTGTCACAGCTTTTTTTCCAAGGAGCAAGTGTCTTTTAATTTCATCCTGCAGCACAGTAGAAAGGTGGGGTAGGTGTTTTTATTCCCATTTTGCAGATGGGGACCCTAAAGTTTAAAAAAAAAAATTTGCCCAAGACCACACAGCTTTGCAATGGAAACTGGAAAAGAAAGTGAAAGTATTAGTCACTCAGCTGTATTCGACTCTGTGACTCCAGGGACTGTAGCCTGCCAGCCTGCTCTGTCTATGGGATTTCTCACGCAAGAATACTGGAGTGGATTGCTATTTCTTTCTCCAGGGGATCTTCCCAACTTAGGGATCAAACACATGTCTCCTGTGTCGGCAGGCGATTCTTTACTGTCTGAGCCACCCAGGGAAGCCACCGGGGAAATTGGAAGTGAGAAGCTGTTGGTAAGCACGGGGATGTCAGCAAACGACGTCCCTCTGGGTGGCTTGCGGGGATACTGGCTGTGCAATATCTGCTCTAGGAAATATCTGGTATTTGGGTCCAGATGCTGAATATCCCCATTGACTGTTTCCTGGGAACAGTTATGGCCCTCAGTACCTGAAGCTGAATTAATGTGTGAGATTTGCTCTGGGGTCATCTGTGCAGGTGAAATAGTTGAGGGGGAAAGACTGAGACAGATCTAAGGGTGAAGGCTTGGGAGGGGGTGGTTGCCAGTGGACAGCCCCCAGTGCTTGCACATGCCGGGTGAGGGAGGGAGCTCTATGGGGAGGAGGGACTCTATCAGGATTCCACCTGGGGGCCGCCCCCCCACCTTCTACTGAGGGCTGCCTGGTGAAAGGGGCCCGTCGACAGGAGAGACAGGAGAAAGGGGTGTCAGGGTGAGAGATTTCCATCTGGAATTTGAGAGTCCCTCTCTTAGTTGATACAAGTCTGCAACACTCTGCCCAGGAGCTTTAGAAGAGCGGCCGCTGAATAAATGAATTGAAAACAAAGGCTGTTCATGTCTTATCAGCTAGTGCTCCCCGCAGGCGCTAAATGGACACCTAGGGAGGGAAACAAACTCAGATGAATGGGCAGCTTAGGCTGGGGGAAGAAACCAGGGGGCCATTTCAGATAAAGTCCTGTGGCTTCATTCAGCCTGACCCTGGGACTGGGGCTCCAGAGTGTGAGGTACGCCTCAGGGGGTTCCCACCCATGCTGAGGGCTGCTGGGCTATCATACTCCCCCACCCATCAGTCCTTGGCAGGGCCGCCCTGCCCTTGGGAGAGAGACATTTGTAGCCAGAATAAAGCTGCTCCAGGAGCACAGGGCTGTAGAGAACAGACAGGTGCTAGTTATTTGTAACAAAAGCTCACCAAAGCCAGTGGGTGACCCCAAACAGTACAAATATCCAGGGGAAGCCGGGAGGACACTCTTTGCTCTTGTTGTGAGCTCCATGGGGCAATTTCATATCCCCAGCCATCTTAGGCACAGTATACAGCCCACCAAGATGAACCATGACTCTCTGGGAACAAGACAGAAGTCAAGGCATGGGCTAGGGTCTTAGCTGGCTCTGCAATGATCGTTTTAAACCAGGAGCCAGTTGGGCAGCCTCTCAGCCACCAGCTCATTCCTTTGAATGAGTGATGCCTTCAAGGAGTCAATTTTGTGTGTGTGGATGGGGTGGAGGGTCCGGGAGCAAAGATGTCTCTCAGCTTCCCCTCAAAGAGCCCAGATGGTTCTGAGCTTAGAGAAGAGTGAGATCAGAGAGAAGCAGACTTCTAGATTAGGCGAGAAGTCTCCTGTGCAGAGCTCAATCAACTGAACATAGTCGGAAAGAGGACTCTGGTGGGTCTACTTACCCCTGCTGTGGCCCTGGCTTGCACACTTGTTATTCCTTTAAGCTTTTGGTATTTTATTCTTTCTAAGTCTGATTGTTACTCTACTTCACAAGCAGGCAGGCTCAAGGGACTAATGGTAATTAAAATCACTGGAGATTGGTCTAAAAAAACCTAGAATGTCATTATTAATTTACAGTGAGAAATTCCAGTGATTCACTCATTTATTTATTCCATGAATATCTGAGTGCTGATCTAAACCAGTTTGATCATGCATAACCCTAAAGTTCTTTCCGGAAGGTAACATAGCCTTCAGGCCAGAGACAAAAATCACATTGGTTATTTTAACAGACAGAATTTAATATAGAGAACTGTTAGCTAGTGATGGGGATACCTTGTTTTATTGTGCTTCACTTTATTTTATTTTTTACAAATTGAAGGTTTGTGGCAGCCCTTGAATTGATCAAGTTATTGGCTCCATTTTTCCAACAGTGTTTGCTAACTTCGTGTCTCTGCCTTTTGATAATTCTTGCAATATTTTAATTTTTCCCACTACTACTATATTTGTTGTGGTGATATTGTGTTGTTGTGTTTTGCTTTATTTGTTTGTTTGTTTTTTGGCTGCACTGTATGGCATGTGGGATCTTATTTCCCCAACTGGGGATTGAACCCATGCCCCCTGCATTGGGAGCACAGAATCTTAACCACTGGACCGCCAGGGAAGTCCCCTGTTATGGTGATTGGTGAACAGAGATCTTTGTTACTGCTACCACTTGTTGAAGGCTCACATGATGGTTAGCATTTTTGAGCACTAAAGTTCTTTTTAATCAAGGTATACACATTAGTTTTTTAGACATGATGCTGTTGCACATTTAATAGACTGAAGTATCATGTAATATAACTTTTATATGCACTTGGAAGCCAAAAACTTCATGTGACTCATTTTATTGCCATAGTCACTTTGTTATGTGCCCTGGAACTGAACCTGCAATATCTCCAAGATCTGCCGGTATCAGGAATTATTAACTAGTCACCAAAGAACCAAAAAAGCAAATAGGATGCTCTAAGGTATCATGGAGGTTGTAATTTCAGGCAGTAACTTCCACTCCTGGGGGATCAAAGAAACAAGTTGGAATGATTAAAACCTGGAAGCTTGGAGTGGGGATCACATGGGGCTGAAATTCAGATGCTTGAGGAAAGGGCACCTGCTGGGTGGTACTGGTGGCTGAGCTCAGAGAAGGCACCCCTCAAGGGAGGGACTCTGACCCCTGAGGAAGCCAGCTGATTTTGATGTCTCTGAGCTCAGAAAAGCAATCTGATGGAGCTGGAACCAGCATCATAAAGAAGAGTATGTTTGAAGGTGAGGCACAATATCTTAACAACTGACCCATCTTCAAAAAGTTTGAGGTTGAGTGAAAGTGAGCTAAACTCCTTTGCCAAAACCCCACTACCAGTTCACACAAAGCAGGTCTCTGACCAAGTATCCACAGAGACATTCATTAAACATACATTCATTAGCAACCAGGTACAAAAAAGTCCTAGCAACGTATTTTCTAGGCTTGAGGAGTCCCTGCACCCAACCAACTCTTTGCATGAAAGGTCCACTCAAGACAGATACAATCTCCCAGAAGCATCAGGGAACCAGAAATCCTCCCAAATTAAAGGTTGGATGAATCTGCAGATGCCATCTCTAAGGTGCAGCCTACAGGCCTTACTAGTTTCTGAGAACCTCTTCATGTAAAGGTGGAGAGTGTCTCAAACATATGTAAGCAAATCAATATAGATCCCGAATCTCTTTAATTTCACCAATAGGAGCCTATTTCTAACATGTGTCATGCTAATTAACAAGGCACCAGTTTCATCAATGAAAACTACTTCTGACTTTCACTTTGCTAATTAGCAAAGCCTCAGGTATTGATGAAGCTCTTGTGATCTTGCATTTGGATGTGGCCTTTCTGATACAGAGCTAGCTGACTAACTAGAGAGAGGATTTTTCAGTGAGGGCCAATGACTACCTCCAGAATTGAAGTTTCATCTGGCACAGACATAATATCACACTATTTATTTCAAAAATAAAATGCACACATTGTAAGAATGTTTGTACCAAGTGCCTCTGGGATTTGGCTATAGATCAGACTCTGTTCCCACTCTGAAGGACCTCCTGGCCTGGAGACAAATGATAAGTAGGAGATTGCAGGATGTATGAAGTGCATGGGTGGGATGGTGGTCAGCCAGCATGGTGTGGGTGATTTTGTGAAAACATGAGAGGTTGTTCCACTCAACTGTCAGCAAACCCCCTGTGTAGGCTGAGTTACCAGATAAAATACAGGATTGTCGCTGTTGTTTAGTTGCTAAGTTGTGTCCTACTCTTTGGGAGCCCATGGACTGTAGCATGCCAGGCTTCTCTCTCCTCCACTCCCTCCTGGAGTTTGTTCTAACTCACGTCCATTGAGTCGGTGATGCCATCCAACCATCTCATCCTCTGCTGGCTGCTTCCCCTTTTGCTTTCAGTCTTTCCCAGCATCAGGTCTTTTCTAATGAGTTTGCACTTTGAGTCAGATGGCCAAAGTATTGGAGCTTCAGCTTCAGTCCTTCCAATGAATAGTCAGTGCTGATTTCCTTTAGGATGGACTGGTTTGATCTCTTTGATCCAAGGGACTCTCAAGAGTCTTCTCCAACACTGCAGTTCAAAGCATCAATTCTCTGGTGCTCAGCCTTCTTTATGGTCCAACTCTCACATCCGTATATGACTACTGGAAAAACCATAGCTTTGACTGTATGGACCTTTGTCAGCAAAGTGATATCTCTGGGTTTTAATACACTGTCTAGATTTGTCATTGTTTTCCTTCCAAGGAGCAAGCATCTTTTAATTTCAAGGATGCAGTCACCATCCGTAGTGATTTTGGAGCCCAAGAAAAGAAAATCTGTCACTACTTCCACTTTTTCCCCTTCTATTTGCCATGATGCCCAGTTCGATATGCATTTCAGATCAATAACAAATAATTATTTTAGTGTAAGTACTTGTATTTTATTTGCTAAATCTTGTGAACCAACGTCTAGGCAAAACCAGAAGGAAAGACAAATGGGCAGGATTTGGTTGGTGGGTATGGATCAGTCAAGGCAGGAGGGTGAGATAGTGCTAGGCTCTGTGCTGGACACACCCATTGCCTTCTGCCTCCCCAGACAAACCCAAGTGTTTTGAAGATCAGCAGGTCCCCTCCCCTGAGCAATGCTGATCCCAAGCCACATGTGGCCTCTCTGAGCTCTCATTTTATAAATGTTGCAGAGTAACCCCCTTCTGCCAGCACATTCTTTCCTTAACAGACCCCCCAGTAGCTGATTGTTTTCATAATGGCAATGCCGTTTTGCTTTCCTCTTCTAAATAGTTCCCCTGGATGGGATGTGTTTGCTCACAGCCTTCATTTTCTTTTTCTGCTGATGGCTGATCTTATTTTCCACTTACCCAGGTCTACTCAGCTGGGACCTCTTCTCACCTCTGACTTCCAGGCCTGTGCCCTTTCTGCTGTCTGTTGGCCGTCTGTGTCCTGGAAATCATGATTCTCATCATAGTGAGGTGGTTGTTAGGTAAAGTGAAGGCTAGAGTCTCTAGGCTTAGAGTCAGTATGAAACTGTACAACTCAGACTGAGACCTGAATTCACAGGCTAGGACTCGAACCCAGCCACAAACCCAGTTTTGGGACTTGAACCCATGATCTCTTCATTGAAGTCGAACACCTGGTCTCAGGACTTAATGAAGTTCAGGTTCTTTATGTCTCATTGCAGAAAGAAGTCAGTGGGAGACAAAGTGATAGGTAACAAGGGGATTTATTGACAAAGATACACATTCCATAGACAGAAAGCAATCTGTCTGGAAAGGCCAGAGTGGCCTTGAAGTATGGAGTGGTTACTTTGTAATTTTATAGGGTAATAAGTGGGAGGGGATGGAGCAGAGATTTGGAATTGGACCACTGACTACTTTTGGCCTTTTATGGTTGGCCTTGGAACTGTTATGGCATCTGGGGATGTGTTATTTGGCATCTGATAATACATTACAATGAGATTCAAGGCCTACTGGAAGTTGATTCTTCTGCCATCTTGGGCCTAATCAGTTTTAACCAGTTATGTCATAGCTTCAAAAGCCATGTCATTCTTTTAAAAGTTGTGCCCTGCCCTCTTGCCTCCTGTTTCAAGAGGGGCTTGTGCTGTGTGCTTAGTCATTCAGTTGTGCCTGACTCTTTGCAATCCCATGGACTGTAGCCTGCCAGGCTCCTCTATCCATGGGGATTCTCCAGGCAAAAATACTGGAGTGGGTTGCCATGCCCTCCTCCAGGGGATCTTCCCAAACCAGGGATCGAACCCAAGTCTCTTGCACTGCAGGTAGATTCTTTACCGTCTGAACCACCAGGGAAGCCCCTCTGGAGGGCTTGGATCCTGTTTAGAAATGGAACCATCAGAGATGGGATCAGCAGCATGGGGAGGGCTTTGATGCTTAGAGTGTACATATGTTCTGTGACTCATGCAGGTTGACGTATTAGAACCTCTTGATAAACCTGAACTCTGGGCACACAGAGGGACCCAGGGCTAGGCCTTATCAGTGATGTCCAAGCTCCAGGTGATGCAGCAATGAAAGGAGCAGTCTTTGGGTCAAAGGCTAGAGATGCTGCTGGTGGGATATCAGGGCAGGGTTGGAGGCTTTCATCCCACCTTTAATAATGGGGCAAAACCAGCCCCATTATTTTAGTCCTGTAGCTTGGCCATACCTGTGCCACCTGGAAGATGGGGGGCAGGTTCATGATGTACCTGATGATCATGATGTTTCAAATCTACCAGGTTGGGGCCAGGAAGTGATGGCAGGGCCAAGGGGCAGGGGTTAAACGAGTGCAGACTTTATGGCCAGCCAGGTGGGAACTCAGAACAGAACTTTTCTTTACTAGCTGTGTTCTAGGGTGACTAGACAATCTCTCTGATCAGCAATTTTCCCACATCAAGATGAGAATTACACTATGTACCTTTTGGGCTTTTAAAAAAATATTTATTTTTATTTATTTGGCTGTGCTGTCTTTTGTTGAGGCTCAAGGGATCTCTGATCTTCATTGCAGCATGTGGGATCTGTTCCCTGGCCAGGGATGGAAGTCAACCCCTGCACTGGGAGTGCACAGTCTTAGCCCCTGGACCACCAGGGAAGTCCCTGGGGTTGTTTTAATTAAGATTATATCTATCTATCTATCTATCTGTCTATCTATCTATATATATATATGGGCTTCCCTTGTGGCTCAGCTGGTAAAGAATCCACCTGCAATGTGGGAGACCTGAGTTCAATCCCTGGGTTGGGAAGATCCCCCTGGAGAAGATAAAGGCTACCCACTCCAATATTCTGGCCTGGAGAATTCCATGGACTGTATAGTCCAGTTCAGTCACTCAGTTGTGTCCGACTCTTTGCGACCCCGTGGACTGCAACACGCCAGGCCTCCCTGTCCATCATCGACTCCTGAAGTTTACTCAAACTCATGTCCATTGAGTCAGTGATGCCATCCAACCATCTCATTCTTTGTCATCCCCTTCTCCTCCCACCTTCAATCTTTCCCAACATCAGAGTCTTTTCCAATGAGTCAACTCTTCGCATGAGGTGGCCAAAG
>SJYV01042363.1:0-16147 GCA_006410875.1 Neotragus pygmaeus | reverse complement strand
GGACAGGGAGGCCTGGCGTGCTGCAGTTCATGGGGTCGCAAAGAGGTGGACACGACTGAGTGACTGAACTGACTGACTGACTGAACTGACTGAACTTTGCAGACTTCACCACTGTTTCAGAGCTCCTTGCGTGTAAAGACTGTCTTCTTCATCTGTTTCCTTGTCATCTACAATAATTAACCCATTGTAGATGATCAGTAAATATAGGAAGGAAGGAATGAAGGGAAGGGAGGAAAGAGAGAGGAAAGGAGGAAAGAAAACTGGGAATAGAGTTTAGCTTCTATAAACNCTGTCTTCTTCATCTGTTTCCTTGTCATCTACAATAATTAACCCATTGTAGATGATCAGTAAATATAGGAAGGAAGGAATGAAGGGAAGGGAGGAAAGAGAGAGGAAAGGAGGAAAGAAAACTGGGAATAGAGTTTAGCTTCTATAAACTGGGCTTCCCTTGTGGCTCAGCTGGTAAAGAATCCGCCTGCAATGAGGGAGACCTGGGTTCGATCCCTGGGTTAGGAAGATCCCCTGGAGAAGGAAAAGGCTACATACTCCAGTATTCTGACCTGGAGAATTCCATGGACTGTATGGTTCATGGAGTTGCAGAGTGGGACAGGACTGAGGGACTTTCATTTTCTGTAAATTATTCATGTCTTCATTTTAAAATGTTTGTTATCCCAAATATTTTTAGGAAACACAAGAGAAAATAGACATGCTTCCTATATCCCAAATTACTGTTGGCATGTTTAGTCGCTCAGTCGTGTCTGACTATTTTCAGCCCTTTGGACTGTAGCCACCCCCCAGGCTCCTCTGTCCAGGGGTTGCTCCAGGCAAGAATACTGGAGTGGATTGCATGCCCACCTCCAGAGGATCTTCCCGACCCAGGGATTGAACCCGTGTCTCCTGTGTCTCCTGAACTGCAGATGGATTCTTTACCACTGAGCCATCAAGGAAGCCCCGAATTATTGTTTAAATAGAAGTAATTCTGGAAGAGTTTGCCATCATGAGAAGGACACGGACTTTGAAATCTCTCAGTCCTGGGTCAAAACCTTCATGTACAACATGCACCTCTGTGACCCAGAGAAAATGAGATGGCTTCGCCTCCATCTCCTCCACTGAAATCCAGAATCCAGTAAATGTCATGAAGCAATGCATGCTAAGCCCTTGACACTTGGTAGGAGCTAGAGAATTAGAAGCTATTCTGTCCTTTAAAACTCGAGTCTCAGGGCGAACCCTGAAACACTTGACTGGAGTTAGTTTTTCAGTCTAAAGTCTTAGACAGATAAAGAGATGCGGCAACTCTACTGCAAAATAATATACATTTGTGTCCTGGCAGCCCAAGTGATTTGAGCTTCACATCATAGGCGATTGTCAGACCAAAATAATCTTCATCAGGATTTCGGCTTTCAAATATGTGGGTTTAAAAAAAAAATCTTGGCTCCATATGATTTGTGAAGCTTTAGATTTATATTTTTATTGAGAAAAAAAAAAGCTCTGTCATTTCACACTTGCTTGTTATTGTTTGCTATCTTCTGACAGCTTTCATGACTTGGATTGTAATTCTGAGATTGTCAGGAAGAGACAAGGTGAGACAGTTTAAAGATGCTGACCTTCTCAGGGACCACAGACAAACTAACACACCCTCACTGTTAATTTCACATCTTCCGAGCTACATGTCCTCCAGCCCCACCAACTCCTGGCAAAGGCTCCCTTGGGCCATGCTGTTTCACCAGCCTCCTCTTTTTTTTTTTTTTTTTTTAGTATTAAAAAAAGAAATGCTTGTTTGGCTGTGTCAGGTCTTATGTGCAGCACTCCAGATCTTGGTCATATCATGTGGATATTTCATTGCGGTGAACAGACTCTCTAGTTATGGCACATTTGCCCCTCTGCATGTGGAATCTTACTTCCCCAACCAGGGATGGAACCCGTGTGCCCTGCATTGTAAGGGGGATTTTTGACCACTGGAGCACCAGGGAAGTCTCCAGTCTCCTCTTTAAATATCGTCACTGTTGCCTGGAATCCCTCCCTATCTCGCCTACCTGCTCCTATTTGGTCACCTCCTCCCTGGCAGGTTTCCTTTACCTACGAATCGATCTCTCCCCATGGTGCCATGACTGGACATAACTTTCTCATCTCCTTTTGTATGTTCCCTTCACAAACATTCATCCAATGTCCAGCATGCGGCAGATTCACAGAGGAGGGTTGAGGGTACAGAAGTGAATAAAATGGACGCGATCTCCTTCCAGTCCTGGAGAGCACATGATTGTTTGAGGAAATGAATGACTGGATCATCAGATCATTGTTGTTCTACCGTCGCTCTCATGTTTGACTCTTTTGTGACCCCATGGACTGCCAGGCTCCTCTGTCCATGGGATTTTCCAGGGAAGAATACTGGAGTGGGTTGCCATTTCCTTCTCCAGGGGATCTTCTTGACCCAGGGATCCAACCCGTGTCTCTTACATTGGCAGGCAGCATCTTTACCAATGAACCACCTGGGAAGTCCAGGTAATTATGGGTGTGTAGATCATGGCATCCGGTCCCATCACGTCATGACAAATAGATGGGGAAACAGTGGAAACAGTGGCTGACTTTATTTTTCTGGGCTCCAAAATCACTGCAGATGGTGATTGCAGCCATGAAATTAAAAGACACTTACTCTTTGGAAGGAAAGTTATGACTAACCTAGACAGCATATTGAAAAGCAGAGACTTTGCTTTGCCAACAAAAGTCTGTCTAGTCAAGGCTATGGTTTTTCCAGTGGTCATGTATAGATGTGAGAGTTAGACTATAAAGGAAGCTGAGTGCCGAAGAATTGATGCTTTTGAACTGTGGTGTTGGAAAAGACTCTTGAGAGTCCCTTGGACTACAAGGAAATCCAACTAGTCTATCCTAAAGGAGATCAGTCCTGGGTGTTCTTTGGAAAGATTGATGTTGAGGTTGAAACTCCAATACTTTGGTCACCTAATGTGTAGAGCTGACTCATTGGAAAAACCCTGATGCTGGGAAATATTGAGGGCAGAAGGAGAAAGGGATGACAGAGGATGAGATGGTTGAATGGCATCACTGACTCAATGGACATGAGTTTGAGTAAACTCCAGGAGTTGGTGACGGACAGGGAGGCCTGGCGTGCTGCAGTTCATGGGGTCACAAAGAGTCAGACATGACTGAACGACTGAACTGAACTGAAAGTGCCACAAAGGAGAAAAACATTCCAACAAGACTAAATAATAATAGTTTAGTCATTAAACACAGTCAAGGACCTTTAGGTCTTCCTCAAGGTCCATAGATAATATACTGAGCCATACCTGTGAGCTATATTATAGATACTGAAAACCCCACCAGAAGCTGATGGCCAGATTGCAACTGTGACAGAAGCTGCCACAATTCCAAGAACTGACCTCAAAGAAATGAGAACAAACTGACCCTGAAACTGAAGACTAACTGTACCTAAAACAATCAAGGTGATGCTGATCAGACCACTGACCAATTTCAAGATGACTACCAGAGCTGACTGTGCTGTTTCTGCATGTAGCCCCCTCCCTCTGCCCCTGCTTATCAGTGAGGGGGAGTCAGCCTTTGGACAGGAGTCCTTCTCTCACCACACCCCCAGTTACAGGCCTCCAAAATGAGGCAATCTTTCCTTTCCCCCAACCTGGCCTCTTAACTGGCTTTTGATTGACAACCTGCCCTCATGGAGGTCATGTTCTAGGGAAAGGATACAGACTTGTGTTAGATGGTATTAACCACCATGGAGACAAACAGATATTAAGGTGAACAGGAATCTGAAATTGGAAAGAGGGTCATTTGCATAAGATTCTTACGTGTGTGTGTAGGTGCTCAAGCACTTCAGTCGCCTCCGACTCTTTGCGACACTTTGTATCCCGCCAGACTCCTCTGTCCACAGGATTTTCCAGGCAAGAATGCTGGAGTGGGTTGCCATGCTCTCCTCCAGGAAATCTTGCCAACCCAGGGATCAAACCCGTGTCTCCTGCATCTAATGCACAGAAGGAGGATTCTTTATCCACTGAACCACCGGGGAACCACAGATTCTCATGGAAAGGCACGAGTTTATATATATTTGGAGTATAATTGCTTTACAAAGTTGTATTAGTTTCTGCTATACAGCTAAGTGAATCAGAAGTTGACAATTATGGAAGGACCAGGGAAAGTGATAAATGATCATGAAGCTATCTGCAAAAAGAGGTTTATAGACAAAGGAGACTGCTTGTGCAAAGGCCCGGGGACAGCAGTTTGCCTTGTATATCTGAGACCCGTCAAGAAACTGGTGTGGAAGAAGAGCTAGCCAGAGTTGGGGAGGTAGCCAGGGAGGTGGGGGGCAAAGGAGTGAGGATGGAGTGGGGAGAAAGTGTGGGTGATGTAAGATTTCACAGCGCAGGGTGAGGAATCAGGCTTATAATCCAAATGAGAAGGGAAGCCAGTGTAATCATTGGGATGGAGTTATTACAGTTTCTGACCTTTATAGCATCTCTCAGGATTTGGAATTTTTTCTGAGTCTAGACAGTAAGGCTCTGAACTCTGAGCATCAGCCATAGATCACTACGGCTCTTGATCACTAAGATCTCGGCTTTTCTGACAGGCTGCCCTGCAGGGGTCTGGCATTCTATTCGTCTCCTGCTTCACATCTCTTCCTCGTTACTGGTGCTGGATAAGATATCCTTTGATTGTTTCTGAGCCCATATCTCTAGATGGATAGGGTGCTCAGGAATTTCCTTTGGTGCCCTCTCCTTGCTCACCCTGTGCTGGAGAATGTCCCCTCGGCTGGACCAAGGACGGCTCCAGGTATGACTTCTCAACAAGGACTATAAAAAGCCAGGTGTCCCTTCCACTCACACGGATGTGAAACATCACTTGGCCTTTACAACTGGGGCCAGTGTAGCGGATGACTGCCTTTCTGAAGCAAATGCCATAGGTTATAATGAGCACTGGGTGGGAAAGAAATGAGGTATTAATATCAGGGAAAAGTCCAACAGGTTCATTTATAGCAAAACTCCAAAGGCATCACAGTTAGAATGCTTTTTTTCCCCTGATTTTTTTTTCCGTTGCCTTTGGCATGTATTAACCTTTCTATCTGTGGTCTCGTTGCAAAGGCATAATGTGGTCAATATTTCAGCAACTTCTACCTCTAAGACAAAGTACATTGCAGAAGAATATCTGTGTTGTTTTTTTTTTCCAAATTTTCCATTACTGACTTTTTTCCGTTTAAAAATTCTATGACTTACTGCCAGTGACACTTCTTTACCCATTATAGCCTTTAAAAATAAGCTTTCTAAATTTGCATTATGACAAGCAGTGAGCAGGCACTGAATAATTGTTAAATGACTGGAAAAATATATATGTTCTGTATCTATAAATGTACAAGCTTAGCTGAAAGTTTATCCAACACTGAAACAATTTATTCAGTTTAAATGTCATCTTTTCATGTATTAAATTTGTGTGTTCAAACTAAAAAAAGTGTGGGCTTTGGGAGCAGATTATAACTATAATATAATATAGCTATACATGTTCTACTCTTTATTTACAAAAAGGAGTACTTTGTGGAAATACCTAAGCTTAACACTCAGCAATAGAAGCAGGTAACTCTTCTGGAATAACTCTTTTAAAGAAATCCACTTGAAGTACAATATGTTCCTTTGGATTGCCTCTTCTCAATCTCAGCTTAATCTGACACGAATCTCTAGATCTTCACTCCAGAGCTTCTCATTCCACTTCAATCCTTTCCTGGAGTCAATCCCCTCCTATTTCTACTAACAGAGTTTGGGGAAAATGGGCTTTCAAAAACCCTTACAGCTTTGTTTTAGCAATAGCTTCTAAACTTCAACTTGGAGGAGAGCTCATTCCTGTAACCAGCTTCTATCACAGTTGCTAAAGCAATGTTGCCCAGAAGTGTGGCTTCCTTGGCTCAGTTCTCTTATCTCCTCTCCAAAGGGGAACTGGGAGAGGGAAATATAGAAGAATCTTCCCTCTGAATACAATACCTACCTCCTTTTGCTATTTCTGACCAGCCAGCCTCCCATCACCTAATGGATGGATTCTCTCCAGGATGACGGACTTAGTAGAGACAGGAGATTCTTTACTCCTCTTCTTCTGCTTTACTACCTCTTTACCCACTCCCTCCTCTATCTTCCCACAAGAGATGATGATGTCCTGATTCTATTGCCCAGCACCCAGGATATGCCTCAGGTCACACTTGCCAGGAGCAGGCTCACGGTGCCTCAGAGGATCACACGGATGGGGAGAGCTTTCTTGTCAGCCTCCTTCTGCACAGTGTGCAGAAGCTCTCTTCACAGAGCATTCATTTCTTTTCTCTACCTCTTCCACACTTTACAATGGCATGCGAAGTGGGCCAGACTTCTCTCTAGTTCTCTCCCACCCCAAAGTTACTTCTGAGTGGTTTGCACCAAGATTTAGATTCAGGGTGAAAAACAGAAGGTCCTCTTAGACGGTGAGCCTGAATCATGTACTTCAACTCAGCTTCTACCAGAACGTTAAGCCCTGTCTGATCCTAGGCCCTGTTCAGTTATAAATTGAGTGGTACCGGAGTGCCTCTCATTATATGAGAATCCAGTGTCTGGGTTGTTTAAAAGAAGCAAAACTTCCTAAAGAAAAATTATTCATTAATAAACAGACTACTTATAAAATTGATGTCTATCTGAAGGCCCATTCTTTCAAGACATTAGTTTCCATCCTACCAACATTATAGCAGATAATAAATTCAAGGACAGTGAAAGTGAAAAGAAATTGTAAATATTGCAAAAGGTGCAGGATTTCATGAAGTTGATGAAAGCAGTATCATAGAACTGCTTGAAATATGTCAAGGTAATAATAAATGAGAATATGCACAGCTTGTGAAGGTGGTGGTTTAATCGCTAAGTTGTTTCCGACTCTTGCAACCCCACGGACTGTAGTCTGCCAGGCTCCTCTGTCCATGAGATTCTCCAAGCAAGGATATCAGAGTGGGTTGCCATTTCCTTCTCCGGGATATCTTCCCGACCCAGGGATCGAACGCGGGTCTCCTGCATTGTAGGCAGATTCTTTACCAACTGAGCTTACAAGGGAAGCCCTTCTATACCACTTGACCAGTTAACACTTTAAGAAGAGAAAATAAAGATGTTGACAAAAATACAGAGCACGGGGGTAAAAATTAAAATTTTGAATATTTTTGCAGAAGTAGCCTTTTTCTGACTATATGGCAAAAGTCAAAGGTGAAGTCAAAAATATTTTATCCTACCATTATACAAGTGCATCTAAAAACCATTAGTGACCTGTTTGGCTGGTCTATTGCTGCATAAGAAACCACCCATATATGTAAAGACAATAACAATGTAACATTTCTCCCAATTCCTCTGGATGACCTGATAGTTCTGCTTTACATGGTACTTTTAAGATTCTTAGAAGTTGTTTAGCTGAGAGGACCACTGAGATACTCTTTAAATCTTGCTCATGTTTTAACAGAGACATTGACCCTGAGGTCATGTTTTACTAACAGCACTCTGGATTTCATCTTCAAACCAAGGCCATTGTTCACTTTGAGAAAATTTCCTTGGAGAGATGAAAGCAATTTTATCATCAAACCCACAAGGTCTAGTGCCTTTTTAGTTCTTCTAAATTTGCTTGAAATCTAAACATCCCCTTCTTTAGCTCAAGAAGCTCCTCCTGGACTTTACCACAGGTGTCTAAAAGGAGGCAGGTGACGCTTTCAACATCCTGTCCAGGAATCTCCTTAGCCAGACCCCAAGTTCATGAGGCGCCTCTTTTAGTTCCCATATTTCCACCAGCATAGTGCTGGTAACTGTTCTGCGGGTATCTGACTCAAGTTCTCTTTCCTGCATCTTCCAGTAGGATAGCCTCCACTGTGTTTCAGCCTGCACCAGTCTCTTCGTGATTCCTCCAAACTTCTCCACTCTTCCACCAGACACAAAATCAATGCCACCTGTGGTGGCAGGACTCCACATGGCTCTGTTTTAGCTACTGACTGCTGCATAACACATCACCCCAAATTTAATGGCTTCTCACAACTTCTCATTCCTTCTTACAGCTCTGGGGCTTGACCACAAGATTACTAGGCTTCAACGTTACCAGGCTTCAGGAATGTTGCTGGCTTTGAGTTGGATGTCTAGAAGATATAAAATGGACTCGTACAGATGGATGGAAATCGGTACTGGCTGCAGGCTGAGAGCCCAGCTGGCAGTTGGCTTAAGGCCTCCATCCTCCTCCAAGTGGGCTTCTCCACATGGCTGCTTATGCGTCTTCACAGCATGGCCGATGGATTCCTAGAAAACAGAGCCCAATGTGCAAGGACTTACCAGGCTTTCACTTGCTAATTCTCCACTGGTCAAGGCTCGTCACATGGCCAAGTCCAGAATCAGCGCGTGAGGGGACACCCGGGGTACACGTTAAAAGCAAGCCAGAACACTGAAGTGGGCAGCCTTTCCCTTCTCCAGGGGATCTTCCCAACCCAGGGATTGAACCCAGGGCTTCCGCATTGCAGGCCGATTATTTACCAGCTAAGCCACAAGGGAAGCCCACGGTGTATATGAACCCTCTACCATGGACTTTAACATCTAACCTTTGCAGCACTACAAGGTAAATATTCTTAGCCTCATTTATTGATAATAAACTAAAACAATAGTTTAGAGAGGTTCTGTTAACTTGCTTAAGTTCTCAGGGTCGTACTGCTAGTAAAGGCTGGAGCCAGCATTTAAACTTTCTATTCTATCTTCTCAGTTAGTGATGGAAACCAAGGTTAATATTCCTCTTAGGGAGATACCATAATTCTGCAGTGGAATGCTGACCACATTTTTTTCCAGGACCCCCCTGCTTTACAAGGGTCCTTCCCTGGTGGCTCAGACGGTAAAGCGTCTGTCTACAATGCGGAAGACCCGAGTTCAGTCCCTGGGTTGGGAATATCCCCTGGAGAAGGAAATGACAATCCAGTCCAGTACTATTGCCTGGAAAATCCATGGACAGGGGAGCCTGGTAGGCTATAGTCCACGGGGTCACAAAGAGTCGGACAGGACTGAGCGACTTCACTTTCACTTTCCCCTGCTTTACAAAGGCCAGGTCGACATAAGACATGGTGTCTCAGCGTCAATAGTCAATGGAATATCTCATAACAGAATTGAGAACACATGTGACCCAGACATCCGAACAACCTCACTGGGATTTCAAATTTATTTGTCAACTTTTTTCTAATTCACAGTTCCTAGAGCACTCCCAGATGACAGAGCAGTACCAAAACTTGAGGGATTTAGCAGATTATGCCACTTCACCCACCAAAAAAAAAAAAAAAGGAGGGGGGGGATTGGGGCCAACTTGTGGACTCCTGCTGGTTTCTTAGACTACTACATAACTGGTCTGAGCTGGAGTCCTAGGAGGACAAATGAATGCAAAAGCACAAATACAGAAAATACAAGGACAGTAAAGTGTAAAGGGTACTATCTCTTTTCCTGACAATCAAATCTACCGAAACCAGGTTTCTGCGTCTTTATAAATGAGGTATTACTTCAGACGTTGCTCAACTATAAATGCCACAATGACAGGAAGCATGGTGTCCCAGTCCCTGCTACATCGCTGCATCCTGAAAAGTGGTGGCCACACCGTCAGCGCTCAACAGACAGTGAATGGGTCATCGTGTGATCTAACCATGCATGGAATTTCCTGCTGATTTAGAGTAACCTGTTCTAAACAAGGCATGGGGTGTGTGAACAAGGAAGAGAGTGGAAGCTTGTAAGCCTCTCCCCCAGGGTCCTGCTGTGGGCTCTCACACCGCTGCCCCCAATGAGGATCCACTTCTAAGTCTCACACTTCTGGAAATTTTTGTGACATGAGGAAAGCTGCTTTGATACTGCCTGAGGAACTAGTTTCATTCTGTACATTTGAGTTACAAACAGAAGAGACTAAAGGAAATCTCTGTAACAGGCAGCTCTGGGGTTATTTCAGGATGCCCAAGTAGAGCGCACCACGGCTCTCTCTATTTCTGGATGGCAATCTTACATGTGGGGACTTTACCAGGTGGAAGTGGCCTCTGCAAGCGTCAGTGCTTTTTGCTCCTGGTTTGCTCCAGCACGTCTTACATTAATTTTCTACTCGCTTCCAGAAAGTCAGATAAAAGACACTATGATGGGTTTTATAGCACAGCACCTAAACAATAGATATTAGGCACCCCCCCCCCCAAAAAAAAATAAAATAAAATAAAAGAGAGAGAGAAGGAAAGAAAACAAATACCACCGAAACTTAACAGATGGAGCAAAAGAAGTTCTCAGAGGAAAGTTTATAACAATAAATGTGTACATTAAGAAAAAAGAACACTCTCAGATAATCAACCTAATAAGGAACCAGAGAAATAAGAACATACCAAGCCCAAAATTAATATAAGGAAGGCAAAGAACAGAATGGAAATAAATGAAATAGAAACTTAAAAAAATAACATAAATCAATGAAACTAATAAGCTCTGTTTTTTAAAATATAAACAAATCTCTAGCTAGACTCATCAAGAAAAAGAAAGGACTGAAATAAAATTCTAAATGAAGGAGAAGACATTACAAATTATAAGATACAAGAACAAAGGATTGTTAGAGATTTCGATGAACAATTATATACCCCCAAATCAGATAACCTAGCAGATACAGAAAAATTCCTATTTGTTCTCATATACCCAAAAGTTCCTCAAATACCTAAAACACTCTTTCTTACTGTAGGCTTCTTTGAGACACTATGTAAGGTGATTATTATGTGACTTAGGTCTCTTTTACATTTCTTTCCCATTAGAACATTCCCCTTCCTTTCCCATGTCTTTGAGTAGCTTGAAACAACTGGGCTCGGAATCCTGAAGGTCTTGCCACACTCTCAATAAGTTACGAAGCCATTTCTTAAGCTGTGAACCACCCCCTGGCCAACCAGGATTTCCAGAGGCGTATCGTTTGATATTGTGGACAATCTGCATTGTCTCTCTTAATGAAACTGGTGCGTGTATCATCTGTGCCCACACCACCCTACTCCTCCCCTGGATCCACTTAGAACCCCAAGCAATAGCTTTCCTCTCTAGGAGGTCCCTAACAGTTTTCCAAGGAGAGCTGAAAAGGAGAGTAGTGTTCCCACAACCCAGAGAAACAGAAGCCTAGGGCTGTGTAGGTGCTCTGCTGGGAAAGAACAAAAGTTGATTGTCTCAGGAAAACAAACGGCCAACAGGATCTGTGTTCTGGAAGAGGAAGCTCCTATCACAAACACATGTAGAAGACTTGCCGAGGTTCAGCAGCAGAGCTGCCGCATCTCTTGGAAGGCAGGCTGCAAGCAGCAGGCTGGGGGGCTCAGGTGGATTTGCATGTGAACCCAAGTCACTCCTTTCCTTGTACTTACACGCAGCCTGCATCTGCAAGTTAGAAACAAGAATATGGATGAAACGCCTGCAGCTCCAGCTCGGAGCA
The DNA here is from genome assembly GCA_006410875.1 of Neotragus pygmaeus. Classification (NCBI taxonomy): domain Eukaryota; kingdom Metazoa; phylum Chordata; class Mammalia; order Artiodactyla; family Bovidae; genus Neotragus; species Neotragus pygmaeus. Next base: position 4,708 of record SJYV01042363.1, on the reverse strand, counting down.
CCTGGGAGCCAGCACCTTGCTCTGGATGTTAAGGCTCCTGGGCAGGGGGATTGAAGAGCTGGCCAGGGGGCCTCTTCTACACACCAGCCCAGCAGCACTGGCAGCTCGTCCTGGCCACATCTGGCGTGGCTGCTTCAAGGTTCTGAACTTCAAGGCAAGAACTCATGGCTTCTGAATTCTCACTCACCTGGGCTACTTTCAGGGTCCAGTTTCCTCCCAATAATCCAGGGGAGCCTGATAGGAACCCCTGGAGGAATCAGAAATGAAAAACTCTAAGATATTCCTCTGGATGAGCTAAGAGAGCAGCTCAAATGCAAACATGCACGTGCTTCAGTCTGGATGAACACACGCTGGCTGGCTGTCAGCTTTGAGCCAGGCTTGGTGCTTGGCACTGGGACGTATGGAGAATATTCCAGACTACTCCAGACTGGAATATCTCACTCGCCCCAAAGCTGTCAGTCTGGGCACAGTAGTGTTCTATTCATCCCTGATCTTTTTTTTTTTTTCCCAAGTATTTTCAGAGAGATTCCAACTTAAATTTTTCTTCCATAGCTTATACTCCTCTTGCTACTGCCTTACACTATAAACAGATATCAAATCATATTAATTAAATACCATTAGCATCTTTGAAGCCTTTTCAGGTGGCAGAGTGGTAAACAATCTGTCTGCCAATGCAGGAGATGCAGGAGAGTTTGGGATGATGCCCTAGAGGATGGAATGGCAACCCACTATTCCAATATTCTTGCCTGGAAATTCATACAGGCAGAGGAACCTGGTGTTCTACAGTCCGTGGGGTCGCAGAGAGTTGGACAAAGCTTAGCAAGTGAGTATGCACACAAGTACCTTTTGCACAGGACATTACAACACTTCACAAACATTGGCCATGAGTAGTAAATTAATCTGTAAATTGATTCCAAATCCACAGATGGATAGTAGTAGGCGGGTGTGTAGAGTCAAGACATATCAGAAAAAATTCTGACTTACCATTAATAACTTGCATTATGATCTCAGGCAAGCCCCTCCACCTCCCTGGAGCCCTGTGTCCTCTCTGTATGCAGCACTGGCAGCTGAAAATAAAATGATCCTTGGTATTTGGAACTCTGGGAGAGGTGACTTCTATTCATCCTAATAATAGTAGCAGAAGCATTATTGATATGTAGACACCAGGAGTCTGGATGCTGTTTCTCCTGTACAGCAAAGTTTCACAGAAATAGATTTTCCTGCCCCAAATGCCAGGGGAGGTCATTTACACTGGTCTCTTTCACCCTTCCCTGCTGGACAATCTACCCACGTTGGTCACTGATAGTGAGCCTGACTACTCAGCAAGTTGAGCTATGCTCAGAAGGAAACGAGAGAAGGCAATGGCGCCCCACTCCAGTACTCTTGCCTGGAAAAGCCCATGGATGGAGGAGCCTGGTAGGCTGCAGTCTGTGGGGTCGCTAGGAGTCAGACACGACTGACAGACTTCACTTTCATGTATTGGAGAGGGGAATGGCAACCCACTCCAGTGTTCTTGCCTGGAGAATCCCAGGGATGGGGGAGCCTGGTGGGCTGCTGTCTATGGGGTTGCACAGAGTCAGACATGACTAAAGCGACTTAGCAGCAGCAGCAGCAGCAGCAGAAGTAAACAGCTGGAGCCAATCCATGAGGACAGGTAGAATAAATCCAGGTTGCTGAACTCCTGGCCATGTGCACAACTAAAATTTCAGGTAGTCTTGGAGAGCAACCTTTGGCTGTTTATAATGCCACAGTCCTTTCTTTAGTAAATGATGTCCTGTGTGTGCTAAATGAACTAAAATTATTCACTGTGTATCTAAATTACAGATCAACTCCTTTAAGTGCTAAGGAATCAATCACTCTGTTGTTCAATAGTTGTTTAGTCCCTAAGTTGTATCTGAATTTTTGTGACTCTAAATTCCAACTAAATTTACAACACTCTTAAGGGCTGTCTCAAATGAAGTACCTCACATTGAAGAATAAAATATAAAGCTACAAAGTCGGAGTAATTGTTCTTTTCTTTTTTAAACTGTATGTCTGAATGCACTTGAAAAAAAAAAAAGGTATCCTCAAAAGTTTTCCAAGAAATGACACAAAAGCATAGGTGAAGTGAACTTAGTGAGAAATAACTGTAAGTTTGGGCACTTTGAGGTAAGTTGAAACAGGTTTAGTATTTTTCTTGATTTCTAAAATTTATCAGTGCCTTTAATTAAAAATAAAACTAAAGTTAGATGACTGGTGTTTTGACATCCAACCAAGTTTTATTTCTGGTACAACTATCCAGACTAAAACACCACTCACGGCAACACTTGCCCATTTTTATGTGAATGTCTGTTTCTACTCAGCTCTCTTAGCTCCACAGCATCATGTCCTGTTGCGTCCCACGTACATGGAAGTACACTTACGTGTGCCTTGCTGTAAGTTCTTTCCAAATGTCTGACAGAGAACCCGGATGAAGTGTGAAGGCGCCAGATGGTAGCCATCAGACAAGGACCACGTGTGAACACCCACCACACTCTCCAGGGTTATATGATCAGGTTTCTGAGTGGGCCACCCCAGACTCGAAAGATTCCGGTTGGTTTTCTTTGACCTTGGACTTGCCTGCGACGTCGTGCATAAGGCAAAGAGTCTGAAGACAGGTGACCTGCTTCCAAATACTAACTCCACCATTTCTTGCTGTGTCATCACAGGCAAGCCATTTAAATCCTCTGAGCCCCAGTTTCTTCTTTCTACCTACCTACCTGTCCATCCATCCATCCATCCATCCATCTTCTGCCTTCATCTATCACAGCAGGTTGTGGCAAAGAGGAAAAGAGGAAGTATAAAGAGGGAGGCACTTTGAAAACTGCAAATGCACAGATTAATAGCAATCGTTCAGACGATGATAGATGGACAAGGGCTTAAGGCCTAGGCCTAAACTTGAGCTTTCTATTGTCTGAGGGTTTCTGGGATTTGAGGCAAGAATGAGGCAGGGAGCGTGGGCCAGGGGACGATGACTCCCCAGACAGTTCCATGAGGTGGTCCCAGGGCCAAGTCAACATGATTGTCATTAAGTGTGAGAGAAATGAGTGCCACATGTGGGAGGAGGAGAGTAGTGGTAACGTGGAATATTAAGTTGGGAGCTGAGGACCTGTTAGACCTGGATCCTGCACTAGAAGGAGGGCAGTGGGAGCAAGTGTGGAAGGAGCCTGAACTAGACCAAATGGAGCCATTTCTGGACCCTTGCTTTTTCATTCTCCTTATGTGCTGTTGGATATAGAAACCTTCAATTTCCTGCTTGGTTACCCCTTAAAGTAATTCTTCAAACTGTATGTCTCTTCAAATTATTCATTTGTGCATCTTTCAAAATGCATAGTAACACTATCATTTAACAAAAAAACAAAAACCACTATATGTTGCCGGGATCCAGCCCTGGTGGATCCAGGGAATTCAAAGCAGGGACAGTGTCGGAGTCTGAAAAATGAATTGCTTAATTAAAGAAATGGAGGGCGATTAGAAGGAAATAGTGTAGTAGGAAAATAAGTGGAGTAAAGAGGCTAGATAACTTGGTTTACACAGGGAACCAATAAAACTCCAAGACAAGGAGTTTGCACCAGCTACGTAGGCCACTGGCATCCCCTTGAATAGCAGAGGGTGCCCCGCCTTGGGCTCCCTCTCACATGGGTCTTAGAAGCCAGGGCAAAATTAGTATGCATGGCAAGCCTCCACGCTCCAGAAGGGAATTCAGCCAGAAAAGAAGAGAACGAGAAAAGACCACACGGGGGAAACCAGTCTTTCCAGGAACTGGTCCCGTTTCTTTATTTTTCAGGTCCACTTTTATACTTTTAGTTGTACATAGAGATAAATGTGTTCTCAGCATATCTTTGTTCTTACAAGGGTCTTATATTTGTTTTACAATATCTTCTGGCCTGGAGATCGATTAACATTTTATGGCCCCATCTTGCTTTCTATTGATAAAGGTTAATCAATCAGAAAATTTGTTTCCCCTTAAGATCTACTTAGTCTTAAGATAGTGATACAGTTACATTCTTACATATCAAGGACACAATGATTTATAACAAAGAAAGAGGAGTACAGTGATCTAAAACAAAAGAGAAAATTCATTAACTCAAAAAGCCTAGTATTGCTAACATGAAAACTATTATATTTCCTTTTCTACATTCCAATCTCATTGATTAACATACTCCCAGGTGCCTAAGGATTTGGAGGTCTGGTGGCAATCATTGACTCAACAATGAAGAGAGTTCCAGAAAAACATCCATTTCTGCTTTATTGACTATGCCAAAGCCTTTGACTGTGTGGATCACAATAAACTGTGGACAATTCTGAAAGAGATGGGAATACCAGACCACTTGACCTGCCTCTTGAGAAATCTGTATGCAGGTCAGGAAGCAACAGTTAGAACTGGACATGGAACAACAGACTGGTTCCAAATAGGAAAAGGACTACGGCAAGGATGTATGTTGTCACCCTGCTTATTTAACTTATATGCAGAGTACATCATGAGAAACGCTGGACTGGAAGAAACATAAGCTGGAATCAAGATTGCTGGGAGAAATATCAGTAACCTCAGATATGCAGATGACACCACCCTTATGGCAGAAAGTGAAGAGGAGCTAAACAGCCTCTTGATGAAAGTGAAAGAGAAGAGTGAAAAAGTTGGCTTAAAGCTCAACATTCAGAAAACGAAGATCATGGCATCCGGTCCCAT
>SJYV01042362.1:23688-40776 GCA_006410875.1 Neotragus pygmaeus | reverse complement strand
GTGATTTTGGAGCCCCCCAAAGTAAAGTCTGTCACTGTTTCCATTGTTTCCCCATCTATTTGCCATGAAGAGATGGGCCTGGATGCTACGATCTTAGTTTTTTGAATGTTGAGTTTTAAGCCAGCTTCTTCACTCTCCTCTTTCACATTCATCAAGAGGCTTTTTTGTTTCTCTTCCCTTTCTGCTATAAGGGTAGTGTCATTTGCGTATCTGAGGTTATTAATATTTCTCCTGGCAGTCTTGATTCCAGCTTGTGCTTCATCCAACCTGGCATTTCACATGTTGTGCGCTGCATATTAATTAAATAAACAGGATGACAATATACACCCTTGACAATATATACTCCTTTCCCAATTTGGAACCCATCTCTTTNTTCTCCTGGCAGTCTTGATTCCAGCTTGTGCTTCATCCAACCTGGCATTTCACATGTTGTGCGCTGCATATTAATTAAATAAACAGGATGACAATATACACCCTTGACAATATATACTCCTTTCCCAATTTGGAACCCATCTCTTTTTCCATGTCCAGTTCTAACTGTTGCTTCTTGACCTGCATACAGATTTCTCAAGAGGCAGGTAAGGTGGTCTAGTAGTCCCATCTCTTGAAGAATTTTCACAATTTGTTGTGATCCATAGTCAAAAACTTTGGCATAATCAATAAAGCAGAAGTAGATGTTTTTCTGGAATTCTCTTGCTTTTCCTATGATCCAGCGGATATTGTTAATTTGATCTCTGGTTCCTCTGCTTTTTCTAAATCCAGCTTGAACATCTAGAAATCCACGGTTCACAAACTGTTTAAGCCTGGCTTGGAGAATTTTGAGCATGACTTTGCTGGTGAGAGAGTCATTTCCTAGGCATGTTGATAAGAAGTCTAGGGGTCCCCAAGGAGAGAGGGGTCTGGAATTCTCAAGGAGGAAGAAAGGACAAACTTATTTCTCTACATTCCTTAGAATTATATAACAACAATATATTCTGCCTGAGGACAGTCTCTGGATTAAACCTTCTGGCTAATTCTGCAAAATATGGGAGTAGACCTGCTCTTTACAAGGATTATATAACAACAATGTATTATGTATCCTGCCTGAGGACAGTCTCTGGATTAAACCTTCTGGCTAACTCTGTTATCTTAAAATGTAAATTATGGGAGTAGATCTGATGAGGTCTTTACAACCTCCAGACATTCTTTTGATTTACTGGAGAGTATATAACTCCACTGTTAGCACTAGCAAAGGGATACTCTTTCTACACCCTTCTGATGCCTATGTCAGAAGCTCTCTATCTCCTTTATACTTTAATAAAACTTTATTACACAAAAGCTCTGAGAGATCAAGCCTCGTCTCTGGCCCCAGATTGAATTCTTCTCCTCCGGGGGCCAAGAATCCCGGCGTCGTGATTCAACAACAACGTTTCACTAGCATGGGAGATGAGTGCAACTGTGTGGTAGTTTGAAGATTCTTTGGCATTGCTCTTCTTTGGATTGGAATGAAACAGAACTTTTCCAGTGCTGTGGCCACTGCTGAGTTTTAGGACAAACTAATACGTTTCCCTGTTTCTGATTTCCTTTACTTGCTGTCAGCTCTGGAGTAAGGAGTGGTCTACACTTGGGTACAGGATGTTTTGAAAAAGCACTGGATGGAGACTTTCAGACTTGGACTTTGCGTAGACTGTGTTAACTGGGCAAGTTATTCAACTCCCACGGTTCTGTTTATTTCCCCTAAACGGTGGGTTAGATTATGACCCTGCAGGTCTCTTCTGAGCCAACGGTCTGCTATTCTGAGCACACGATCCTGAGCATAGAGTCACAGGGCACAGCATTCACAGAGGAAGACACCCCGCTCAGTACACTCGTCCTCCAGGTGCTGAGGAACAACAGCTCGGCACTAATTAGCACCACGGAGAAGGCAATGGCACCCCACTCCAGCACTCCTGCCTGGAGAACCCCATGGATGGAGGAGCCTTCTGGGCTGCAGTCCATGGGGTCGCTTAGAGTCGGACATGACTGAGCGACTTCACTTTCACTTTTCACTGTCATGCATTGGAGAAGGAAACGGCAAGCCACTCCAGTGTTCTTGCCTGGAGAATCCCAGGGACAGAGGAGCCTGCTGGGCTTCAGTCTATGGGATCGCACAGAGTCGGACACGACTGACGCGACTTAGAAGCAGCAGCAGCAGCAACAAGCACCAAACTGGTGCTGAGAAAATTTCTGAATGAATTTCAGAATCAAATACAAGTAACTCTGGAGTTGCCCCAGCCTGGATTCAACACACCCTGCCTGGGCTGCAGAGTCTCCAGATCCAGATCCTCGACCAGCACTGACACACTCCCAGCATCCCTGCGTGTCCTCCCTCCTTTCACACTGTGAGCCCTTAGGAGGTGGGTCTGTGCAGGTAACTGGCTGTGACCACTGCAGAAACCTTGGTTGAATTCTTGCTCCTGTAAGGCTCAACAGTTAAGAGCTGAGCAGCCTTACCATTCAGCTTTGATTGTACCTCTGGTTTATGTCTTGACTTGGTTGCAAGGCCTTGAACACACTGAACAGAGTTGAACCCTCAAGTGACTTTAATGAGAAATTATTAAACTACAGCGTCTTCCCTGAACCCACTGTGCCTGATTGTACCCCCCACCTGGCTGCACACTAACTCCCGACTGCTTGCAATGTCTTCATTTTCTTTTCCTTTTTGTCTTTTATGATTATCCTAATCATCCACATGGGTGAAGTTCTATCCAAACTTCCATCTCATTCATTAAACTCTCTCTAACTGTTGGGGTGTCTGGCCTATCAGCTTTAGGACACTATTCCTCTGCTTCACTTTTAGCCTTGAAGGAGGTTCTGGTCTGGGACATCTCTGCACATGCACCAGAGGGTCCATCAGGAGTTCCCAGAAGTAGGGGAGTATCATCCACACAGTCACTGTCAGCCCTCTAATGACCAACACTAGGTTATAATCTGGTTCCCCATCTCCACGGCCCCCACATTATTTGCTAAGCATGCATCCTTGAGCAGTGAGATTGCTGAATTAATCGTTAATTAATGGCACACAGACCCCAGCCTTCATTCTCAGGTGATGACTTGTGTTCGCTCCCCTGCCTCACCTGATGCTACGGGAAGCCCATCCCGAGGGCCTCTTGATCCTGAGGCCTGGAGAAAGGTGGAGAGCACCGCTCCCCCTGCTTTCTCCCGGGCTCCTGCCTGCTTTCATCAATGGGTGCTCTTTGTTCAGCCCAGTCTCCAGGTTTGGCTGTGATATCACTGCACATTTCTCAGATTTAGTGGGAAATCCTCACCTGACTCATCAGGAGCTTAGTCTCATCGACAAAGTAGTTTGGCTCCTCCATCAACCACGTAAGAGTCTGCCCACCCCGCCTCGCCGTTCTGGAGGATGAAAGTTCCTGATGAAAGTGTCCATCCACAAACCAGAGACAGTAAGTAGAGGGACTTCTGGACCTGGTTCAGACACAGCCGTGCAAAAATGCTGCAGAGCTTGATCCTGAGGTCAGAACCAGTGGATCGAAAGTAAACTCTAGTATTTATGAGTAACGGTCCCTTCCCAGTGTGTGAGAAATGTTATGTTGTGTGTGTGAAAGAGAGAGAGAGATTTTTTTTTAAACTTGGCTCATGAGCCTAGGGGTCTTGTGCGTCCAGAGGTGCAGGGCTGGCAAGCAGGCTGGAGACTCAGAGAAGGACTGATGTTACAGACAGAGTCCAAAGGTGGTCTGGATGATAGTGTGGCTGGCTTGACTCTCTTCCCTCTGAGATTTAGGAAAATCGTGAGTTTATCATCACCCTCATATTGCACAACTTTTAAAAGGCCTGTGTGTTTGGCTTTCCTTTGTTCTTATTGTCAGTGCTGCTATTTTTGTGGAAAGAATAGTTGTGCAATATTCTGACTTCTATAAATGCATGAACATACAATAGCGAGTTCGCTGTAGTTTCAGTGGTTAAGACTGCACTTCTGATGCAGAACTAGGGATCAGTTGAAGGGGGAACCTGGATCCCACAAGCTGCAGGGCAAGGGGAAAAAAAGAAAAAGAGAAAATAATTTTTCAAGAACCTACAATAGATTACTAAGAATCAATAAATTCTTAGTCACACTGGAAAAGAATGGAGAAGGTACTATTATCATATTAAGTAGTGAGAAGGTGGGTGAATTTTTTTCCATTTAAAAAATTATTTGCTGTTGTTGTTGGTATGTGGTGTGCAATCAGAAAAAAATGAAAGAAGGAAAAGAGCTGATTTTGGCTCTTATGATGCAACTAAAAAAAAGAAGAAAAGAAAACAAAAATGTACATGTACTATCCAATTCATTCCATTGATTACTCTGAAGTCAGTCAGATATAATCACAGCTTAAGTACCAAGTGTTTAGAATGAGACTCAGAAGTGCCCAGCCCAGGATCATACAACTGGTAGAAGCCAGGTCCTGAGACAGCCAGCCCACGATTCCATCACCATGGCAACTTCAGAGAGGAGGAGGGCTTCAGAGACCATGGGGTTGATCCTCTCACAACATCACCCTTCTCTATACAACCTCCAGAGGAAAGAGATGAACTCTTTTAGTGATGGAGAATTCAGCTGCTCCCAAAGAAGCTGATTCCTGTGTAACTGTAATTGTTAGCAAAAACAATACCTTATCATGAACTCAATTCTGTCTCTCTAATGCTTCTACAGAAATGACCAATTTTTGAAATCTACGGTCAGACAGAATTTTTAAGCCTTCAGATAACACTCTTCAAATATGAAGAGTCTAGTTTTAAGCGAATTATATCTCATCAGGGGGAAAAAAAGGCTATTAAGTGGGAAGATTGGTCCAAATATTTCAGCCAATCAATACTATAAGCATGTTCTCCCTAATGACGCTTTGCGTGCGTGCGTGCTAAGTCATACAGTCGTGTCCGATTCTTTGCAACCCCATAGACTGTAGACTGCCAGGCTCCTCAGTCCATGGGCTTCTCCAGGTGAGAATACTGGAGTGAATTGCCTTGCCCTCCTCCAGGGGATCTTCCCAATCCAGAGATCAAACCCGAGTCTCTTAATGCCTCCTGCATTGGCTGGCGAGTTCTTTATCACTAAGGCCACCTGGGAATCCCAATGATGCTTTGAGGAAGTTTATCAATTCTTTAACTGAAACAATATTTATTTAGCACATGCTTTCTGCCAGGCCCTGGGGATGCATTAGGTGAAAGTGAAAGTCGCTCAGTCGGGTCTGACTCTTTCGACCCCATGGACTCTATAGTCCATGGAATTCTCCAGGCCAGAATACTGAGTGGGTAGCCTTTCCCTTCTCCAGGGGATCTTCCCAACCCAGGGATGGAACCCAGGTCTCCCGCATTACAGGCAGATTCTTTACCCGCTGAGCCACAAGGGAAGCCCAAGAACATGCCCTGTGTGTTTCGATGCTAAATAGTCCAGCTGGAAAATAGGCATTTGGAATAGAGAGCAAGGGTGCCTCTCTAGTCTGGGAGCAGCTCAGGATGTCCTTCCTGAGGAGGGGACAGTTGAAATCAGCCTTGAGGATGAACAGGAGTTGAAGGGGCACCTGTGGCCTATACAGAGGGAAACCGCTGATCAGGAGTCGTGTGTGTATATTGCACGGTGTGGTGGTGTCACAGGACGGATGAAGTCCCTGGAGACGAGAGTGGGGGCTCCAGCTGGGGACTCTGCACCCCAGTGTGTCCTCCCCCACCCTCTTAGCTGTGTTACTCCAGACAAGTTATTTTCCCTCTGTGCTCATCTGCATCTGGAAAACGGGTGACATTTCAGGGATGTGGTGTGGGCCGGTTGAGTCGATATGGGAAGTGCTCAGCACAGTGCCTGGCACATACTGGATGCTCAAGCCTTGTTTGCTCTGGTGGCGGGAGGGAACGGAGTTGGGAGAGAGCGGGAGGCTGAGGATGGAGGCTGGGCCCTGGAAGCCCTCCTTGCCTGGTGGGATTTTCTTTTTGCTGACCCAAGATCCTATCAAAGACACATGATATAAATGAGGTTCTAATATGTCTCCTTCAGGCTCCTCTGGCCGTGACAGTCTCTCAGGCTTCCCTTTTTGTTTGATGACCTGGGTGTTTTTGAGAATTACTCAGGGATAGTGTGGAATGTGTCTCTATTTGAGTTGGGTTTTAGGAAAGGAGACCACAGAGATGAAGTGACATTCTCCGTGCATCAAGGGTTTATACTGTCCACTGGAATATCACTAACAAATTCACTTCAGCACCCACCTAAGGTATATTTCCCAGGTCTCTCCTTGTGAAGTTCTATCTTTACTTCCTCACTGTCCACACTGTAGTCTTGGAAGGAAGTCACCACGTGCAGTCCACACTTAAGGGGCGCTCTGATATACGCGCTGCTGTGCAGGGGTTTGTGCAAATATGAGTTTTCCAGTGAGATGGAGAAGTACTAGACTGATGAGCAGACTGGATGGAGAGTCTCTGTGTAGCTTCATAAGAAACTGCTGGCTCTCATTTCTAGCGGCTGTGCTGCTTCCTATTCCTGCCCCTGTGAACGAGCGTTTCTGCTGCTCCATGTCCTGGTCAGCACTTGGCATCACCGGTTCTTGGGTTCTACTTACTCGACTAGGTGTGTGAGGATGTATCATTGCTGTTTTTATTTGCATGTCTTCAAAACATGTGATGTTGAGCATCTTTTGTATGTATTTCCATATCATCTTGAAGAGGTGTCTGTTCAGACGTTTCTTTCATTAAATTGCTGTTTATTTGTGTATTGTTGAATGTAATGGTTCTACATATATTCTAAAGTAAGTTCTTTTTCATATATGTGAATTTGCAAATAATTTATTCCTGTGCTCTCAGCTCTTTCCCTGACATAACAGTATTCATTAACATCTAGATGTACATTTCTGAGAAGAGAAATAAGGAATTCCTAACTGCAATAGTTTCTAAATAGAGGACTTGGGTGACTGAGGATGGAGGGTGAACATGAATTAGTTATTTTGTTTATGCTGGAGTATCTTCTCAATCCTCTTGTGTGGAGTCGTCACTCCAAATCTTTGTTGTGACGAGACAAATGTCAGAGTTAAATAATGCTTTTGAAAAATGAGCTGAAAAAACCTTGCCCTTGTAAAACCCTTGACCAATCCCCTTCAGGTCACGTGTTAGCATGCACATTCTCTGCTCCAGGACCCATCCTAAGTTGACTGAGCTGTTCTGCCATAGAAATTCCACCACTGGAGAAGATGGGCTGACATGTACGGAAAATTCTTCCCACAGCAGATAGCTGAAAATGCCATGGAAAATACGAAAACTGTCCTAAAATCATCAAAGAGGTGACAAAGTCCTAACAAACGACACACCTCTCAAAGGAAGGTTAAGATTCTGCTTGGCCTCCACAGAGAACTAGGTCCTGAGAAGAGAAGAAAAGCCTGTGTGAGTCGCTGCCAGGAACCCAGGCAGGGAGCCCAGGTCGTCCAGCCTCAGGTCCCCAGCTCTTCACTTTTCTACCCTCCTGCCTTCTTTCTTAAAAATTTAAATGAAGCTCTATAATTCCAATTCTGATGTATATGCATAGCACATGATATATAAAGATTCACTCTAAAATAAGTAACAAAGGATTGAAAGTGATAAAGGACAACGTTAAAAGAACTGTAATCCTCACACAGGAGATATTTGGTTGCATTACTTTTAGTTTATTTTCATCTTCCGGCTGCTGCCCAGGTGCTGGGACCGTGTCTGTCTAAGCTGTTGAGCTCAGATCTCAGGGGCTCCCACCCTGCATTCTCCAGAAGCCACTTCCTGAGTCAGCTCACTTCCTCCTCTCTCCTCAGTGCCCGCTTCTACCTCCTTCCCTCGTCTTTACTCTTTTTTTTTTTTTTTAATATAAGTATTTGTTTGGCTGCTTTGGTCCTTAGTCGCCGCACGAGGGAGCTCCCTTGCTCCTTTGCCGCACATGGATTGTGGCGCATGGGTCCGGAGAAGCTGAGCTTCCATAGCTGCGCCGTGCTGGCTTAGTTGCTCAGTGTCCTGTGGAGTCTCAGTTCCTGACCAGGGACTGCAGGTGCAGACTGTGCGCTGGCAGGCGGATTCTTAGCCACTGGACCAGCAGGGAAGTCCTGTCCCAACTGTTTCTGTGTCTTTGAGTTTGAACAGGTGTGTGTGTTTGTGTCTTTGTGAGAGTTTGATTCACACAGAGAAGATTTATGGATTTCTATGATTTTTCATCTGTGGGTCATACAACTCTTCATTTCCCAAGTGTAAAATAGTCATGTCTATTTTTGTCTAGAAGACAAGAGTCCAAGGGTGAAGGAAAAAAGAATTGCTTGAATTTGAGGGGAAAGTGTAGAGGGGAAGAATACCATGGAACCCGTTCTTTCCAGCTAGATAAACTCCTGAAATGAGAAGCTGTGTGCCACAGCTAGAGAGCCCCCAGAGCAATGAAGTCCCCCCACAGCCAACAATAAATAAATAAATTTTTTTTTTAAAGAATTTTAAGGTGGTGGATTCTTAGGTTACATCTTCTGCTTCATAATGTTGCAAGTATGTACAAGTCCTACAAGGTATTTGATTTATGTTGTGTTCAACAAATACTTTCTCTTGGGTTGAGTGAACACTTCTGTGTCCTCTTATGCTTACCAGGTTAAGGAAACCACCAAGAGCTCAGTATAATAGAGCCAAGAATTCCTCCAGTGATGGGCAGTCTTGAACACTCATAACCTGAAGGTGCTATACCATGATCTGCTTAACATTCTATTTGCTAAAACACATATTAATGAAATTTTCTGTGCATGCTGCATTATAAGGCTGTACCTTAAATAGACAAACCCACTATATTCATATAAAGTGAAAGTGAAGTCGCTCAGTCGTGTCCGACTCTTTGCGACCCCATGGACTGTAGACCACCAGGCTCCTTGGTCCGTGGGATTTTCCAGNGTCCTGGTCAGCACTTGGCATCACTGGTTCTTGGGTTCTACTTACTCGACTAGGTGTGTGAGGATGTACCATTGCTGTTTTTATTTGCATGTCTTCAAAACATGTGATGTTGAGCATCTTTTGTATGTATTTCCATATCATCTTGAAGAGGTGTCTGTTCAGACGTTTCCTTCATTAAATTGCTGTTTATTTGTATATTGTTGAATGTAATGGTTCTACATATATTCTAAAGTAAGTTCTTTTTCATATATGTGAAACTGCAAATAATTTATTCCTGTGCTCTCAGCTCTTTCCCTGACATACCAGTATTCATTAACATCTAGATGTACATTTCTGAGAAGAGAAATAAGGAATTCCTAACTGCAATAGTTTCTAAATAGAGGACTTGTGTGACTGAGGATGGAGAGTGAAGATGAATTAGTTATTTTGTTTATGCTGGAGTATCTTCTCAATCCTCTTGTGTGGAGTCGTCACTCCAAATCTTTGTTGTGACGAGACAAATGTCAGAGTTAAATAATGCTTTTGAAAAATGAGCTGAAAAAACCTTGCCCTTGTAAAACCCTTGACCAATCCCCTTCAGGTCACGTGTTAGCATGCACATTCTCTGCTCCAGGACCCATCCTAAGTTGACTGAGCTGTTCTGCCATAGAAATTCCACCACTGGAAAAGATGGGCTGACTTGTATGGACAGTTCTTCCCACAGCAGATAGCTGAAAATGCCATGGAAAATACGAAAACTGTCCTAAAAGCATCAAAGAGGTGACAAAGTCCTAACAGATGACCACACCTCTGAAAAGAAGGTTAAGATTCTGCTTGGCCTCCACAGAGAACTCGGTTCTGAGAAGAGAAGAAAAGCCCGTGCGAGTCACTGCCCGGAGCCCAGGCAGGGAGCCCAGGTAGTCCAGCCTCAGGTCCCCAGATGTTCACTTTTCTACCCACCTGCCTTCTTTCTTAAAAATTTAAATGAAGCTCTATAATTCCTATTCTGATGTATATGCATAGCACATGATATGTAAAGCTTCACTGTAAAATAAGTAACAAAGGATTGAAAGTGATAAAGGACAACGTTAAAAGAACTGTAATCCTCACACAGGAGATATTTGGTTGCATTACTTTTAGTTTATTTTCATCTTCCGGCTGCTGCCCAGGTGCTGGGACCGTGTCTGTCTAAGCTGTTGAGCTCAGATCTCAGGGGCTCCCACCCTGCATTCTCCAGAAGCCACTTCCTGAGTCAGCTCACTTCCTCCTCTCTCCTCAGTGCCCCCTTCTACCTCCTTCCCTCGTCTTTACTCTTTCTTATTTTTTTTAATATAAGTATTTGTTTGGCTGCTTTGGGTCTTAGTCACGGCACGAGGGAGCTTCCTTGCTCCTTTGCCGCACGTGGGTTGTGGCGCATGGGCTCCGGAGCAGCTGAGCTTCCATAGCTGTGCCGTGCTGGCTTAGTTGCTCAGTGTCCTGTGGGGTCTTTGTTCCTGACCGGGGACTGCAGGTGCGGACCGTGCCTGGCAGGCGGATTCTTAGCCACTGGACCAGCAGGGAAGTCCTGTCCCAACTGTTTCTGCGTCTGTGAGTTTGAACAGGTGTGTGTGTTTGTGCCTTTGTGAGAGTTTGATTCACACAGAGAAGATTTATGGATTTCTATGATTTTTCATCTGTGGGTCATACAACTCTTCATTTCCCAAGTGTAAAATAGTCATGTATATTTTTGTCTAGGAGACAAGAGTCCAAAGGTGAAGGAAAAAAGAATTGCTTGAATTTGAGGGGAAAGTGTAGAGAAGAATGCCATGGAACCCTTTCTTTCCAGCTGGAGAAACCCCTGAAATGAGAAGCTGTGTGCCACAGCGAGAGAGTAGCCCCCACGCGCCACAGCTAGAGAAAAGCCCCCAGAGCAATGAAGACCCCACACAGCCGACAATAAATAAATAAAATTATTTTTTAAAAAAAGAATTTTAAGGTGGTGGATTCTTAGGTTACATCTTCTGCTTCATAATGTTGCAAGAATGTACAAGTCCTACAAGGTATTTGATTTATGTTGTGTTCAGCAAATACTTTCTCTTGGGTTGAGTGGACACTTCTGTGTCCTCTTATGCTTACCAGGTTAAGGAAAACACCAAGAGCTCAGTTTAATAGAGCCAAGACTTCACTCCAGTGATGGGCAGTCTTGAACACTCATAACCTGAAGGTGCTATACCATGGTCTGTTTAACATTCTATTTGCTAAAACACATATTAATGAAACTTTCTGTGCATGCTGCATTTTCAGGCTGTACCTTAAATACACAAACCCACTATATTCATATAAAGTGAAAGTGAAGTCGCTCAGTCGTGTCCGACTCTTTGCGACCCCATGGACTGTAGCCCACCAGGCTCCTCGATCCATGGGATTTTCCAGGCATGAATACTGAAGTAGGTTGCCATCTCCTTCTCCAGGGGATCTTCCCGATCCAGGGATCGAAAAAGGGACTCCTGCGCTGTAGGCAGATGCTTTACTGTCTGAGCTACCAGACTGTATTTTAATATGAATCAATCTATGAGTCACACAGTAACTTTGGGGAGGAAGAGACTGAAAGTTAAGGACATTCTAGACATGCACTGCTCGATATGCTGGTGACTAGTCATATATGGCTATTTGAATTAAATAAAATTAAAATAGACACAGACTCACAGATACAGAACAGACTTGTGGTTGCCAAGCTGGGGGAGGGGGCTGNGAGAAGCTGTGTGCCACAGCGAGAGAGTAGCCCCCACGCGCCACAGCTAGAGAAAAGCCCCCAGAGCAATGAAGACCCCACACAGCCGACAATAAATAAATAAAATTATTTTTTAAAAAAAGAATTTTAAGGTGGTGGATTCTTAGGTTACATCTTCTGCTTCATAATGTTGCAAGAATGTACAAGTCCTACAAGGTATTTGATTTATGTTGTGTTCAGCAAATACTTTCTCTTGGGTTGAGTGGACACTTCTGTGTCCTCTTATGCTTACCAGGTTAAGGAAAACACCAAGAGCTCAGTTTAATAGAGCCAAGACTTCACTCCAGTGATGGGCAGTCTTGAACACTCATAACCTGAAGGTGCTATACCATGGTCTGTTTAACATTCTATTTGCTAAAACACATATTAATGAAACTTTCTGTGCATGCTGCATTTTCAGGCTGTACCTTAAATACACAAACCCACTATATTCATATAAAGTGAAAGTGAAGTCGCTCAGTCGTGTCCGACTCTTTGCGACCCCATGGACTGTAGCCCACCAGGCTCCTCGATCCATGGGATTTTCCAGGCATGAATACTGAAGTAGGTTGCCATCTCCTTCTCCAGGGGATCTTCCCGATCCAGGGATCGAAAAAGGGACTCCTGCGCTGTAGGCAGATGCTTTACTGTCTGAGCTACCAGACTGTATTTTAATATGAATCAATCTATGAGTCACACAGTAACTTTGGGGAGGAAGAGACTGAAAGTTAAGGACATTCTAGACATGCACTGCTCGATATGCTGGTGACTAGTCATATATGGCTATTTGAATTAAATAAAATTAAAATAGACACAGACTCACAGATACAGAACAGACTTGTGGTTGTCAAGCTAGGGGAGGGGGCTGGGGGTTGGGGGCTAGTTAGCTGCAAACCATTACATAAAGAATGGGTGAACAGGGGACTTCCCTGGTGATCCAGTGGTTAAGAATCTGTCTCGCAATGCAAGGCAAAAGGGTTCAGTCTCTGGGCAGGGCACTAAGATCCCACATGCCTTGGAGCAACTGAACCCGCATACCTGGATGAAAAGGATCCCTCATGATGCAGCGAACATCCTGTGTGCTGCAACTAAGACCCAACGCAGCCAATTAAATAAATAAATACGTATTTTAAAAAAATAATAGAATGGATAAACAATGATAGCACAGGTAACCGTATTCAACATCCTGGAATAAATCATAATGGAGAAGGATATAAGGAAGAACCAATAAATGTGTGTAACTGAGTCACTTTGCTATACAGCAGAAACTAACACAACCTTGTAAATCAACTAGCCTTCAACAGAATAAATAAAAATATTTCAACAATTAATCCATTAAATAAAAAGTACTCATCACAACAGTCATGTTTGAGGTGCTGAAATAGCCACATGGAGCCAGTGTCTCCCTCGCTAGACAGCACAGATAGAGAACAATTCCTTCATCCCAGAACATTCTGTTGGACAGGCCTGCCTGCATGCTTTGTGGATCTAAGTCAGATGCATTAGACCATGTGCGGTGAAAGAGTCACTGTTATTTCTCTTAGACACTATGTCAGATTTCTGTCCTGGATATGAAGACCTATCAAGCTGGAGTGTAACAAAACCAACCCAGGTCATATGTGTGTGCAGGGCCTCTAGGAACAAACTGTTCCCAGTTCCAAAGAGGAAACACCTGTCCCCCGATTCTCCTTCCCAGACTGAGGCTACTCCCTGGTATCAGTTCCCAGACTGAGGCTACTCCCTGGTATCAGTTCCTAGGGGGTCAGTTCTCATGGAGAGGAGTCCAGAAGAAGGCCTTCCACTGGGTTTAAGGAGACAGGGGGTCCAGTTCAAGGAGAAGATCTCCAAAACAAAGAGGAGGGAAAGACAGGGATCAGTTGGGAGACACCCTGGTTTACTCAGGACAGCAGTTCTCAGAGTGTGGTCTCTGGAAACCCTGGGATCGCTGAGATACTTTGAATGTTCACTACATGGACATTTGCTTTGAGTTAAAACTTAGCAATAACAGAGATTACGGCAGCAAGCTTCACTAGTAATTATTTTCCCTACAATTTACTTGCAAGTAAAAAAGGCAAGTTTGCTTTAAAACATCCTGGTTGACGATTTAAAAATTCTTATCTTTCCTTCGTAAACCATACTGGAAAAGAATATGAAAAAAAAAATATATGTATAACTGAGTCACACTGCTGTACAGCACAAGCTAACACAACACTGTAAATCGACTATACTTCAGTAAAATAAATTTTAAAAATAAAAGAATGAATGTCTTCTCTCTCCTGAATTCATCATCCTTAAATCCATGTTTTAAGGTATCTTCTGTAACCGCTGAGCTGCTGGAGCTGCTGGAAGCCCCCACCCTGAGGAAAGGGAAGTTGGAGACTGAATGCTCCCCCACTATGTGGCACTCCCTGGGGGGAGCAGCACAAAGACGGTGGCGAAAGCATTATTCTTTGGATAGTCTGAAGACACCCCAGGGGACACCTGGAGTGCACCCCCAAAGCTGTGCTAGGGACAAGCAAGGGCCCTTTCAGCCCCTCCTGCTTCTCGGATTCCCAGGTGTTCTGGATGTTAATCGCCATCTGCCTCCATCAGCAGAAGGAGCGAGACCATGGAGAAATGCATGTGGGGAGGAGTGATGGGCCAGGTCTGAAAGGACACACTCCAGGCCCTGCTAATGCAGCAGCAACATGGTCCTGTGACCACAGAGAGGCTGGCAAGTCCCCTCCCAAGAGGGGAGGACAGTTAACGTTATCAGCAACAGTGAGTACTCATTTCAATGTATTTAGCATTCAAATATTTATTGACTCTTTACCATATGCCAAACTCTGGGCAAACAGCAGCCTGAGACTTGACTGAGCAGCATCTTGGTCTGGGAGAACCTCTCCCACAGCACAGAAGACCTGTTGGGAAGTGCCTGCCATTCCAGGACAAAGGATAAAGAAAACGTCTTCTGGAAGTTCATAGGGTGATTCTAGATTGGCAGGTGCCTGGAGATGATAGGATTTGGACTCCAGTTGCAGAGAAGAACAGGATACCCATGGGGGAAGGTGGAACTGGAGCTTAGAAGCTGGGCCTATAAGTACAAAGTGTCATAAGGAATACTATGATATTGAATTCATTAAATCCACACATTCTAAAGTTATAGATGGATGGAATAATGACTCTTTGAGCCGAAGAATTGATGCTTTTGAACTGTGGTGTTTGAGAAGACTCTTGAGAGTCCCTTGGACAGCAAGGAGATCCTACCAGTCCATTCTAAAGGAGATCGGTCCTGGGTGTTCTTTGGAAGGAATGATGCTAAAGCTGAAACTCCTGTACTTTGGCCACCTCATGTGAAGAGTTGACTCATTGGAAGATACTCTGATGCGGGAGGGACTGGGGGCAGGAGGAGAAGGGGACGACAGAGGATGAGACGGTTGGATGGCATCACCGACTCGAGGGACATGAGTTTGAGTGAACTCTGGGAGTTGGTGATGGACAGGGAGGCCTGGCGTGCTGTGATTCATGGGGTCGCAAAGAGTCGGACACGAGTGAGCGACTGAACTGAACTGAACTGAATATAAGGTGAAAAAGATTATCAGTAAGATGAATTCATTCCATATTTTGTAAAGCTATATAAATTTAGATGAAATGGGTGGGCTACCATCTATGGGGTCGCATAGAGTCGGACATGACTGAAGTGACTTAGCAGCAACACAGATATGTTGAGTGAAAATTTTCTAATTTTCAAACTGTTTCATTGTTCATGTAAAGAGAAAAGTGCCACAAACTGCTTTGCTTGGATAGACTAACTTCTCCACAACAGACCCTCAGAGCTGGGCTGTAGGCAAGTGAACCCAGCACCTCCCCAGCCTCTCCCTGCAGGTCCCCTGAGGCAGCGACCTGTTCTCTAGTCTCCCTGTGGACCCAGAGCCTGACTCAGGGGCTCAGTCAACACTCCCTGAAATGCTACACGTGGGAAGTGGCCTCTTGTGTCCTAATCAAGACAGTGATATCTTCTAGAAGGCACTGCCAAAACACTGAATCTTACAGAACTGGGTTTGCTCTAACAGCAGGACTGTGCTGGTGGAAAGTTTTGAGTTTTTATTCTTTTACTGACAAAGCCATGGAGCCCTGCAGCACTCATGCCATTTCTCACAAGACCACCAGAGGGCGGTGTGCAGCTGCTCATGACAACCCAGCCCCGTTTTCTACAAAGTTAAAGGATTTCTTTAAAGTACAGTGATTTGCTTTTTGTCTTTAATTTCATTTGGATACTAGTGGAAGTCCACTAGAAGTAACAACTGTAAGGTGAGCCTCTGACGGAAGTTGACCCTGTGATACACAGACGTGTAAACTTGCATGTCCAATCCCACATTAGTCCACCTCTGTCCTGTACTCCCTCCCTCTCTTCAGTTCAGTTCAGTCGCTCAGTCGTGTCCGACTGTTTGTGACGCCATGAACTGCAGCACGCCAGGCCTCACTGTCCGCCACCAACTCCCAGAGTTTACCCAAAATCAAGTCCATTGAGTCAGTGATGCCATCCACCCCTCTCATCCTCTGTTGTCCCCTTCTCTTCCTGCCCTCAATCTTTCCCAGCATCAGGGTCTTTTCAAATGAGTCAGCTCTTCACATCAGGTGGCCAAAGTATTGGAGCCTCAGCTTCAACACCAGTCCTGCCAATGAACACCCAGGACTGATCTCCTTTAGGATGGACTGGTTGGATCTCCTTACAGTTCAAGGGACTCTCAAGAGTCTACTCTAACACCACAGTTCAAAAGCATCAATTCTTCAATGCTCAGCTTTCTTTAGAGTCCAACTCTCACATCCATACATGACTGCTGGAAAAACCATAGCCTTGACTGGATGGACTTTTGTTGACAAAGTAATGTCTCTGCTTTTGAATATGCTATCTAGGTTGGTCATAACTTTCCTTCCAAGGAGTGAGCGTCATTTAATTTCATGGCTGCAAACACCATCTGCAGTGATTTTGGAGCCCCCCAAAACAGCCACTGTTTCCACTGTTTCCCCATCTATTTGCCATGAAGTGACCGGACTGGACACCATGATCTTAGTTTTCTGAATGTTGACTTTTAAGCCAACTTTTTCACTTTCATCAAGAGGCTCTTTAGCTCTCCTTCACTTTCTGCCATAAGGGTGGTATCATCTGCATATCTGAGGTTATTGATATTTCTCCCGGCAATCCTGATTCCAGCTTGTGCTTCTTCCTGTCCAGCGTTTCTCATGATATACTCTGCATAGAAGTTAAATAAGCAGGGTGACAACATGCAGCCTTGACGTACTCCTTTTCCTATTTGGAACCAGTCTGTTGTTCCATGTCCAGTTCTAACTGTTGCTTCCTGACCTGTATACAGGTTTCTCAAGAGGCAGGTCAGGTGGTCTGGTATTCCCATCTCTTTCAGAATTTTCCACCGTTTATTGTGATCCACACAGTCAAAGGCTTTGGCATAGTCAATAAAGCAGAAATAGATGTTTTTCTGGAA
>SJYV01042362.1:0-13897 GCA_006410875.1 Neotragus pygmaeus | reverse complement strand
CTGGACAGGAGCAGAGATACACGTGCCATGTGCAGCACAAGGGGCTTCCGGAGCCCCTCACCCTGAGATGGGGTAAGGAGGGGGTCAGAATGGAGCTTCCTCTCAGATAAAGCAGGAGCCCTTCTGGACACGTTCAGCAAGGTCAGGACTGAAGCCTGAAGTCTGGGCCCCTTCCCTTTTTTCCACAGAACCTCCTCAGACCTCCTTCCTCACCATGGGCATCATTGTTGGCCTGGTTCTCCTCATGGTGGCTGTGGTGGCTGGAGCTGTGATCTGGAGGAAGAAGTGCTCAGGTAGGGAAAGGAGGGAGGGATCTGAGTGTTCTTGTCTCACTGGGCAGGTTTCTGGCCCAGGTGGAAGTTTGCCTGCCTCGTTACTAAAAAGTAGCCTCCACACACTTGTGGAGTCTGAGCTGCTGCTAAGACTGACCCTTTTATAAAGTACATGTGAAAATGAAAGACAGATTTTTCATCTTCATAATGCCAGCTGGGGGCCTGTTTCTCAGCATTTGAAGGTCAGGAGGGAATGTCCCTGCTGAGGACACACCTCCAGGAGGGCAGGTGGTCCAGTCCCCCCACGTCTCCTTGCTTCATGTTCCTGAGCCTGTCCTGGAGTTTTGGTCCCAATTCTGAAAAGTTCTTTGTCGTCCAGNCCCTGGTAAGCAACAGTCCACAGGGTCCCAAAGAGTCAGACAGGACTGAGCAACTTCACTGGTTCACCACAAATGCTGAACCCCCCGACCCCCACCCCCCACCCCCAGCTCTAGACCGGCTCCTGGCACTAGAGAAGCCCCTCGTGCAGCAACTAAGGCTCAGAGCAACCAAAAAGAAAGAAAGAAATGAGTCGTGAAGGTATAGAGAGGCAGATGGAAGCCAGCTCTCCTGACAGCTAGACAAGCCCTTTCCTCCAAGTCAGTCCTCTCTCCAAGACTTGCTGGGTGTGGCTGCTCCTGCAAACTGGTTCACTTAGGTGAACCCTCTCCCTCTCCCCGCAAAGACTTTTCATACAGTCGTTAACTTGCTACGTTTGTTTCCCAGCCTTTCGGGATGATTGTAATGAGAGATAAAGCCAACTACTCTCGGTGGGAAGTAAAACTGCAGATTTGGGGGGCTCGCCTGGATTTAGCCGTAGCTGCCTCCTCCCCCACCACACGTCGCAGATAGTCCGGTGTACCAGGAGCTTTTCCTCCGCCCACCCGGCCTCCAGACTCCCCTGCTTTGCTCTATAAACTACTTTTCCTCCATTCTTCCTTTTGTACCCCTGGACTCACCGGCACACGGGCCTCTTTCCGCTGACCTCTGGTACCACTACAGGGTCGGGAAAGGAAACAGAAAACGATCCGAGTGTTGGGAGTTTACATAATCCAGGGCGGAGCTCGGCGAACTCTCAGAAGGTCACCTCTCCCCTCTGGTTTAAAGGGAAGAAACGGTGTTCGTGGATTTAAAAAAAAAAAAAAAAAAAAAGGCAGAATGAAGGAATTTATGGGCAGGTTGGGAGAGGAGTGAGCTGCATTTAGGTTTCTAGTTCTCAAACTGCTCAACAATTAATGTCTGCAGGCTATGAAAACGCAGATCTGCCCGGGTCCGCGGAAATTCCCAGTCGTAGGTCCGGAGGGAGATCCCGGAACCCGGAACCCGGAACCTGACTTATTTCAAGCACCCTCTGGATCGATTCTGAATAGGGAGATACTTTTCCGAGCCCCCGAGCCCACGGGGCCGCTCTTGAATTCTGGATCCAAGTACATTCCCTATGGCCTCGCGTCCCCTCTGGAAGGAAAGCGCCCGCCGCGGAGCTGGCCTTCGAATCCCGTCCACCCACACCAGAGGAAAGCAAAAACTGAGGATTCAGGAAAACATACACACTAGACCCAGTGTGACTTTCTTCAAAGACCAGGGTGAGTTCCTGAAATGATACAATAGCTACAGGACCGTGCAGATGCTGGCAAAATGCCAGAGTGAGCTCTGACTTGGCCTTTCGTCCTGGACCAGTCCCAGATGAGTGACGTGTGATTGAAAATGGGGACATAAACTGTAAAGGTGAGAGTGGAAAAGGAAGGAAGGAAGGGGGGAAGGGTTGAAGAAAGAAAAAAATAAGAGAAAGGGAGAAAAAAGCTACAGGGGAGATGAATTTTTAACTGTAATTTTATCATTTCTAACATATTTATTCTTTATCTAGATCTGTCTTTTATTCAAAGTTTGCCATAACTGTTTGATCTCTCTCTAAATGCATAAGTAGACGGCTGTTTTTGTTACTGCCTAACCACTGGGGAGGCAATGGCACCCACTCCAGTACTCTTGCCTGGAAAATCCCATGGACCGGGGACTCTGGTGGGCTACCGTCTATGGAGTCGCACAGAGTCAGCCACGACTCAAGTGAGTTAGCAGCAGCAGCCACTGGGGAGTACATTGGCCAGTCTCTCCCTCCAGATGTGCAAGGCATAGCTCTCAGCAAAAAGACAAGGTGTCTTGTTTCTTTTGTTTACCTAACCAAAAGACTCATTCCAAAGAGATTTATATTTTAAAAATCAACTTTGAAAGTACATACTTTACATAAAACACCTATTGGAAACATATAGCTGGTTGAGTTTTGCCAATTTACATGCCCATGTCACCATCACCACGATGAAGATGTAGAACTATTGTTGTTTAGTCGCTAAGTTGTGTGCAGCTCTTTGCGACCCCATGGACAGTAGCCTGTCAGGTTCCTCTGTTCATGAGATTTTCCAGACAAGGATGCTGGAGTGGGTTACCATTTCCTTCTCCAGGGGATCTTCCCAACCATGGATCGAACCTGGGTCTCCTGCATTGGTGAGTGGGTTCTTCACCACTGAACCACCAGAGAAGTCCCAGAGCCACCTAGGGTGGATGTCAAATTCCCTCAAAGAAATATCATTAAGAGAAAATATTTGTGACACTTTAAGTCTACACAAATGCTTAAACAGAACCAACACCAGAAAACCAAAATCCTAGTTCAGATGAGATCTCTGAAGCTGGCTGTAATTCTTTGTGGGACGTGTTAGGTAGAAAGGATAACTCTATTTAGGGCTATAGCTTAGTAGCCCCTATATCCTGGGAGCCTCAGAAAGGACCCAGAATCTTCAGCTGCCCACAGTGAGGTCATTCCTGGGGCAAAAGTAGAATCTCCTTGAATTCCTGAGGATTTTACATTTACTCAGTGACATTATGGATGCTGATTTCGTCTTTGAATATTTTGAAATTAATTTTCTTTGACTCTAAATAAGAACCAGAAACAGGAAGCCAGGAACTGATCTTGAACCATCGCCCCACCCATGACTCATGCAATAATCTTCAGAGTTTTTGAGCCAATGAAATCCATGGTTAGATAAATAGTAAATTCTTCTTTGCAACACATTTCAGATATCCCAGCTTGCCTAGTAACGTTCTAACTTGAATCCCAGACTTAACATTTAAAATTTATATTTTTGTTGGCACTGATTTTTATTTTTATTTTTTAAATGTTTATTTGTTTATTTTTGGCTGTGCTGGGTCTTCGTTGCTGCATGGGCTTTTCTCTAGTTGTGGTGAATGGGGGCTCCTTTCTACTGGCAGGGCACACTCCTCTCATTGCTGTAGATTTTCTCGCTGCAGAGCACAGGTTCTAGGGTGCACGGGCTTCAATATTTGCTGGCACGTGGGCTCAGTAGTTGAGGCTCCTAGGCTCTAGAGCACAGGCTCAATAGATGTGGTGCATGGGCCTGTTTCCCTGCGGCATGTGGGATCTTCCCAGATCCGGGATCAAACCCGTGTCTCCTGCACTGGAAGGCTCATTCCTTACCACTGAGCCACCAGGGAAGCCCTGATTTTTAAATAATTCCTGCATTTTACAATGAGTTTGTTGCAGTAAGCTGTTGTAGCCTGGCAGAGCAGAGACCAGAACCTGCCCCATGACTCAAGGATACAGCAAACTGTGCCCTCGTGATTGTTCTAGTTAGCATGCCAAATGGCGGGACCTGCTCTCTGCTCCCCTTCACTGCCTACCCCTGTGTCTGTCCCCATGGAAACAAAACAAGATGTTCCTGATCAACTGCAGAGCCTTAACTTGACTCTTTATGGTGCGCTAATCAAACTCCCCAGTATAGCTATTCCCTAATGATCTGATGTGACTTCTGCCAATAAAAGTACAGGCTGAAAGGAGTCATTTTGTCTTCCTGCCATGGAGAACAAGGCCCCCTGACTCTCCCGCTTGCCAAATTATATGTGTCTGTCTTTTCATTATGCGCTCGCCCCATGTCAGGTCTTTCTCACCTACTGTGCTGGACGGGGCAGTAAGCCATCTGAAATTACCTGTAAAATTAAGTGAATAGCTGTGTAGTTCTTCATTGGCTTTCTGCTAACCTCGTCTTTAAAATGTATCAACACTGAAATCCAGTCACTTCTCACACCTCTACTGCTTCCACCCGAGAACCATCCTCCCCTCAGTAGTAACAGGCTAGTCTTCCAGGTGGGCTCCCTGCCCTGCTGTCTATTACCCACATAACAGAAGGCAAGATCCTTTTTCTTTTATTGTTTAATGAATGGCATCTTCCTTTTTATTTATTTACTTGGCTGCACCGGCTCTTCTTTACCACTTGTGGGATCTTTCACAGCAGGAGGGCTTCTCTGTAGCTGTGGCTGCAGGCTCAGTAGTTGCTCCCAGCCACGTGGGATCTTAGTTTCCTAACCAGGGAGAGTTTGCTGCATTGGAAGGCAGGTTTTTAACTACTGGACTGCCAGGGAATGATCTTTTAAACTGACCTTTTAAAAGACATGATCTTTTAAGCTGTGAATTAGAGCATGTCCTCACCACCACACCCCAAAGAACACTGCAGTGTCTACCCTCCTTAGGATGAACTCCCAGCCCCTCACCGTTGCCTACAAGCCCCTCATGACAGGGCCCCTCTGGCCACCCTAGCCTCGGTCCACCACTCTCAGCCCAGCTCCTCCTTCTGCGCACACGGGCCTCTAACACTGCTTGGTCCTGCCCAGGGCTCCTGGCCCTGCTGTGACTCCCCAAATGCACCCTTCTCCAGCAACTCACCTGGTTGACTCCCCGCTTCCATTCAGGTCTCTGGTCCAGTGGCCCAAGGTCAAGGCCTCAGAAGTGCGGTGTCTAACAAACCCTGAATTATCGCCCTGCCATCGCCACTACCAATCTTCTAGCCCAGCCATAATTTTCTCCAGAGCAGTTATCAGTGGTATCAGAATATTTGTTTTTGTCATCTGTATCATTGAAATATATATTCTTTAAAATAAGAAACTTGGGGCTTCCGTGATGGTCCAGTAGATAAGAATCCATTTGCCAATGCAGAGAACATGGGTTTCATCCCTGGCCCGGGAAGATTCCTCAAGCAATGGAGCAACTAAGCCATGTGCCACAGCCACTGAGCCCAAGTGCTGCAACTACCGAAGCCTGTGCACCTAGAGCCTGTGCTCGCAGCAAGAGAAGCCCCTACTTGCTGCCCACAGCAACAAAGACCCAGCACAACCATAAATAAATATGTGCTGGGCTTAGTTGCTCAGTTGTGTCCCACTCTTTGTGACCCCATGGACTGTAGCCAGCTAGGCTCCTCTTTCCTTGGGGATTCTCCAGGCAAGAATACTAGAGTGGGTTGCCATGCCCTCCTCCAGGGGATCTTCCCAAGCCAGAGATCAAACCCAGGTTTCCTGCATTGGTGTTAGTATAGGCATATATAGTAGCCTGCCTCAGGGAACCCTGTCTCTCCTCCTCTTGACCCTTATACTAAATAAAGTGCCTTTGTTTACATCACAGGGAGATAATCTGAGCCTGCCCATCTGTGGAGGGACTGTGACATTCTTGGGTTCTTTGTGTGGGAAATGGCACCACTTGTCTGATGCTGACCGGTGTGGCTCAGAAGTTCAGGAAGGGCAGGGGGCAGGTGCAGAGGGGGCAGGAATCACGGATAGCTGTGGCATCTTTGTTTATTGATATGGCAGGATATATTCCATTTCATACCACCTCTGAAGTAGCTGTAAGGAAGCAAAACTAACAATGCCCCCTGCCTGAGGCTTGCCATTCTAAGAGATATTTGCAAGAATTAAGTAGTCTTTTTACTTTGTTTCCTCACAGCCCCCCATCTCTGATCCATAAAAGAACCTGGCATCCAGGCCTCAAAAAGATGGTTATTTAGAGACATTAGTCTGCTGTCTTCTTGGTCAGTCGGCTCTCCAAATAAAGTCGGATTCCTTGTCTTAACACTTTGTCTCTTGGATTTAT
The DNA here is from genome assembly GCA_006410875.1 of Neotragus pygmaeus. NCBI lineage: Eukaryota > Metazoa > Chordata > Mammalia > Artiodactyla > Bovidae > Neotragus > Neotragus pygmaeus. The sequence goes on along the minus strand of SJYV01042362.1, from coordinate 7,663 downwards.
TGGCCTATTGTGTGGCGAGCAGAGAGAGCTTGGACTCAGTTACAGTAGTCCACACACTGGAAAATATGGGGTAGGTTCAAGCCAAACAGTACAGTAAGAAAGATTTGAGACAGGCCAAGAGGGCAGGCTGACCAGGGAAGGGTAAATTTTCATAAAGGTAAAATTCAGAAAGAGAAGGAAAATATGGGGTATGGGAGAGATGCCTCAGAGAAGAAAGAGCTGAGCAAGTTGGACCAATACAGGGCATGCCATGCACGGTACGTCAGGGTGAGCAAGCATAATCTGTCAGGGTGAACTAACATGACAGGTGGGGTACAGCACAGAAGACTGAAAAAGAAAAATCTGTATACTGCTGAGAAGGACAGAGTATAAAAACATACTCGAAAGGTAAGTGTCATGTGGGTTACAGCAGGGGACAGCCATACCTGACAGAGAGTGGAAAGGCTAAATAAATACAGAAATGACGAGACACAGAAGGCTTGGGTAAGGTGAGATGGAGCTGGAAAGGGTAATAAATAAAAGTTGAGTCTGTAAAGAAATGTTGATCCCACGATGAAACTAAGAAGAATCTGTTCCTGTTAACTCATTAACAAGAAGTATGTGGAATATAGTTGTGGTTGATGTGGGTTTTCAATATTGGTAGCATGTATTAAGCAGGTCCTAATATTGATTATCCCAAATTCTCAGGGTCCTACATCAAGGCGTTCATAAACACGTTACCAATCACAGAATTCTATTCTGCCATTGGTCCTTAAACCTGAACAGTTTTAAAAATTATATATATACTAAAATATGGGAACCTTGTCTATTTGTCACCACTTGTATCTCTTAAATCTAGAACAGTCCCAGTACATAGTAGGGGTTCAGTAAATGTGGGTTGACCATAGGCCGGCACAGTGCTTTCGTAGGCTGCCAGTGTGCTCCGTCGCTTCAGCTGTGTCTGACTCTTTTTGGCCCTATTGACTGTTGCCTGCCAGGCTTCTCCGTCCATGGGATTCTCCAGGCAAGAACACCGGAGTGGGTTGCCACGCCCTCCTCCAGGGGATCTTCCTGATCCAGGGATTGAACCTGCATCTCTTGTGTCTCCTGCATTGCAAGTAGATTCTTTACTCACTGAACCACCTGGGAAGCCCGGAAAACATGTATGACAAGCCTTAAAAATATTCATGCAAAACTTTCCTGGTGATCCAGTGGTTAAGATTCCACCTTGTAATCCAGGCGACCCTGGTTCAGTCCCTGGCTCAGGAAGTAGCATCCCACATGCGTGCACAGTTAAGCCAGTGCACTACAGCTTCTGAGCCTTGGAGCTCCTGGACCCACCCACAACTAGAGAGTCAGGGTGCCACAACAAAAGATCCTGCCACAACTGAGACTCGATGCAGCCCCCACAAAAAAATGTTCATGTTCTTTGACCCAGTAATTTTTATTCAAGAGATCCATCATTTTAAAATTAAATACAGAATAATGTTTATGTATGAAAATTTTATTTTAAAGAAATGTTGGCCATGCCAGGTGGCTTAGCAGTATCTCAGTTCCCCAACCAGGTATTGAAGCTGGGCCTCTGCAGTGAAAGCTCTGAATCCCAACTAGACCACAGAGGAACACCCTCAGGGCAAGAATATTAATCAAGGAATTCCCCGGTTGTCCAGTGGTTAAAACTAGGCACTATCACTGCTGTGTCCTGAGTTCAGTCCTTGGTTGGGGAACTGAGATCCTGGAAGCCATAAGGGCAACCAAAAATAAAAAATAAATTAATCAAACTTTATTTGTAAAGGTAGAAAAAAGATAAAGAAGAGTGGGTATATTCTTTTTTTTTATGGAAATAGTATACAGCTGGTAAAAGCAGTTTTTAAGGAGAGTTTATAATATATAAAGTTATTTATTGATTATGATGCAGTTTTCAAAAATAAGATTCAAAATAATTCATAATGTATAACTACAGCTATGCAATCCTGTATAGACACGCAAATACGTGGGAAGCAGTTTGTGCAACTGAGCGTAGCTAAGAATGCCAAAGAGCTCACCATGTCCCTCCCCATGGAGACATTTGATGGTTCTATCTTTCTGCTTTTATATATTGTTATATATTGTTTGTGACTGCACAAGGTTTACTTTTTAAATATAATTAGTTAGTTAGTTAGTTAGTTGGCCAGTTATTTTTGTCTGTGCTGGGTCTTCATTGCCCAACGGGCTTTCTCCAGTTGCGGCGAGCTGGGGCTACTCTTTACTTGCGGTGCGCGGACTTCTCGTTGTGGCAGCTTCTCTTCTTGTGGAGCATGGCCTCTAGGGTGAGCAGGCTTCGCTAGTTGTGGCACAGGTGCTCAGTGGTTTCGGCTCCTGGTCCCTAGAGCACAGGCTCGATAATTGTGGTGCATGGGCTTAGTCGCTCCAAGGCATGTGGGATCTTCCTGGATTAGAGACCAAACCCCTGTCTCCTGCATCAGCAGGCAGATTCTTTACCACTGAGCCACTAAGGAAGCCCTTGACTTTTGTAATGGGATAACTTACTTATTATGATGTATTAAAACGTGCAAAAAAAGTTTTAATGAAAAAATTCAACTCTCCTTTCCCAACTCACCTTGAAACATCTCTCCTCTGACATCTTGGGGCAGAAATCCCTACTGATGGTCCTCCAGGGGAAAGAATTGAACTCTTCCTGCACAATCCGTGATCCATTCTTGGATTTGGAAGTCAGCTGAGCAATGAAGGCAACACTAAGAATGCCATCTATTATTGGGCTTCCCTGGTGGCTTAGATGGTAAAGAATCTGCCTACAGTGCAGGAGACCTGGGTTTGATCTGTGTCAGGACGATCCTCTGGAGAAGGAAATGGCACAAACCACTCCAGTATTTTTGCCTGAAGAATTCTACGGTCAGAAGAGCCTGGGAGGCTATAGTCCATGGGGTCCCAAAGTGTTGGACATGACTGAGAGATTTTCACTCACTCATAAGATCTTACCATCAACTATTGATAAAATTTTTACATAATTTTAATCTCACCACACCTGAGAGAGTAGAATGGATTCTTTCATTTTCACAGCTTGAGAATCTGAGTCCCTGAGATACTAAATGTGTGGCCTGGATTCCCAGAAAATGTTGATGACTTTGATGACTCTGGACTTCCTGGGAATCCCGCCTAGGTACCACCTGGGTGACAGATGAGTGAGTCATTCAGCTATGGAGTGTGGGTCCTAGCGTTCTTGGAGATGTCTACAGTTTTTCACCTGAAGACTCCTGCACATACTAAAACTATATTTTCTCTCTCTTCCTTCCATGTCAAGCAGGCTTTTCTTTAAAAATGCAAAGATAACTTTCTTAATATTAAGGCCAACCTGAGTCCCCCTAACCCCACTCTACCCCATGACTTATCCCAACTGGTTGAGATGAGTCATCTCAATTTAGTCAGTTTAGTCATCTAAATTTCAGTGAAACTACCCTCAGGGTTGTAGTTAAGCATGTGGATCCAGGACAGAAGTTATTTGGGGATTTGGACTTGGCTGATCTGGAAGGCAGTCCTGAAAGTTGATATTTTATTCTAGATGGACTTTAGGAAGGGATGGAAATGTCTGATGAGAAGACAGGTGAGAAGATTCCCAAAGCAAACCCCAGTGAGCTCTGGGTTCCAACAAAAGGACTTGGAAAATCTGCCAGCCATTCTTGGCTTATAGTTTCAAGTTTTAATTCCTTCTCAATTATAGACCATTCATTTGGCAAACATGTACTAAATATCTACTATGTGATGGCCGCTGCTTTTAGAAGGAACTGGGGCTGATGGAACCTCACTCTCCTGGCACTCAAGGTCGGCTCAGTCTTGCTCAGGCTAATATGGATAAGGAAGTTTTAACACAAATGGTAAGTGCAACCTGCACATGTGCCTTGTGGACATGTATGTAGACTGGCAGCTTTGAGCAAGGAGTTACACAAACCTTATAGAAGAGACAGCATATGAGCTGCATTTTGAGTATAAGTAGGAACCCAATGGACACCCAGGACAAATGAACACGACTCATAATCCAGGACATGCATTCCTTTGCCTAGGATAGAACAGGACTCAGACTAAGCTGACTAGGGAGATTTGCCAGTTTATTTCCTGGCAAGAAAGTATGCCCCCAACATCTGACTACTCAGGAATCACAGTTACTAAATATTGAGATGAAGAGTGGGCAGGGCGGGGCTTGATTTGAACAGGAAAATTCTGCTGGGGGGATTGTTAAAATGCAAAGCCCTGGGCCCCGACCCCTGGAGTTCTCAGGAGGTCTGGGGTAGGTCCTGAAAACTACATTCCAGGTGATATCAGTGTAGCCTGTTTTGGGTCCGCACTTTGAAAACTATACTAGAACCACTTTCTTGCAGGAAGAGCAAGGGTTTATGAGTCTAGTTTGGTTTCTAATGTCAGAAGGGAGCTATGAGGTATAGAATAAACCAGATCACACCTGACCCACCCTGGCGCCGCACGCTTACCCCAGTGACCCAGTGTTTGATTGCCTTGGGGTTACAGGAACTGCAAACAGCCAGGAAGGGACCAGATGTAGAGGTTGGAGAGGGTGCCCCGGAAGCAGAGCTTGACACTCAGCACCTGGGGCTGCTCCAGCTCCACAGACGGGGTACCCTCAGGTCCTTCCTCACCCCTCAAGACGCCGACTTCCAGGCCTTCCTCTTATGTTTGGGCCTCTGATGACAGAGGAGCTCTGATCACACTTTCTGATCCAGACAGGGTAACATGACAGACATGGACAAACTTACAGGTTAACAGAATGGGCTAATGATGAGGGCCCTGAAAGTGTTGGCAAACGGCTTCAGTCAGGTGTCCTAGGAGAAACACCAAAGAGTCACGTTGGTCTAGGAGTGTGACTCTCGCTTTGGGTGTGAGAGGTCCTGGGTTCAGATCCTGATCGAGCTCACATCCTTCCGGGCTTCCCTGATGGCTCAGACGGTAAAGAATCTGCCTGCAATGCAGGAGACCTAGGTTTGATCCCTGGGTTGGGAAGATCCCCTGAAGAAGGACATGGAAACCCACTCCAGTGTTCTTGCCTGGAGAATCCCCCATGAACAGAAGAGCCTGGCAGGCTATGGTCCATGGGTCGCAAAGAGTCGGATATGACTGAGCGACTAAGCACACAAGAGAAACACCGAAGGGATTTATCTAATTTTTGAGACTTTGACATGGACACTAGAGGGCGATCTGAGATTGCTGAAACTACAAGCGTTGGTCCAGCCACCAAAAGAATGCTTTGTAGGGCTCTGCGAGCAAGCTCAGTCATGTCCCACTCTTTATGACCCCAGGCTGCCAGGCTCCTCTGTCTGTGGGAACCCAGGCAAGAATACTGGATTGAGTTGTCATTTCCTCCTCCAGGGGATCTTCCTAACCCAGGGATTGAACCGGGGTCTCCTACATTGGCAAGAGGATTCTTTATCACTGAGCCACCTGGGAAACTCCTAGATTGGGCTTTTCTGCTTAAATCAAAAATTTGTCAAATACTATTAAAAAAATAATAATTTTTAAAAGTGGGAATTGCCTGGCAGTCCAGTGGTTAAGGGGCTTCCCTGGTGGCTCAGATGGTTAATAATCTGCCTACAATGCAGGAGACTCACTTTTGATTCTTGGGTCGGGTATGGCTACCCACTCCAGTATTCTCACCTGGAGAATTCTAGGGACAGAGGAGCCTGGCAGGCTACAGCCCTTGGGGTCACAAAGAGTCGGACTATCACTTTCACTTTCACCAGTGGTTAAGACTTGGCGCTTTCACTGCTGTGGGCTGGTTAGGATCTCTGGTCTGGGAACTAAGATGCCACAAGTCACACAGCTAGCCCAAAACAATAAAAATAAAATAGCCAATTTCCTTGACCAAACAACTTTCATATGTTGATTAATTGTGCCCTTGTTTTACCTTTTAATGAATGAAAGACAGATATGTAAAGAAAGAAAATACAACTAAAAGAAAAACAACATACTCAATTAAAATGGTAGTAATAATTCAAGGAATAATATATCTATTTTCATACCTTAATCTATTTTTCTTCCAGTTTTATTGAAATATAATTGACATACAGTAGTACTGTACACATTTAAGATGTAGAGTATACTGATTTGACTTACATACGTTATGAAATGATTATCAGAGAATGATATAATTTTGAGACATTAAAATACCTTCAATTCAGTTCAGTTCAGTCACTCAGTCGTGTCCAACTCTTTGCGACCCCATGAATTGCAGCACACCAGGCCTACCTGTCCATCACCAACTCCCAGAGTTCACTCAAACTCACGTCCATCGAGTCGGTGATGCCATCCAACCATCTCATCCCCTGTTGTCCCCTTCTCCTGCCTCTAATCCCTCCCAGCATCAGAGTCTTTTCCAATGAGTCAGCTCTTCACATGAGGTGGCCAAAGTATTGGAGTTTCAGCTTCAGCTTCAGTCCTTCCAATGAACACTCAGGACTGATCTCCTTTAAGATGGACTGGTTGGATCTCCTTGCAGTCCAAGGGACTCTCAGGAGTCTTCTCCAACACCACAGTTCAAAAGCATCAATTCTTTGGCACTCAGCTTTCTTCACAGTCCAACTCTCACATCCATACATGACCACTGGAAAAACCATAGCCTTGACTAGATGGACCTTGTTGGCAAAGTAATATCTTTGCTTTTGAATATGCTATCTAGGTTGGTCATAACTTTCCTTTCAAGGAGTAAGCGTCTTTTAATTTCATGGCTGCAATCACCATCTGCAGTGATTTTGGAGCCCAAAAAAATAAAGTCTGCCACTGTTTCCACTGTTTTCCCATCTATTTCCCATAAAAACCTTAATGAAGGTAAAAATTCTTCAAGTTATTTTTCAGTTTTTTCAGTTCCATTTTTCTCCTTTGGAATTATCTTTTACTTTATATTTTGATTTGATTCAAAATTCAAACGCTTCAAGAAGGCTGAGTCTCTTTCACTCTTGTCCTAACAGACAACCACTGATCGAATTTCTTGTTTATTCCTCCAAAGATATTTCATGCATATGCAAGCAAACAGAATTCTATACATATATATTCTTTTCTCCTTCATATAAGATTTAATATATGCTTTCCTGTAACTTGCTTTTTTAGGTTTAACAAGATACCATGAATATACATTTCAAGAGCTTCCTATGTCTTCATTTTTCTTCATCTTTGTTCTTTTTTGTTTGTTTGGGGCTGCACCAGGAGGCATGTGGGATCTTAGTTCCCCGACTAAGGATCCAACTAATAACCCGTGCAATGGAAGCAGAGAGTCTTAACTCCTGGATCTCCAAGGAAGTTCTTTTATTTTTTAAAAAAATTTATTATGGTACTTTATTTATAGATATGCAGTGTTTCTTAACCAGTTCCCTACTTGTAGGCATCTGGATTTTTTTCTTTTTAAATGAATACAACAACGTATAATTTTGAATACAGTCATTTTGCACATATGCCAGTATGTTTTTGGGTATACTCCTAGAAGTGGTACTGCTGGGTGTATGCGGTTTAAAAACTTGGACAGAGATTGTCATATGCCCTTTGAGAAAACATTACGAGTTTACAATCCCATTTGTAATATATTTGAATACCTGTTTTGGTATTTTTTAAACTATGAGAATGACCCGTCCAGCAGGTCCAGTTATTCCAGGGTCCCCGAGAGGGAGCTACCTGAAAGAATCATGGAGGA
>SJYV01042361.1:684412-733899 GCA_006410875.1 Neotragus pygmaeus | reverse complement strand
GAGAAGGGGACGACCGAGGATGAGATGGCTGGATGGCATTACGGACTCGATGGACGTGAATCTGAGTGAACTCCAGGAGATGGTGATGAACAGGGAGGCCTGGTGTGCTGCGATTCATGGGGTTGCAAAGAGTCGGACACGACTGAGCAACTGAACTGAACTGAACTGACTGGTTTTGGTATCAAGGATAGCTTGGTCTCACTGAATGAATTAAAAAATGTCCTCTTTTCCTATTCCCCGGAAAAGTTGACTTACAACTGGAAATATCTTTTGATTAAAAAAAAATTGGTAGAACAACTTCTTTTCACTATCTAGGGCTGCTACTCTCTTTGTAAGGAAGCTTAATGACTAGAAGATAATCCAGACTTTTAATTTTTCCTTAAGTTAGTTTTAGTAAATTATACATTTCTAGGAATATGTTCCTTTCACAGTTTTCAAATTTATTGACATAACTTTGTTCACAGGATTCTCATATTATCCCCTACAACTCTGCTTTATCTCCTAGACCAAAAGCCCCATAAGTGCGAGGTTTTGTGTGCTTTAATCTTTGTTGTATTCCCAAAACTCAGAAGAATCACTGGGCTCAAAAACATTTGGAGAATGAATGAATGAATGAAATTGCATGTGTGCCTACTGATTGATTTATTGGTGAGTTCTCTAGTTTTTCCTCAATGAGTCCTGCCATGGCTTTGTCTATTTTATTGGTGTCTTTCAAAGAACCAACTTTGAATTTGTTGAAGATTTTGTTGATCAATTTCTGCTCCTTTTTAAACTTTCTTTGAATTTATCCTAATATTTTTCATATATTATCTTAAGTTGTATACTTGGCTTAATTTTCAAGCTTTTCTTTTATTATAAGCATTTAAGGCTATAAGTTTCCCTGTATGTTTTTTTCATTCCACTAATTTTGGCATGTACCATTTTTATTTTCATTCAGTTCTAAGTACTTTTCAGTTTCAATTATGATTTCTGTTTAGAACGTATGACATAGTATGATTCTTTGAAATGTGCTGAGATTTGTCTTATGGTCTACTGCGTGGTTACTCTTTAATAAATGTCCTATGTAAGCCTGAGAAGAATATATATCATTTTTTCATGTCTGATCTTTCAATTTGAAAAGGATATGTTAAAATATTCTACTATGATAGCAGACTTGTCAGTTTCTCTCTGGAGTTCTATTCAGGTTTACATACATATATGCTACCGCATGACAGGCACACAAGTTTAGAATTCTTATATCTTCTTGATGTACTTTATGTTTTTAAGTTGTGACAATCTCTGTACCTACCAATGTTTTGTCTGATATCAAGATAGTTACCTAGTTTCCTTTGGGATGATTTCTGCTTGATATTCTTGCCAAAATTTTTACTGTCAAACTTAATGGGTTGTTTTGTATTAGGTGTATCTTTTGTAAATGGCATATGTTGGATATTGCTTCCTATTCAATATGACAACCTATCTTCTTACTGGCAAAATTAGTTTATTTGATTATTGATCTATCTGGACTTATTTATATCATCTTGATTTTTTGTTTTCTACTTCTCCCTAATTTTACTTTCACTAATTTTTCTTTTCTTTTCTTGCAATCTAATTTTTCTTTTAAATAATTGAGGTGTTTTGTTTGGTTGTCTGGTTTTTCTTATTCCTTACCACCCCACCTCCTTTTTCAATTCTGTGAGAGCTTAATCTTGAAATGTCAGCATGCATAGGCTAGTGCTAAGTGCAAAGTGAAAGTGCTAGTTGCTCAGTCATGTCCAACTCTGAAACCCCATGGACTGCAGTCTGCCAGGCTCCTCTGTCCATGGGATTCTCCAGTCAAGAATACTGGAGTGGGTAGCCATTTCCTTTTCCAGGTAGTCTTCCTGACCCAGGGATCAAACCGAGGTATCCTGCATTGCAGGCAGACTCCTTAACATCTGAGCCATCAGTGAAGCCCATGCATATAGTTCTAACTTATCTCACACCCCTCTTCAACAAAGCGATAATTTCAGAGTACTTTAATTCTCATCATCTCCCTCCTGATTACACACTGTCATTTTCTGATAATTTAGGTATAACGTTTTTAAACCAACATGCCATATTATTATTATTATTATTATGACTATTATTGCTATCATTTAGAAACTCTATCTAGAGTTCTGATACATTTCTAACTTGCTTGTTCAACATTCCTTCTTGAATGTGGAACCATTTGCCAACGGATTCCAAAACATACCCTTTGGAAGTCGCTTTGCATATGTATGTTGATGGTAAATCCTCTTTGTTTTTACTCATCTAGATATTCCTCTCTCATGCTTGAAAGATTGTTTCCATAGGTATACAATGTGTTGTTATTGTCTCTCAGCACATCAAAGGTATTCTTTTACTCTTTTCGGACATCCATTGCTGTTGGAACTCTCATCACACATGGAACTGCTGTGTAGAGAATCTGTCCTTTCACTCTGGCTATTTTTAAAACCACTTTTCTTTACCTTGGTGAAATTTCACTATTGTAAGTCTAAATATGGCTTTCTCTTTATTTAAACTGTTTTGCAAACACAATCCTTTCTCTTTATACTGCTTAGAAAACACATAGATACATTTTAACAGTTGAAAAATTCCCACTCACCATCCCATCCAGTGATGACTCACTTCCGATTTGTCTCTTTATTTCTTTCCTATAATCTAATTAGACACATTCCAATATCTTATCTTCCCTCTGTTTTTCTTTTTTTTCCCAGTGTGTTGTGTTGGGTAATTTCCTCAGATATTTCTTCCTGTTCACTAAATCTCTCTTCAGCTGGCACTAATCTATTGCTTAACATATTCATTTAATTTATACTTTCAATAATTTATTTTTCACTTCTAAAAGTTCCAGTTAATCTAAATAGGCCTATTCATCTTTGGTAATCTCTTATTCTTCTACTTACAATATTCTTTTTTTTTTTTTATTTCTTATATAATACAAGGGAAAGCAAGGGAATTCTGGAAAAAAAGTCTACTTCTGCTTCACTGACTACACTAAAGCCTTTGACTGTGTGGATCACAGCAAACTGTGAAAAATTCTTAAAGAGAAGGGAATACCAAACCACCTTACCAGCCTCCTGAGAAACCTGCATGCAGTTCAAGAAGAAACAGTTAGAACTGGATACAGAACAACAAAATGGTTCAAAATTGGGAAAGGAGTATGGCAAGGCTGTGTGCATAGTCACCCTGCTTATTTAACTCATATGCAGAATACATCATGCAAATGCTGGGCTGGATGAATCACAAGCTGGAGTCAACTGTCAGGAAAAATATTAATAACCTCAGATATGTAGAGGACACCAGAAAGTGAAGAGAAACTAAAGAGCCTCTTGATGAAAGTGAAAGAGGAGAGTGAAAAAGTTGGCTTAAAACTCAACATTCAGAAAACTAAGAGTATGGCATCCAGTCCAATCACTTCATGGCAAATAGATGGGGAAACAATGGAAACAGTGACAGACTTTATTATCTTGAGCTCCAAAATCACTGCACATGGTGACTGCAGCCATGAAATTAACAGACACTTGCTCCTTGGAAGAAAAGCTATGACAAACCTAGATAGCATATTAAAAAGCAGAGACATCACTGCCCAAAAAGATCCATATAGTCAAAGCTATGGTTTTTCCAATAGTCATGTATGGATGTGAGAGTTGGACCATAAAGAAGGCTGAGTGCTGAAAAACTGATGCTTTCAAACTGCAGTGCTGGAGAAGACTCTTGAGAGTCCAAGGGATCTCCAGCAAGGAGATCAAGCCAGTCAATCCTAAAGGAAATCAGTCCTGAATATTCTTTGGAAGGACTGATGCTGAAGCTAAAGCTCTGATACTTTGGCCATGTGAAGCAAAGAGCCGACTTATTAGAAAAGACCTTGATGCTGGGAAAGATTGAGGGCAAGGAAGAAGGGGCAACAGAGGATGAGATGGTTGGATGGCATCATCGACTCAATGGACATAAGTTTGAGTAAACTCTGGGAGATGGTGAAAGACAACTATTATTCCATGCAACTCATGATAGCATTCCCTTGTTTGAACAAATAATTATACAGTTATCTACCTTGACACCAGGCTCCCAGCCACCAAGAATCACCAAATACCCAGCAAGTATCACATGCAGCTGCTTTTTATCAGTCTGGAGTCACATGTTATCATTGCTTTCTGGACTCTGCTTACTTCATTATGAACTGATCAACTATGCCTTCAAAACATTAAAAAATTTTTATGCAGCATATTTAGGTGTTCTTTATAAGGCTGTTTTTACTTTCCTCCTCTTTGAACTTTTTGTTCATGATTTTCTTAGAAATATGTACATTTCATCTGTTTTCCTTATGTCTATGAAGTACATGGCCTATTGAATGAATTGCATAAATGCTGATTGAAAGAATGAATATTGCAAGTACTTCTGTTTTAAATATTTTGCAGTGAACTTCAACTGTGTTTAAAAAAACAGTTCTTTCTTTTTGACTCTGTGATCTTACTCCTGAGAAGGTGTGAACTTTGAGCTGTTGATTTTAACATATTTATATTTGAGAAAATATAAGGTATCAGTTATGGCTATGTAATGGAAAAGTATAAAATTCCATGTATATTGTGACCATAAATAAGACATATCATGGACCACATAATGTAGACACGGACCAAAAGTCAGTAACAAAAGGCTGACTTATNATTTTAACATATTTATATTTGAGAAAATATAAGGTATCAGTTATGGCTATGTAATGGAAAAGTATAAAATTCCATGTATATTGTGACCATAAATAAGACATATCATGGACCACATAATGTAGACACGGACCAAAAGTCAGTAACAAAAGGCTGACTTATTAGAAAAGTAAGGTTTGGTCCCCCTTTCCTTTTATAACTTGCAATTATTGTTACCACATTGTCGCCTGGGCGATGGGTATAAATTTTTAATGAAATAAACTCTCTATGGATACACGTATCTTGTTCCTCTTTGTTAACAGCCCTGTCTCTTATACACATCTCCCTCNTCCCTTGGACTGCAAGGAGACCCAATCAGTCCATTCTAAAGGAGATCAGTCCTGGGTGTTCATTGGTAGGACTGATGTTGACGCTGAAACACCAATACTTTAGCCATCTGATGCGAAGAGCTGACTCATTTGAACAGTTGGGAAAGATTGAGGGCAGGAGGAGAAGGGGACAACAGAGGATGAGATGGTTGGATGGCATCCTGACTCAATGGACATGAGTTTGGGTAAACTCCAGGAGTTGGTGATGGACATGGAGGGGTAAACTCCAGGAGTTGGTGATGGACAGGGAGGCTTGGTGTGCTGTGGTTCATGGGATCGCAAAGAGTCGGACACGACTGAGCGACTGAACTGAACTAGTGTATAAAAGTTTCAGTTTTGCTTTATTTTGTTTCCTGAATTAGTCACTGGAAAAAAAAATTTATCAAAAAAGCACTNAGGGAGGCTTGGTGTGCTGTGGTTCATGGGATCGCAAAGAGTCGGACACGACTGAGCGACTGAACTGAACTAGTGTATAAAGGTTTCAGTTTTGCTTTATTTTGTTTCCTGAATTAGTCACTGGAAAAAAAAATTTATCAAAATAGCACTGTAATTTTTTTCTCACAAATGTTGAAAAAAGAAAGAGAACTAAAAAACCTGAAGAAGTTACCAAAGCATAAAGTTCCTTTTCAAGACTAAACAATAGGACTGACTAAACTCTAAACAGAAGGAGGACCAACTCTCTGTGACCCCTTGGATGGTGGCCCACCAGAGTCCTCTGTCCATGGGATTCTCTGGGCAAGAATACTGGAGTGGGTTGCCATGTCCTCCTCCAGGGGATCTTCCCGACTCAGGAATCAAACCTGCATCTATTATGTCTCCTGCACTGGAAGGCGGGTTCTTTACCACTAGTGCCACCTGGGAAGCCCAAACAACAGGATGAGCATTCATTTTAGAGGGATATCTACTTGTGTGCAAACAGAATGACAATGAAAATTGTCTATACAATACCTAGAGGCCCTCATGACCTTTCAGTTGTCTCAGAGCAATGCTTCTGAGGGCAGTGAGGTGCACTAGGTAAAAGCAGAATGTCCTTTAAAAAAAAAGAAAGAAGTTGTTCTTAGAGACACCCTCACGGGAGGTAGGCAAAAAGGGCAATGCTGTTTTCCACTTGCAAATGAATTTGGATAAAAACATTCTGCTCATTAAATTATTCTCTAGGCAATAATTTTTACATTTTAAACCAAATTCATATGTTCCAAAGCTGAATTTATTTTATGCCTCTTTCATTTCCTTTAGGACTCTGAAACTGTGCGACTGGGCTGGATGACCGCTTAGTTGTGAACAACTCTATGCCTGTAAAGTAAAGCCCTTCCTGTCTATATGGACAGACACTATGTCCCAGTGAACACACATGTGCACTGAGGACTCAGGTTTAAATATAATCAACTGGTGTGGGCCAAAATTCAAACATCCAGAGAGAAGCACTGTGTATTCAATGTATCCCCCCAAAAGTCTTATTTCAGTCAAGTATTTGTTATAGAATTTATATTCTGAGTTTTTGTAACTAATCTGCTTAGCTTTTCATTACTTCATGCTGTAAAATTTTAAAGACAATCTAAATGGGTAACAAGTTACAAATAGAAATAAAACTTGTTCTTGCATTTTGAATTAGTTCCAACCAAGTATCTGGAGGTTAGAGTGCTTAGGCAATAAATGACTAGGTCTTGCATGTCATTCTCTAAACAGTGTTACTTCTGAGAGTGAAGAGTTAAGACCTTAGTCTGCAATGTCTTCTGGAGAGAATGGATTCCTTTCCTTCCCTACAAAGAAATGCACTTCTGATGGTTAGTACAGGAGATTAACTGTGTAAAAGAAAACACGAGAACTTTGCCAGGGGTTTCATTTGTTTGCTGCTCTCTAAAGCCTTGCTGCACAACATGTGCTTGGTGGAGGCAGTTCAGCATCGCCTAAGAGTGAGTTGGATGTGCAGACCCTCAGATTCTATCTATATCCCACAACCACGAACTGGAATTTGAATTAGCAGTTAAACAGGATCACCAGGTGATTCAAATGCATAATAAAATTTGAGACCCAATTGCTAAAGTTCCTTCCAGTTGGAGAAGCTTACAATCTTATAATAACAAAATCTGACTCTCGACAAAGATGTCTTTAAAACAAGGTAAAAAAGAAACACACTGAATTTGAACATAATAACATTTTAATGAAAAGAAAGGATTGTGCCAGGCATGCAAGAAGTACTGCCTTATTTAAACCTCACCAAAAACCCTAAAAGATGAATAGAATTATTTTCTTTTTACAGAGAAGGAAACAGTTGCTGAGAAGTGAAAAGCTTTGTCTGAGGCTGCACAGCCTGGGAGCAGCAGTGTCTGTCTGGGGAACCAGGTCTTTCTCCCTCCGAGTCCTAAACTGCTTCTACACCAATCACTAGGAGAAGAATCTAGGAAAAGGTGTCAAGGATAGTCACAAAAAAACAAACCAAGTGAAGTTCAGTCAACCAACAAACAAAGGTTTATCGACCACTTACTCTGGACCAAGAAATGTGCAACTCTTAAAGGAAACCTAGATGTGAGCAACAAAGCAAAATTAAGACAATATAATGAGTATAAAATCTGTGATTCAAGTAATTATTAGAGACAAGCAGATTTTAAAAGTGATTTGAAATGCTAATAATAGTTATCTCATGGTTAGTAGAATTGTTGCTTTAAACTTAATCAAATTCTCTAAAAAGGACACAGTTTTTATGAAGCTATGCTTCTACCAGTTTAATGATATTTTAATAAATAAATAATAAAATAGATTAATTTAAAATAATTTTACACAAAAATAAGCAAACAAATCACAGGGCTCAAAGTTTCAAACAGGTCACACTCTTGGATTTTTCCATTTCACTTATTTTTACATTTTTCTGTTAAGATATTATATACTTATTCTGCCTTGTGATTCAAAATACAACATACTTCCCACAAACAGCAGATGGCACCATGCATCAGTGAAAAGAATGACAAAAAGTCATAAAGGTCAAGCTGTCAAAATTGATATCTTTTTAAAATAACTCAAATTTTCTAATTAGCTTTATAATAGTGACAGATAATTTAAGACTTCATTTTGAAGATTCACTTTAGATGAGGAAGTTACTTTTGATCCAGTTTTGCTGATGAAAACTTGGTTGAGGATACAAAATAGGAAAAGAAGTAGCCTACATTGTAAAAAGTCTACTGCAAATCAACTTAAAAATAGAGCTCTTAACATAAAAACTCCCAACTCAAGAGAGGTTTCTGGGAGAATGAAAATTCAAAGGGAAAATTCAAATTGCTAAATTATTAAAAGAACAAATCTAATATACAATTTAAGATCATAAAATCATTACTGTATCTTCAAAACAGATTTTAATCAATAATCTGTGGTATTGTCAACTATATATCACAAAGAATTACATTTTTTGCCACCAAGCCACATCATAATTCTTTTCTTTGACTCCAAATGCTCCCAAGTATTGTCCCAAAACACAATAAGAACCTCAGAAGCATGCTAAAAGCCAAACACAGAGTGTGAGTGAGTCCTTTCCTTCTTTGACCAGCAGCCCAGCAAGCAAATAGACGTTACTTCAGATACTATTTCATTCCTGGAAACATCAAGCACCTGGACTATATTTTTACAAAGACAGAAAACAGATTCTATAGGCACAATTTCTGTAACAGTTATAGAATGAAAATGAAAGCTTAAAGGCAAAAATAAAAGTGATATAGAAGGTTATATATTATTGATTTTCCAATTTTAAGACTAAATTCCACTAAATCTCTTTTTCCAAACCAAAAGCTTGCAGGGGTTGGTCAAAACAGGAGGTCATGTCTTCAGAAGTTAAAAAAAAAAATACTCAAAGAACTCATCAGAAATTTTCCCACAGTATTTTCCTTTCTCAGTCTTTAAACTATGTATGTAATGCTTTGGGAAGAGGGTGATGTTTTTCATTGTTTCAGATAGGTATTTTTCCTGAGTGAAACACAGCAATAATACTTCTCAAGGGTTTAACTTATAAACAGTTTTGCCCTTCAATCATAAAAGTTCATTTTGGATCCAAACAATGAATTTTAAAAAATGAAAATTCACTTAAAACCATGCTCTGGCTCTAGGTAGTCATTCGTTTCTCATTCAATTCAACCCTATTCTACCCTATCTCATCTTTTCTCATTGAGTTTAAGAATTCAACAAGTCTTTCAATCCTTAACTATGCCCTTAACAACAACCATTCCCTCTTTTCTGAAATATGAATTCACCCACTGCCCTTCATCTCCTCTGTTGCCACTTTCAACTAACTACCAGGTTCTATGGGCACCAGTCCCTAACCTGTCTCCTTGGTCTTCTTGTTCCCCTTCAATGCATTCACAGCAGCCACTGATGTGGTTTAGTTGGTAAATCACAGCCATACTCATCTCTAAAACAATTAAATCAGACCACACAATTCCATCTTATAGATATTCACTGGCTCCTCTCTGCACTTGGAATGAAATCCCAGGTCCTCCTCGACATGGCTGCCAAGCTCTGTTATCATTTGGGCCCACCCACCTCTTGGCCAACTGCTCTCTGTGATCTACCAGTTCTGCCTTTCTTCAATTTTCTCCTACTCAAAGCCTCCCACACGGACCTTCCCTACCCATTACTGAGAATTCTCGTGCTCATCTCTCAGATCTCAGCTCTAAATGTCACCTACTCAGAGAGGTTACTCTTGAGACCCTAATCTAAAATAGGTTTACTTATTACAAAAATCCTGAGGCAGCTTCTACTTTCCCTTTATAGCATTCATCAAAATGTATAATCACATGTGTTTTGTATTTATTTATTATTTTTCTGCTCATTAGCCTGTTAGCTCCATGGATAGAAAAATAAATCTGTTCTATCAACCATGATATCTGTTAGGTCTAATGCAGTGTCAGAATATACCAGAGATTCAAAATTTTTAAATAAATAGATGATTGGATGAATGAATACAACATTTCCCTTTAGTGAGTATCTCTGGTCCCCTAAATGTTGAATTTACAGGTTATTGTTTTTCTAGAGACAAAAGACAAAGCTTCACTTCAAAACAACTTGGAAGCATATGCTGCCCCTGTTTTTGCTTTCCTGGCATCCTCCTAACTGCTCTAAGTACCAGTCTGTCTCACATTCATGTTTGGGATGAGAGCTGCCTACTTTTCACTCTTTTCCAATGTCTTTAAAAGCAAATTAACTCATGAATCCATTTAGACTCTCTTATAAGTTTTTAATAAGCCGACTTTAAAAATATCTAGCTACCCTGTTGAAATGATGCAACACACCAATGTATTCTATGAACTCCTGTCCCCCCAGATATAAGAAAATATATCCAAAAAAGGCTATAAAAATCTAATTAAAAATTTTGCATACAACACATGTGTTCCCTCCTCCGTAAGTCCACAACAATGTAGAACCATTAGACAATTTGGCATTACACCACATACTCATAAATGTAGGTTTACTGCAAAAGATAAAAGGTGTAAGTACTAGAGGATAAATCTGTAAAAGCCATGATCTTCAACATCAGCATTCACTCTTCATACTGAATTCTCAATGAATATGTGTCAGTTGACATCACACAACTATTCTGGCTCTCCCATGATTACCTTTTGAAAACATCTATTTCATCATACCATTACCCTGATTTAAAAGTTTCAGTGGCTTCGCATTTATATAACTGTGCTTCCCAAACTGCAGACGCCAAATCCAAGGTAACAGTGAGTTATGTGTGAGGGAAAGAAAAGCCAAAGCAAATATGCTACATCTCTTTGGACAAACAGTTTTTACTTAAACATTTTCAGGAAAAAATCATTTACATTAAAACAGCTCTGGCTCTATTGTGGAGCAAAATAAAAAATTTAAAACTGAATTTTAAATATATGATATGCAACTATACAGGAGCTTTAAGTCAGCGAAACTGTCAGACACAAGATAAACAGTAAATATGTCAAAGAGACATCACAGAGGACTTCACTCATTACATAAATAGTGACAATTATGGCCCAGCAATACTGAGCTTTGAGCAGTGGCCCTCCCTCCAGTTTGGATCAGGTGTTCCTTTTCCTAGGAGCTCATCCCTAATATATCACTAGTGTCAATATAATATTAGGTTGCTGCTAAGTCACTTCAGTCGTGTCCAACTCTGTGCGACCCCATAGACGGTAGCCCACCAGGCTCCCCCGTCTCTGGGATTCTCCAGGCAAGAACATTGGAGTGGGTTGCTATTTCCTTCTCCAATGCATGAAAGTGAAAAGTGAGAGTGAAGTCGCTCAGTCATGTCCAACTCATCGCGACCCCATGGACTGCAGCCTACCAGGCTCCTCTGCCCATGGGATTTCCCAGGCAGGAGTACTGGAGTTGGGTGCCATTGCCTTCTCTGAATATTAGGTTAAACCATAGGAAACTGTCAATATTCAATGACTTTTGATTTACAAAAATGACATACCTGTACGGTTCAACATAATAGAAGAGTCCTTCTTGTGTGCGGTCACCTCAACCTGCCTCCTTTCAAAAATATCTGTTAGTTCTTTGTCTCCATCATCAATTACTATTACTGGCCTAAACCAGACTTCAGTAAATGTTGGCTTAGGATTCAATCTGAATCAGTTTGTATACAAGTATAAGCAAGTGTTCGATGTTCTATATTTTGAGGGAAAAAAATTCCCTCTCCTTCAGGTTATGGCATAAACAATTCCTTTTTGTCATTTAACAGTACTGAAGGAGCGTGACCTAAAAAGAAATGGGAAAGCCATTTACAGTCATGCTCCCACACCCTAACTGATCAGAGCATTTGTCTCAGTATGCTACTGGGCTAACACATAACAAAACCATTCTAATAAGCCACTTATGTAAGTGTAGAATCTTTTAAGTTTGATCAACTATTTCTAATATTAAACAAAGAAAGAGGCTTCGTCAGAGTAAGAGTGCCTGGTATCAACCATAAAGAACTGAGTTTCAAGTCACACTTCTCTTTGTAAAAAAGAAAAAAAGTTATTTGTGAATCAGACTTTTAAAAAGCTTTGAAACTTTCTAAGGAGGAGAAATTTTAGATTTTCAAAGAGATTTTTAAGTTTAGTATATAGAAACATATTATTAACGATCATATATCATTTTCTGACCTTGTGAAAGTCTGAATAGGCCTCACAAATCGTCCACATTGAACACAAAATGCAGACTCATCTCATTCCCTACTTGGCAACTGCTAACTTTAAAGGGTTCCATCTTACTCTTCACCTAAACCTCTATGAAATAAAATACCTGCCTATTTTTAATCATAATTTGTCCTGCTGCAGCAGTGTCATGAAACAAAACTGATCCAGATATCAGTTCTGAGGAAGTCTAGCTGTTAAAATACACATCTGTTTTCTGTCAACTTGGCTTTGTTGATAGGCCCATAGTAACAGATGACCAAAATAGCCTTGAAGAAAATCAACAGAATGAGGTTCTCACCCCTAGAATCAATCTGAAAATACAGCAACCACATAAACATTGCTGGATATTTCCATTAACCTTAGCGTTTCTCTGAATTCATTACCTTGGACTATTATTTTACTTCCTAGAATTTGCCAAAGTAATGAATTCTAAGAAATGAAAAAGTGCACTATTCTCGTGCCTCTCCATCTCATTCTTCTCAACCTCCAGAAAAACGACAGTGCTTAAACCATTCGATAGCTCCCACATGGGACAGAAGGCAGCTCCCCCATAACTCTTCACTATTGTTGCTACTGACGAATAGAATGATCAAAAAGTATATAACCTTTAGCCCAAACACATTTCAATATATAAGCACATAAAAGTATTAAATTAGCACTCCTTAAACGTCAGAGAATTTGAAAATCTAGAAAAAATTTGTTAAATATGTAAATTTCTAGGGTCATAACTTTAAAGAATCTTGAGTCTCAGATGGGGCTACAGAATTTGTGTGATTAACAAGCTCTCTCTCCCCACCACTCTTCCAAATTATTTCTTTGAGATATAATTCAAGTACCATAACATTCAGCCTTTAAAGGTGTTCAAATCAGTAGTTTTGAGTATATTCACATGATTGTACAACTATCTCAATTATCTAATTTCAGAACATTTCATCACCCTAAAAAGAAACCTTTTATACCCAATCTCTCTTCCCTCAGCTCCTGGCAACTACTAATCTACATTTTATTTCCATGGATTTGCATATAAATGAAATCATATAATATGTGTCTGGATCCTTTAACTTAGTACAATATTTTCAAGATTTATCTAGGATGTATCAGCACATGATGCCTTCTATGACTGAATAACATTTCAATACATGTGTATACCATATTTCATTTCTTCATAATTCAGGTGTTGTTTCCAGTTTTTAGTTATTATTAATAATGCTGACATGACCATTAGTACGTAGGGTTTTTTTTGTGGGGGTATTCTTTTGTACATTTATGTTTTTAGTTCTTTTGGGTGCATATACAGAAGTTGAATTGTTGGGTAGTATGGTAACTCTATTTTTAACTTTTTGAGTAATTTCTAAACTGCTTTTCAAAGTAACTATAATACTTTACATTCTCATCAGCAATTTATGAGGGTTCCAGTGTCTTCACATCCTCACTAATGATGGTTTTTGTCCAATTTTTTTTATTATAGCTATTCTAGAGAGCATGAAGTGTGTGCTTTTAGTTTGCTTTTTCCTGGTGACTCATGATGTCAAAGATCTCTTAATGTGCTTATTGACAATCTGCATATCTTCTCTGGGGAACTGTCTATCCAGATTCTTTCAGTTCAGTTCAGTCGCTCAGTCGAGTCTGACTCTTTGCGACCCCATGGACTGCAGCACGCCAGGCCTCCCTGTCCATCACCAATTCCCGAAGTTTACACAAACTCATGTCCATTGATTTAGTGATGCCATCCAACCATCTCATTCTCTTGTCATCCCCTTCTCCTCCTGCCCTCAATCTTTCCCAGGATCGGGGTCTTTTGAAATGAGTCAGTTCTTCTCATCAGGTGGCCAAAACATTGGAGTTTCAGCGTCCACATCAGTCCTTCCAGTGAACACTCAGGACTGATCTCCTTTAGGATGGACTGGTTGGATCTTCTTGAAGTCCAAGGAACTTGCAAAAGTCTTCTCCAACACCACAGTTTAAAAGCATCAATTCTGCAGCACTCAGCTTTCTTTATAGTTCAACTTTCACATCTACAGATGACTACCATCCACTCTTAAAGTGGCTATCGCTCTTTTACTATACTTGATCTTAGCTAAATGGATGAGATGCTTGAATGGCAACACCGACTCAATGGACAAGAATTTGAGCAAGCTCCGGCAGTTGGTGATGGACAGGGAAGCCTGGTGTGCTGCAGTCCGTGGGGTCGCAAAGAGTTGGACACAACTAAGTGACTGAACTGAACTGAACTGAACCTCTTTATTCATTAAGTTGCAAGAGTTCCTTATGTATTCTAGATACAAAGCCCTTATGAGACATGGGATTTACAAATAATCTCTCCCATTCTCTGTTTTGTTTTGTTTTTTCCCCACTTTCCTGATAGTGTCCTTTGAAACACAAAAATTTTAAATTTTGATGAAATCTCTTGTCTTTATTCTTTTGTTGCTTGTGCTTTCAATGTCATATGTAAGAAACCATTGCCTAATCCAAGGTCATGAAGATTTACAGTTAGATTTTCTTCTAAGAGTTTCATAGTTTTAACTCTTACATTCAGGCCTATGATTGATTTTTTGAGTTAATTCTTAAAGATGTATGAGGCAGGGAGTACAACTTCTTTATATATATATATAAATATTCAGTCATTCCAGCAACTTTGTTGGAAAGACATTATTTCCTTGTTGAACTGTCTTGGCACCCTTGTCAAAATCAACTACCCAAAAATGTGTATTTGTGAACTCTCAATTCTAATCCATTAATCTATGCATCTCTACTATAATCAGCTAACAGACTTTCACTATTGCACTGTCATCATGCTCTTCTGACATTAAGAAAAAATTCTCACAGAAAAATGAATATTTATAAAATTTCCAGGCAATGCACTATTAGACATAAACAAAACAACTAAACTGATTTTGGGAGAAAAATAATATCTAGGACAAGAACTGGATCATATCTGTACATAGGTTAATGCTGCTGCTGCTAAGTCACTTCAGTCGTGTCCGACTCTGTATGACCCCATAGACGGCAGCCCACCAGGCTCCCCTGTCCCTGGGATTCTCCAGGCAAGAACACTGGAGTAGGTTGCCATTTCCTTCTCCAATGCATGAAAGTGAAAAGTGAAAGTGAAGTCGCTCAGTCGTGTCTGACTCTTCACGACCCCAAGGACTGCAGCCTACCAGGCTTCTCCGTCCATGGGGTTTTCCAGGCAAGAGTACTGGAGTGGGTTGCCTTTGCCTTCCCCGAGATAGATGAATAGGCAGAGTTATATCTACCAAAGGTGACCTGTTTTTCAGAAGCCTGATGATT
Source organism: Neotragus pygmaeus (assembly GCA_006410875.1). Lineage (NCBI taxonomy): Eukaryota > Metazoa > Chordata > Mammalia > Artiodactyla > Bovidae > Neotragus > Neotragus pygmaeus. The sequence continues at coordinate 718,437 of SJYV01042361.1, read as the reverse complement.
TTGTGTATTTCAAGATAGACTCATTGCCTCTGAATGTGTTTAGCACTATTAGCTTCAACCCAGTCACTTATTTTTAAGCTGTTTATATTTCAAGTTAAAAGTTTATTATTAGATAATTAGACAATAATGTGCTTTCCTCTGCTGAAAAGAAAAAAGAACACTTAGAGATTTTATCAGGACTACTGGATATCTATCATTCATCTTTTTACAAAGAGTCATATAATAATACTAATAAATATTCCTTTCAATCGATTTATAGGAAAAGAGATTCTGAATACTGAGAATGCACTAATTTTTCTCTGTAGTAAAGATTCTTATGGACAAAATGGACTCTTGCCTGTTAATTAGCATAAACAAAAGGACTAATCAGAAGTACTATGCACCCACTTCATTGGGAAGTTGGAGAACAACTAGACCATGATCACTAAGTGCTGTGAGTCAGAAACAACTACCAGATAGTGACACAGCCCAAGCTGCAACAGGTCAATAGGTCAGTGAGTCAGTGGAACATGCACGAAATTGTTCTGTTCAATTGAGGAAATTCTTCCGGCAATATTTCTCACAAAAAAGGGCAAAATGGGATATATGACCAGGACATGGATAAGAAGCAAAATGTCAAGTGGACTTCTAAAAAAATAACAGCATCTGAAAACCCTGATGAGACAACCTAAAAAGCAAGAGACCAGAATGTCCTTTTATGCTTCTTTTTAACTCATGCAGTTATTACAGTAGTGGTAGCTGATTACTGTATGTCTAGATACAACTGTTCTGGGTAAATAATGTAAAAGTCAAATCATTATTTGGTTAAAAATGCCAAATAATGGATGCTGATGCTAAAATACCTGAAAAGGGAAGATAGAGAAGAAAACCAGGAGTATCAGAAGAAGCCATTTCATGACAAAATTCTGCTAGACCATAGAAGGAGCAACTGAGATACAAGAGCAACAAATTATTGGACTGAGAGACCTCAACTCATGTTAAGAAGTAATAGAACTCAGTCTTTAAATGCAAGTAGATAATGGGGATTTCTTATGAGAGACAAAGATGATGGTTTATTTGAACAATAATAATCAGTCTATTAAAAAAACTATTTCTAAGTTGGCCTGTCATATGATGAAGATGAAGGTCAGCAGTCTGTTTGGAGAAGGTAAGAATCAGTAGGACTAGGGATATAAAACTTTAAGAAATGTGCCACAGCTTGCTTATCCATTCATCTGTTGATGGACGTCTAGGTTGTTTCCATGTCCTGGCTATTATANGACTCTGATGCTGGGAGGGATTGGGGGCAGGAGGAGAAGGGGATGACAGGATGAGATGGCTGGATGGCATCACTGACTCGATGGACATGAGTTTGGATACTCCATGAGTTGGTGATGGACAGGGAGGCCTGGCGTGCTTCGATTCATGAGGTTGCAAACAGTCAGACACAACTGAACAACTGAACTGAACTGAACTGAATCAGAAGGTTATGGGAACATTCCTTTCATGTGAAGTCTACATGAAAGTCCAATATGTGAAACAAAGACACACAGAGCTCCTCTGACTGGAGCTAGATAAGGTCCCAGAGCCCTGGTCCATGCTCTATAATGACTTCTCAGCAGCTCCTCAGAAGTCATGAGGCTCTGCTGAACAGTTGGTAAACCACTGGGTTAAATCCATGGTTCCTAATGTGCAGTCCCTGGACTGACAGCTATAGCATTTCTGGTAACTTTTTAGAAATGTGAATTCTTTGGCTCCACCCAAGAATGAATCAGAAATTCTGGAGATGAGGCTTAGCAAGCTGTGTTTTAGCATGTTCTCCAGGTAATTTTGACACTCATAAAGTTTGAGAACCATGTAATAGGAGGGCAGACCACCTGCATTTGAGGACTTCCCTGGAACTGGACATGGAACAACAGACTGGTTCCANTTAAAAAAAAAATAAACAATAGTCAAATTAATAAAGAAAAAAAAAAAAAAGAAATGTGTGGCCCAGAATCAATTTCCAGAAAAGTCTGCCAGTATGCCATCCTCAAATCTTTGAGACTTAAAAAGGAAAGCTCAAAGTTTGTCAGTAAAAACTGTGTATGAATAAAACTGAATGGTAAAGACAAGGAACTACTCTCCAAAAGAAGGTCTCATTTACTATCTACTTCCAGTTGACATATATGACAGAGTTTCTTCTCTATTGTACAATCTAAATAATTTATAAATCAGACTGTTATGAATAATAGCAATGGAGGTCTTTAAACTTGTATTAGTTAGAAGATGCTTTCACAAACCAATTTTCAGACAATGGGAAGCATTCAAATATTTCATATTGCTTTGCACATAATTATAAAAATAATTTACACAGACTGACGTTACATGCTGCCTTTACTCAAACCCTGTTTGAAAAACTAAACCATGAAAATGATTTGGAATGCTGCTACCACTTCAACTCTGAGGACCATAATTTTTAAGATTAAACTCTATATTAAAACTGTGCTACTCCTCATTCTAATTAAATTAATATCTATGGCTAGATAATACATTTTTGAGATATTATTTTGAGATTGATAATATAGTTTTGAGAGTAAATACTTATTTAATAAATAACAAATGCCAAATTTTAAAGCAGTTAACGCTAAATAATTTCAGTCCATGAAGTATATATACTCAGAAATATTTTGATTTTCCAGACCCACCATGACTCTTTTCAGAAAATCTGCTTCCATGCAGAGTACCTGCTGAGTGCGCTGTAGGTCATGTGACTTCCCCCAATGGCTACCCCTATCACAGAATACTGCACAAGAGATGGGCAACTAGCCTAAGGTGACACATATATCTGACTCATGAATCTGCAGGCTGATCTGAAACATGAGCAAGACCAATTACATCATCCCTGAAGACTGTTATCTTAAAAATAGTGCCAAGAGCTTAATCTTAGAGCTGAAAGGTGATGGAAGAATTTTCTGAGATATTTTAGGCCCTGTACAAGCCAAAGTACAAATATACAGGTCAGGAAAAAAGGGAGAACATCTAATTCATAAAGAGCAAGACATCAATTCAGACGAGTGGCTGGAGTCTGTGTGTCACCTGTCCTTCCTGAGGTCTACTTGCTCATATTTTTTTGGGTTCCCTCTATATTTATAATAATTCCCTGATGGCACAGTGGTAAAGCTAACGCAGGAGATGTGTTTTTGATCCCTGGGTCAGGAAGATCCCCTGGAGAAGGAAATGGCAACCCACTCCAGTGCTCTTGCCTGGGAAATCCCACGGACAGAGGATCCTGGTGGGCTATAGAACATGGGGTCGCAAAAGAGTCAGACTAACTGAGTGAATAAATAACAACATTCCACTGTGTTTAAGCTACTATGTGTAAGTTTCTGTTTCTTAAAATATCTTAACTAAAAGAGAAAGGATTCCTAAAAATATTATTTTTTTCTCTTAAAGACTCGAAGTCTTATATTTCAGCCCATAGGATTTTATAAAAATATCTACATGAGGACAGTAAAAATAATTTTCCCCATTAATTCTTTACTCCCACTCTTTTTCAACAGATATTTCAGGTGTGTCTACAAGTTGACTAGGTATACAGTAAAACACAAGAGAGACACGGCTCCTCCTTTCAGAAATGTGTAATCCAGTGACAGAAATAGGTATCTGAAAAGTAATACACAATAAATAAATAAACAACCACCAACTTACAGGGTGCCACGAGAGAGGGTAAAAGGATGCATTACTTAAGAATGAGTGACCATGGAGGGCTTCTTAGAGGAAGAAACACTTAAACTTAGATCTGAAGGAGTGGGCACACAGAGTGAAGAATACATTCTGGGCAGAAGGTAAAGACTACATGAATGTTTTCAACCTGAAAAGATCTTAAGTGTTTCAAAAACTAAAAGGTAGTCAGTGATGAAGTATAGTGAATAAGGGCAAGACTGACCCAGGGATGCCACTGGGGAGAAAGGAAGGGAAGATTTCAGACCAAGTGAAATAATATAAGTTTTATTTAGTGGGAAATCACTGAAGGGTTTTGCTTCAGTGACATGATCTGATATTAGTTTTATGAAAATTTCTCGATGCTGTGGAGAATCACAGGATAAAAGAAAGTCACGAGTTAAGATGAGTTAGGAGGTTCCTGAATAGGATATGAAACTGAGTAAAGTCAAGAAGCAACAGTTAGAACCAGCCATGGAACAATGGACTGGTTCCAAACTGGGAAAGGAGTACATCAAGGCTGTATATTGTCACTCTGCTTTATTAACTTATATGCAGAGTACATCATGTGAAATACCGGGCTGGATGAAGAACAAGCCAGAATCAAGATTGCTGGGAGAAATATCAATAACCTCAAACAGGCAGATAACACCACCTTTATGGCAGAAAGTGAAAAGGAACTAAAGAGCCCCTTGATAAAGATGACAGAGGAGAGTGAAAAAGCTGACTTAAAACTGAACATTCAAAAAATGAAGATCATGCTATCTGGTCCCACCATTTCATGGCAAATAGATAGGGAAACAATGGAAACAGTGAAAGACTTTATTTTCTTGGGCTCCACAATCACTTCAGATGATGACTGCAGCCATGAAATTAAAAGATGCTTGCTCCTTGGAAGAAAAGTTGTGACCAACCTAGACAGCATATTCAAAAGCAGAGACAGCACTTTGCCAACAAAGGTCCATACAGTCAAAGCTGTGTTTTTCCAGTAGTCATTATGGATGTGACAGATGGACCATAAAGAAGGGTGAGCATCGAAAAAATAATGCTTTTGAACTGTGTTGTTGGAGAAGACTCTTGAGAGTCACTTGGACTGCAAGGAGAACAAACCAGTCCATCCTAAAGGAAATCAGTCCTGAATATTCACTGGAAGGATTGATGCTGAAGCTGAAACTCCAATACTTTGGCTACCTGATGAGAAGAACTGACTTATTAGAAAAGACCCTGATGCTGGAAAGATTGAGGTGGGATGAGAAGAGGACAATGAGGATGAGATGGCTGGATGGCATCACTGACTTGATGGCCATGGGTTTGAGCAAGCTCTGGGAGTTGGTGGTAGACAGGGAAGCCTGGTGTGCTGCAGTTCATGGGGTTCCAAGAGTTGGACACGACTGAGTGACTGAACAACAACTGAGTAGAAAGACATATTTTCCTTTGAAAACATATCTTGAAAATGGACTTGAGAAACCAGTGAGTACAATGTTTTCCAAATAACTGTAAATTGCTTATATATATATACACACACATATATATACACACACATACACACACAGAGCATACATAAAGACATACATGAGAATGATAAACACTGAATGGTTCCTCTGAAATAGGGAAAAGGGAGTGTATGTGATCAGGAAGAGTTAATAATATACAAAGCTAATATTGTTGGTATTGTTTTATTCTTAACCAGAGAGTTACACAGGAGTTCACTGTATATCTTAATAATTTTTGATAAGTTTTATTATTACTTAAAAATTTTTTTTGGTTTATTTGGTGGTACTGGGTCTGAGTTGCAGCACTCAGGATCTTTAATTATGACATGTGGAATCTTTGGTTGTAGCAAGTGGGATCTAGTTCCCCGACCAAGCATTGAACCCAGGCCCCCTGCGTTGGCAACGTGGAGTCTTAGCCACTGGACTACCAGGAAGTCTTTATTATTATTATTTTTAATTTTTATTTTATACTGGAATATAGTTAATTTACAATGTTGTATTAGTTTTAGGTGTACAGTAAAGTGATTCAGTTACACGTGAACCTATTCTTTTTCAGATTCTTTTCCCATACACATTAATATAGAGAAGTGACTAGACTTCCCTGTGCTATAATGTAGGTCCTGGTTGATTACCTATTTATACATACTAGTGGACACATGTTAATCCCAAACTCCTAATTTATCCCTCTCCTGACCACTTTTCCCCTTTGGTAACCATAAGTTTGTTTTTTATGGCTGTAAGTATGTTTTGAATATTTAATCATAAAAATAATGAAAGTGAAAAGTGAAAGTGAAGTCACTCAGTCGTGTCTGACTCTTTGCGATCCCATGGACTGTAGCCTACCAGGCTCCTCAGTCCATGGAGTTTTCCAGGCAAGAGTACTGGAGTGGGTTGCCATTTCCTTTTCCAGGGATCTTCCCAACCCAGGGATCGAACCCAGGTCTCCCACATTATAGGTAAACGCTTAACTGTCTGAGCTACCAGGGAAGGCCCATAAAAATAATAGACTATGTTTATTTTATTCAATCAACCCATGTAGGTACATTTAACTTCTACAAGTGTTTCTGGAACCAAAAATAGTATGAAGTAACTTTAGTTATTCCAATTCATGATGAACTGAAAGATTTTTATTGGAAAAAAAATGTCACCCTACAACTTAAAGTCAGTGATCTTTGTTCTGATTATGAGAACTAAACACACAAATAAATACTGTGGGTTACTGAACAGGTTCAAGGTATATAAAGTCTTTTGTGAGTCTGATTTTACTGAAGCAAAATACCACTTCTGTTTTTAGGAGTAAATATATTCTTATATTTTAAAGTACTAGGTTTAACATGTATGTTCCCCCATTGATCATCTTTCATAATTATCCCACACTATGTAGTTCTTATTTAAAGATGGACCTTACATATTCCCAGAGGCACCAAAACCTGCTTCTAGAACAAACACTGCAGAGGAGCTGTAATCCAAGCACTTTGAGAAAAAAAGCACATAACAGTAACTTTCCCTTTCACTCCACAGCATCATCTGTCTCCAAGATGCTTCCTGGATCATAGAGGCTGCACAATCAGCCATCCTTTTCCTCTCCCCACTATACTAAATGAAAGCATGTAATCAATAAACTTATACCAGATGCTCCATCAGCTCATCCTGTTATCTCTAGTTTTGAAATCTGTCCAGAATTCAACCGCTTTTGACCACTCTCACTGCTGCTAATCCAGACAACTGAGACTACCACAGCTGCCTCTAACTGGTTTCCCAGTCCCCTTTTAAACTCTCCCCACATCTTTTTTCAACAGTGAAACTGGTGATCAGGATAAGACATAACCTCTCCAGTGGTTTCTCGGTCCAATAAACCTAAATTCTTTACAAGAGTCAAAGGATCCTGTTTAAGGTCTGCCCCATTTCTCTTCTTTCTCTTTCTCCATAGCATTTAACACCTCTGATATACTATAATTCTACTCAGTCATCTCTTTATTGCTTGTCTCTTTCACAAAGATAACAAAATTAATAAGAGGTAAGAGTTTTATCTGTTTTTTCTTTACTGTTATATCCATGAACTTGAATGATGCCAAGTATTTAGTAGGCATTAAATAAATGTTTGTTGAATGAATGAATATTCCTCTCAAAGTCACAAGAAATAGAAATAGTTGTTCCGCCATTTTTTAACTGGAGGTTTCTGCCTCTTTCTGTAATGTCAAAGTTAACAAAAACACAAGAAAAAGCTATAAGACAACTGATGTGAGAACCATAAAGACCCTAGAAAGTGGGAAAGACATTAGCCCCCAGAAACAAGATATTAAAGAGAGTTATTTTTCTAGTCCTGAGATTTTTCTATTGATAAGTAAAACATAAAAGTACCCTATAGAGTATTTATTGGTTAGTCCAAGTATTTGTTTCCTTCATTTCATGACCAATTACTACTAAAATTTTCAGAAAATTTTGATTTTCTTCTTAATTTTCCTTATATAAGCTCTTTGTAATGTGCTTTAAATTCACCATGTTACTTGTTAAAGATATTAGTGCTTCTGTAGTAATCATACCACAACACATAAATGTATCAATTTAACATGGTGTGATACATAGTGATACAACCTTCAATTCAGTTTAGTTCAGTCCCTCAGTCCTGTCAGACGCTTTGCGCCCCCAGACTGCAGCATGCCAGGCCTCCCTGTCCATCACCAACTCCCGGAATTTACTCAAACTCATGTCCATCGAGTCAGTGATGCCAACCAACCATCTCATCCTCAGTCGTACCCTTCTCCTCCTGCCTTCAATCTTTCTCAGGATCAAGGTCCTTTCCAATGAGTCAGTTCTTTGAATCAGGTGGCCAAAGTATTGGAGTTTCAGCTTCAGCATCAGTCTTTCCAATGAATATTCAGGACTGATTTCGTTTAGGATGGACTGGCTTGACCTCCTTGCAGTCCAAGGGACCCTCAAGAGTCTTCTCTAACATCACAGTTCAAAAACATCAATTCTTCAGTGCTCAGCTTTCTTTATGGTCTAACTCTCACATCCATACATGACTACTGGAAAAAACCACNTTTAGGATGGACTGGCTTGACCTCCTTGCAGTCCAAGGGACCCTCAAGAGTCTTCTCTAACATCACAGTTCAAAAACATCAATTCTTCAGTGCTCAGCTTTCTTTATGGTCTAACTCTCACATCCATACATGACTACTGGAAAAAACCACAGCTTTGACTATATGGACCTTTGTTGGCAAACTACTGTCTCTACTTTTGAATATGCTGTCTAGGTTGGTCATAACTTTTCTTCCAAGGAGCAAGCATCTTTTAATTTCATGGCTGCAGTCATCATTTGGAGTGATTTTGGAAAAAAAAACCCTGCCCGCCCCCCCAAAAAAAGTCTGTCACTGTTTCCATTCTTTTCCCATCTATTTGCCATGAAGTGATGGGACTGGATGCCATAATCTTAGTTTTCTGAATGTTGAGTTTTCAGCCAACTTTTTCATTCTCCTCTTTCACTTTCATCAAGAGGCTCTTTAGTTCTTCACTTTCTTTCATAAGGGTGGTGTCATCTGCATATCTGAGGTTATTGATATTTCTCCTGGCAATCTTGATTCCAGCTTGTACTTCTTCCAGCCCAGCGTTTCTCATGATGTACTCTGCATATAAGTTAAATAAGCAGGGTGACAATATACAGCCTTGACGTACTCCTTTTCCTATTTGGAACCAGTCTGTTGTTCCATGTCCAGTTCTAACTGTTGCTTCCTGACCTGCATACAGATTTCTCAAGAGGCAGGTCAGGTGGTCTGGTATTCCCATCTCTTTCAGAATTTTCCACAGTTTATTGTGATCCACACAGTCAAAGGCTTTGGCATAGTCAATAAAGCAGAAATAGATGTTTTTCTGGAACTCTCTTGCTTTTTCCATGATCCAGCGGATGTTGGCAATTTGATCTCTGGTTCCTCTGCCTTTTCTAAAACCAGCTTGAACATCAGGGAGTTCACGGTTCACGTATTGCTGAAGCCTGGCTTGGAGAATTTTGAGCATTACTTTACTAGCATGTGAGATGAGTGCAATTGTGCGGTAGTTTGAGCATTCTTTGGCATTGCCTTTCTTTGGGATTGGAATGAAAACTGACCTTTTCCAGTCCTGTGGCCACTGCTGAGTTTTCCAAATTTGCTGGCATATTGAGTGCAGCACTTTCACAGCATCATCTTTCAGGATTTGAAATAGCTCAACTGGAATTCCATCACTTCCACTAGTTTTGTTCATAGTGATGCTTCCTAAGGCCCATTTGACTTCACATTCCAAGATGTCTGGCTCTAGGTAAGTGATCACACCATCATGGTTATCTGAGTCATGAAGATCTTTTTGTATAGTTCTTCTATGTATTGTTGCCAACTCTTCTTAATATCTTCTGCTACTGTTAGGTCCAGACCATTTCTGTTCTTTATTGTGCTCATCTTTGCATGAAATGTTCCCTTGGTATCTCTAATTTCTTGAAGAGATCGCTCATCTTTCCCATTCTATTGTTTTCCTCTATTTCTTTTCATTGATCACTGAGGAAGGCTTTCTTATCTCTCCCTGCTATTTTTTGGAACTCTGCATTCAAATGGGTGTATCTTTTCTCCCTTGCCTTTAGCTTCTCTTCTTTTCTCAGCTATTTGTAAGGCCTCATCAGACAGCCATTTTGCCTTTTTGCAGATCTTTTTCTTGGGGATGGTCTTGATCACTGTCTCCTGGTCAATGTCACGACCCTCTGTCCACAGTTCTTCAGGCACTCTATCAGATCTAATCCCTTGAATCTATTTGTCACTTCCACTGTNTGCCTTTTTGCAGATCTTTTTCTTGGGGATGGTCTTGATCACTGTCTCCTGGTCAATGTCACGACCCTCTGTCCACAGTTCTTCAGGCACTCTATCAGATCTAATCCCTTGAATCTATTTGTCACTTCCACTGTATAATTGTAAGAGATTTGATTTAGGTCAAGCTTACACAATGTTTTATACACACACACACACATGTATCAATTAAAAGCTCAATGTATCACTATTTGAGGGAGGAAAGTGGAGGCAAAGAGTAAGGATATATAATGAATCTATTCTTCAGATAACAGCTTTAGGAAGCTTTGGAAAAGGGATTACACTTTGTGGTATTTAATCATACATCCCATACTGTCATTTTTATTTTCTCTTCATCACCCTAAGAAGAAAGGAGAGGCAGGAAAAAATTCCAATTTGAAGGGTCAATGATTTCCTTAAATTTTGTCAAATACCAAGTTACTATATAAATCTGAATGTATTTGATACTCTAAAAACTGAACTATCTGGGAAGAGTCAACTTCAAACACCAGCTGTCAGTTATCTTGTCAAGACTAAAAGAAACACTGTTTTCCTTATATCTTTTGAAAGACTATGGAAGAAAAAAATACTTTTGGAAAACTAACTGAATCACCAAAGTCAAAAAGAAACAGAATAAACCTTCCATTAGGGACAATAGCTAAAATTTTGGTTTTAGCAAAGAAGCGCCTCCACTGAGGGGAAAACAAAGATGTTTAGAAAGGTAAGAAACAACAGCTAGTTAAAGCCCTCTTTAGAATCCCTGAGGTCAGCTGGTTATAGAATAAACAGAGAAGCATCTGAAAGGATAACACAGGTGGATGGAGCAGAATGGAGGGCAATATTACTAAGTGAATACTTACTACGTAGCAGATAGAATGTCAGGCACTTTATATTCGTAATTGCCTTTAATCCTTAAAATAAACCCAGGAGCTAGATATTGTTAGCTTCATTTCACAGAGAAAGAAACTAATACATATATTGGTAAAGTGATATAGGAAGGATTAACTTAAAAACCAACTATATCGACTCCAATGTTAAGCTGTCTCTCTGGGTGCTTCTCCTGTAATTGAATACATTGCTGAATTTTCCCCACCAGGGTAACTTCCCTCATATAAGCACAAAAGTGATTCAGGTCTTAGACCCAGCTCTTAGTTCTTATTTGTATGCAGCTTTAGAGATTAAGTGAATGATTTCAACCATCAAATGAGTTTCATTTTGATTCATGTTCATGAACACTAATCTGACCCAGGACCTGCCCACTAAAAAAAATAAAAATAAAAATGAAAGAAAATGAAACAGAAATCTGTCCCTGTTCACAAGGAAGATTTTTGCTGAATAAAAAACAACTCAAAAAATGATGCTTAAGATACTTTGAAAAACTGTTTGGTAGCGTCTACAAAAACCCTAGCTTACGTATGTCTTGACCCAGAAATTTCACTCCTAGCTGTGTACCCACTGAAGTGTATACACGTGTTTATCAAAAGACAAGTTCAAGAATGTTCACAGCAACAATACTCATAATATCCCTAATCTGGAAATGACCCAAATGCCCATCGAAAACAGAATGGACGAATAACTAAACTGTAGTATAGTCATACAATGGAACACAAAAACAATGCCTAGGGACACTATACGGATGAGTCTCATAAACAATATGATGAATGGAAAAGCGAGATGAAAAAGAGCTCATATTGTATGAGTACACTTAAACAAACTTCAAACAATTAAAACTAATCTATGGTATTGAAAGTCAAGAACACATTACTCATCAGAGGAGCAATGACTGAGTGGAGGGAAGGAGGGCTTATGAAATACAGACAGTGTTCTTTAATTTGGGTATGTGTTATATTAGTATGTTTGCTTTGTTAAAAATCACCATGTTTTATTCTTGGTGGGTTAAGAACAGTATTTACACTATATTAATTCTTATCCCTCCATATAAACAGAGGTATATAATAAACACAGAAGATTTTGTTCTTAATTTTTTTTTAAAACTATTGGCTAAATGTCAATCTACAGAGTTCTTCCATTTATCTCAAGATGTGTATAAGANTTAATTCTTATCCCTCCATATAAACAGAGGTATATAATAAACACAGAAGATTTTGTTCTTAATTTTTTTTTAAAACTATTGGCTAAATGTCAATCTACAGAGTTCTTCCATTTATCTCAATATAATAAAATGTATTTTCAACTCCAGTTTCAAATCATGTAGCCATCCATCTTCACCAAAAAAAAAAATAAGAAATTGACCCAACTTACCACATATTCAGCTTTAAGTAAATATTTTAAATAAAACCATAATTAACGAGGAATTTTTCCTAATTCCAGATTCATTGACAAAGTCTACTAATATTCTTCCCTTTTCTGCTACTTAACTTCATGTTCTTAACCTTAAGATGAATGAAGAAATCTTTAAAAGCATTTAACTTAGGAAAACATGAAATGACAATATGCTTTCTAAGAGTAAAATTTTAAGCTCAATGTCTTTCTCATTTCGCAATAGGATCTTTGGACAAAATACTCTGCAGAGTATTTTATCTTTTTAGTATCTTTTTAGTCAGAGTAAAGAACTCCAAAAGCTTAACACTTTTCCATCTGAGAATCTCCAAGCCTTCCACTTGTAACTCAATNTTTAAGCTCAATGTCTTTCTCATTTCGCAATAGGATCTTTGGACAAAATACTCTGCAGAGTATTTTATCTTTTTAGTATCTTTTTAGTCAGAGTAAAGAACTCCAAAAGCTTAACACTTTTCCATCTGAGAATCTCCAAGCCTTCCACTTGTAACTCAATATTAATTCATAACCATCAATATTTAAATTGTTTTTTTTTAAAGAGAGAATATAACAGAAATACCTATGGATGTTTCTAATTAAGACTATGTTGCTGTTTCTTCTTTTAGAATATTTGATCCCATATGAAAGAATGGCTTTGATATAAATATTTTATTAACCACAAGAAGGAAAGGGGCAAAGAGAAAACACAGACAAGCAGGAAATAAAAGTTTATCTAAAAATTTCCTTTGTAAATTAATCCTCTGACAAAGATGAGTTAGTGGAAAGAACAAATGTCCTGAAGCATACTATAATATCATTCCCAATAAACTCTATTTTGAAAGTCTATTTTACTGTGTTAAGGGATGTTATCATTTATTTCCCTGGTTTCCATAATGCTGTGTTTACAAGCAATTTCCTATTTTAGAAAGCTAGCCAACCTCCTTGAACAGCTGCAGAGTACATATTTAAGGGAAGAGAAAGTAACACTTCTGATGCTCTTATTAATTTTAATGAGCATCAAGATTAATTAATCATCAATGCTGTGATTATGATTCTGAATCACAGTGGACAACTGATGAGAAGGCTTATAAATTTTCTTTTCTTTTCCCTACCATAAATTATGCTAACTTTCTTAGTAACTGATATTAGAAATTCACGTCTCTTCAAGATGAAACTTCCTGAGGAATTATGAAATCTGGGTTCCAGAAGTTCTGTGGACAGAGCTCCAATGTTAGGAATCACACCATTCAGGAAGAGACAATTTCACAAAGTCACTATTCCAGTGTTACTACTCTACCAAAACTGACTCAAGAAATCCAATTTAACTGGTATGATTAAGCATATTAATTTCATTCTCTTTTCTATAATGAACACCATCAAACCAATCTGTTATATATTTAGATAATATCAGCAACAAAAATGAAACAATGATAGTATTTGCAAGCTCTTATTATATAAAAAGATAAAACTGTTAAAATGTCATACCTCCACTTTGCTGTTTTTATAAATACCATGAAATACTAAACTCAGCTCAGTGTGCAATGAGTAAGATATAGGCATATTTACTTAACAAAACTAACTTTTAGTATCAATTTGTTTCAAGATTATAGAACTCAATGAATTTGCTTTTACTTTCAAAGAGCATTAAACTGAATTAAAAGAGCCAGAATTGTTTATTTACCACACCAATGTGGACAATCAAGAAAAGCAGAATTTTTAGCACAAATGTTCAATTTGTTTTGTGTATGTTGTGATCACATTATTTTGTCTCTGAATAAGGTTTTAGCTCCTAATTTTGCACTCTTCCTTTAGGCTTAATTTAAATAGGCATTTTAGAAACTAATTTATAAGTAAAATAAATAGGAGAATTAAATGTTTCATCAACCAGGTTCTTTGGCTGTTATAATATTCTGAATTTGCGAGTCACTCAACTCTTCTATATCAAAATATATTGTGTTTATAAAATGTGCTTCATCCTTTATATATTGTGCAACTGCCACCTGGAACCTTTCAAGAGCAAAATCCAGCTATGTTTGCATATAACATGGTTACTGCTATAGCAGGTTTGAAAATGACAATTATGCTTTATATAGATTATGTTTTATCTTTTAAATCTTATTTTTATAATTAAATTTTTAGTTTCTGGGATGATTAAAATGGTTAGAATTTTATTAAGGAAGTTATAAAGCTTTATCTAAAAAATGTAATACTGTAATACAAAACTGTCTAGATTATATTAGGCTTATACTTTTGATTACTCCAGCTTTTTACATTAAGACAGTTATATTTTTAAACATATTTATACTCTCAATAAAAAAGTTCTTATCCAGTAACTTTTCATCACTGCAAAGACTATTAAACATTTTGATGGGCAGTAGATGATACATGTGTGTGTAATATTACTTACATCTTTAAAGTAAAGAGTAAAATAAATAAATACAGCCACCTATGGAACTAAAAACAAACAGAAACAATATAGATACCTAACGAATTCTGCAAACTAATTTCTGAAATACTCTGTCTAAAAAAATATGATATAGAAGCTTTAGTTTATCACTTCTCAGTTAGCTGGCAAGAGTCTCAAATAACATACAGGAAGAGATACCTTATGACTTGAGAATTTAATTACCATAGAATTTTCATTTATATTCACTCTTGGAGTATAATTACATTACCATTAAAAATACTCGATCCTGATTTCATTTATTTAACTTAAAAGATCCTTTATATTAGTAAAGCATAATTACACAGATACAGGCTTATTGTGAATGGAATGATACAAATTTAATTACCTTATTTTGCTTTGTCAAAATTATATATGCCTGATATTTTCATTTCTCAGAAATAATAAAATTAAAGTAGTCCTGACTGAAAATTCAAATAGAACCTTTTGGTCAGTATTTCTGGGCTTAATGTTCTTTTTTAAGAAAAAAAGGAAATGAAGAAAACTGTAACCATTTTAAGTAGAGACTGTTTTCTATTTTGGCTAAAATATGAGAGATGGGATTCACTCTACCTCAGAAAGCAGTAAGTCAATGATGTGGAAGACCATGCAGAGTGGGAACTTGGCAGTAAAGAGAGTGAGAAACCACTGGGATGCATACATATGAGCTTCTAGGTTCAGATCAGAAAAATGGTTGTGCAGGTCCGGTAACTGCTCCTGAAAGTCAAAGTGGAAAATTGAGGGGGAGGAACACTTGAGGATGCTCTAGTTTCTGCTACAGCTGTGATTTATGACGAGCTGGCTATGATGACTCTCAATTTACTCCAGTATTCACTTAATTTTATGTAACTACATAGAAGTGATGACAGGAGATGAGAACTGGGGATGTGACAAAGGACAAGACAGAATTGTTCTGAACAAATAACAAAGAACAGCTCTTGCTCACTTGACTCTTCCTGTTTCTTGGGAAACGCCTGCAATGAGAGAACACCTGCAGTTTAGAGAATACTGTGACTCCACGGTCAAGTCACAGCATTCCCATTCAGGGTTCACGCCTAACTAGCCAGGAAAACAACGTACCTTTTCTTTGAAGACCATTTAATATCAACGTCATTTAGGTTGTATGGTATTACTTCAGTACATTACAGTACTGAAGCCCAAAAGATAATCATACTTTTAACAATCTAGTTTCAACATATTAAGAATGATTAAGGGTAGAAAATGTACAACTATATCATGTATGAAATGGGATGTCTCCTAAAAAGAAAAGCTTTATGCTAAGTCTTTCCCCTCAGAGTATACAAATAAATACTTTTAAAAATCATGAAAGGCAAAGTAAAAAGTATTAGCATAGCTATTCCAATAACTGAAAGACAAAGGCAAAGATATATAAAAGCCCACTTTAGTTTTCTTTTCATATACAAGATGCTTTATGAAAAACACCCCTATGTGCCCATCAGGTACTTTTAATGGGGTATTGAAGGGGTTATTAATAAACAAAAAGTGTTAATAGAAAATTGCTGGGAGCCTGCAAGGGGAATCCTGCCCGTGGCAAAGGTCATGAGGAAGGGGGCCTGACAAAATACAACGGTGGGATCCAGCCTCAGGGGTCCCCCTAGACTTTCTCGAGCATCTACCTCCCAAACCAGAGTCTGCCTGCTTTACTGTATTATGCCTTTCACCAACTCCTCTGACATTAACAGGGGGCTGTCCCCCCACCATCTTTTTCTGGAAAAAGTTAATTTAGAGCTTTTAGATAATAAGTCTCTTGGGCGTAATAAGAGTGTTTCAATCCAAAAACTCCTCTGATGGCTTTCTAGCCTGCCTGACAGGTTTGTCCGGACTCTTATAGCTGCGCATGTGATTGTTTGTGGCCTCCCCACCAAGAGAGGCACAGGAAGCTTAAAACATCCTAGGAATGTAGGGGCTTCCGAGGAGTCAAAATCATTAGAATAGGACTGATTAAGGGTTTCATTGTTGAGCCAATACTTGCTGCCAAGTTTTCATATCTTTTATTTGTTGATATAGTTGGTATGCAGAAAAAAACAGGTAGTAGCCCTGGTATTAGCAACATTAGATTTTGAGTTAAGTACTTTCTTTGTTATAACCCACTGTACCTTTGTTCTATAGGGATGTAACTTTAGTGCTTTAAGGGTGATGCGGATTAAAGAAAAACACTTCAGGGGAAATGAGATTAACATTCATTAAGGAAGAGAGCCATAAAGGCCCTCTTGGCCAGAAGATAATGTAAATCACCCGAGACCTTTTGTATATGGAAAGATATGCAGAAAGAAAGCCTGGTATCGATAAGGGTCAGGACTGCTGCCCCTGCATGACTCTGTATCTTCCGATATGTAAAACTTAGGGTATATAAGCACCTTTTGAAAATAAAGTTATGGGGTTTTTGCACAAGCTTGGCCTCCCCCGTGTCGACTCTCTCTTTCTCCCTCTCCCTCCCTCTCCTTTTCAGGCTGATCCCTTGGAACACAGAGGCTCTCTGCATTCACTTTTCTGCTCGGGCTTCTAAGACCCACATGAGAGGGAGCCCAAGGCAGGGCACCCTCCGCTATTCAAGCAGGCGCCGGTGGCCTACGTGAACAGAGCAAGTCTCTTGTCTTGAGACTTTATTAGCTTTCTGTGTAAACCAAGGAATATCAGCCTCTTTTCTCCCCTATTTTTTCACTACATTATTCTTCTCTAATTTCTCTTTAAATTTCTAATTAATCTCTCTTTAATCGCCAACTCCGTCCCCGCTTCGAATTCCCTGGATCCACTAGGGCTGGACCCTGGCAGAAAATGTGTTTGGTTTCTTCATAATATTATGAGCTTGCTATTCATTTACCAAGTACTTTTATTTGACTCTCAAAACTCTAAAGAATAATTGATCTTTGATAAAAAAAACATGAACTTTTGTAAATGAAAGGTAAAACAGTGAAGAATACCAAACAATTACTTGGAAGAATTAAATTTCTATAAAACCGCTTATTGCTCTTACTGTCCATAGAGAACCAGATTCTTCCACACAGTCTTTTTCCCCCTCAGTGCCCACGTGTCGTTGGTGCTTACAGTTCTTTTTGACATCCTCCTCCTCTTTTATTTCTTCTTCACAGTTAAAGTCTTATACCTTTCTGCATTCCCTTCTCTCAGTAAAGTTGTCCTTAACCTCGGGGCAAACTCTCTGCCTTCCACCCTCCTGTTCAGTCTGACACTGGCTTCTCTTACCCTTTAGACAACTATGGATCTGACAGCTCATGTCCATTAACTCCTACCAGTAGCCTCTAGTGCCACATCGCACTAATCTTCCTCCCCAGCCACTTTACTTTCCCCAACTATGGACTCAATTCATTCATGTATTTTCTTCACATTTCTCTTGGGTTCCCAATACTTCATACAGAGAAAGCCATATAAACATGCTTCATGGAGTCATTATAAATTTAAGATTTATTGCACAACCTCGGCTTCCCTGGTGGCTCAGACAGTAAAGCCTCTGCCTACAATACAAGAGACCCAGTTTTATCCCTGGGTCTGGAAGATCCCCAGAGAAGGAAATGGCAACCCACTCTAGTACTCATGCCTTGAAAATCACCTGGACGGAGGAGCCAGATAGGCTACAGTCCATAGGGTCACAAAGAGTCAGACACAACTGAGTGATTTCTCTTTCTTTTAGTACAACCTCAGATAAAATTTGAAAGCTACTCAGTAATTCCTTTAACAGCACCAGACAACAATTTTGCTCTTGCTCACCATCTATTTTATGATATATAAAAGAATACCTATTTCTCATACATGTAATCATATAAATTATGAAATAGTAACAACATTGTTTGAGATCTGGAAATTACAGATGAAAACATTTAAAATATGTGCTTATATTACAATATTTTATGTGGTTTTTAATTTCATCAATATCTGTCTCTTTAAAGTGTTCCTTACTTGTGAACCTAAATATAGTACTGGTGCTAGGAAACACTGAGAAAAATATTAAGTATTTTAGTTTTTATTATGAAAATATCATTTCTTAACAAATAATACTGGGAACCCTCTTCATTAACTTAACTCACCATATTCATGCTTAGAAGTTTCTTAATGTTGAATATTTAAATGGAAGACTGTTTTTATAAAAATAGTTTATAAACCATCAAATAGTTAAATATTTTATGATATTAAGACCACTGTAGACATTGATGAAAATCAAATCCATTTACATTTCCTGTAACTTTCCACTAGATTTTCATAAATCATTATTAATTTTAGAATTTTTCTGTAACTTAAATCCCTTAGTGATAAAAGTTCCTAGTATTTATTTACCTGCATGAGTCTCTCCAACTGATAGAATTTGCAATGAAGATCTTCAAAGTTGTTTTTGTAGAGGTCTCGTAAACCATAGTCATACATGATTTTCACCAAAACACAGAATGCTTGTTCTTCTGGCATCTACAGGAAAACATACACATATTGAACATGACTGAATGGCATGTGACCAGAATGTCAGAAACATTCCTGCATGTTATTAGATCCTGGATCAGTGGTTTAAGGTCACTTGGGAATGAAACTCTTCAGAGCCAGAATTCTGCAGAAACATAGGTAAAATATATGCTCCAAGTTTTGAGCTCCCTCATTTGAGATGAATTTCCCTCTTTTGTTAATTTTAATCATCTTTTCATTTACTCATTAAACCATCTTAAAAGTAAGTAATACAGTCAGATGATGTCCAAAAAATCAAAACCGTGTAAAAGTATATGAAGGTTAAAAAAAGTCCCACTCCTCTCTATCCTAACCCCTGTATCTGCCCCCCACCTCTTTTGCATAATCCCAAAATTACTCTTAATAATTTCTTGTGTATCTGGTCAGTTTATTTATGCAAATAAAAGAATTATACTTATTTTCCCTTTCCTACATAAAAGATAGCATTCTAAATACACTGCTGTGTGTATTTGCTTTTTGCACTCAATAATGTTCCCAAAAGAGGGATTGCTGGGCCAAAGGATAGAATGTTTTTAATTTTGATAGGTATTATGATATTGTCCTCCCAGAATTTTCTTGATGTTGCTTATTTTTCTCTCTATGAAAAACATTTTTCAGCTGTTTCAGAAGCTTATGAGGTTCTTTCATTAAGATTTAAATAACAAAATTTGATATACCTTTCCAGAGATATTTTTATCTTAACAGAGAATAAAGTCTAAAATCAAAAGAACACATCTCTAAATTATAGTATAAAGCTGAAAGAATTTAGAGAGGGACATATTCAATATTCTAGAATCTGTACCAAGCAAACAGAAAAAGTTGTCCTTACTCAAGGTCGTAGGATGTACCTATTATGTAAACATTTAGTTTAAGTGTCATTTCTTTCAAAGTCTGACCTTGGCTGTTTATGGTATCTGACACATCTGTTAGACTAACTTCCTGCCTGTATAACTGAATCAAGTAGGGTTCTATTCACCCACTTAGAAATGGAACTGTTTATCGGAGGTCCTACACAAATTGGCCACTTCTGTTTTCTATTATAAACCATGAAATATGTGAGTTAGTTAAAATCTCCTGAAGTTAAATAATTACGGTTCGCTCTTGTCATTTTGCTTCTCTAAATATTTGCGTATTTCTTTTTTTATCTATGAGTTGGGGGGCTTGGCTTTGACCCCAGCTGTTCAAATCAGCAGACATCTTTCAGTTTATTTGCAGTTATCTGGAAGGTAAGCACAGTATATTTTCTACACCTTTACCAGTTCTGTCACTGAAGCTTCAGTTGAGACTAACGTGCACACATACAGTCCACAGTATTTCTCTTATTACCACATTCTAAGCCTCTTCGTCTTCTCTCAGATCTCTACTAAAATGGCTATACAAAAAAACTGCAAGTAAGATAACAGTAACTAGCCCTGGAGAAATTAATTCACTTAATCTCTCCCTCTTTCTCAGTGATGGTTAGTTGAATATTTTACCATCTGCTATCTCATCTTATTTCCTTAAATGTGGTACAACCTTTAAAGCAAATGTTTAAATGCCCTTCAACATTCATATATGCAGTCTCTGAACATATGAGGTCATGTGCTGTTCTAGGCCCTGAATACAGAGGCGAAAGTAGAGTGTTGTCATAAAGGACAAGGAAATAAGCAAGTCAACTTGAGTTTGATATAAACAAAGAAGTTCTGGAGTAGGGGAGGCTGGATGTGTGGAAAGAGGAGTTAGATGCCCCTACAGTTACAGTGCAGAGGGGTGGCTGAGTATGAGCTGGATCAGAATAAACTATTCACAAAATGACAAGAGACGTAAATTTCTACTGTGTTTTTAGGTATGGAGCTTAAGGTCATTCATTCCATACTCATTCTCTCTTCCTCTATCCCTGAAAGCATCTCTGTCTTTTATCTCTTGGCCCCCTTTCCCCTCTCTCTCCTCCACCTTCCCCATGTAACTGTCCCTCTCACACATACTTATCAACTTTGAACTTGATCCCTAAAAAGAAATCCCTAATAACCCTTATTAAAAAAAATACATCTATATTTGTTGGCAGGTGGGTAGCCTTGGAGTTAGTATCCTTCAGGTCTAGCTTCAGCAATACAGTCAAGGTTTTGGTTTTCAGTTAGTTCATAGGTCACATGAAAGTCATAGACTAAACCTATAAAATGCCAGTCCAGCTGGGGCAGAATCAATATTGACTATCTGTGAAGACTAAGGTCAGATATAATAAGCTCTCATGGGATCTCAGATACTGCCTTATCATGAAACTGACTAAAAATGAATCCCTGTGAAAACAGAAAAGGCTCACTAACAAAACGAGTAAGAAAGTAATGAAAAATATGTATAATCCTTTGGAAAGTGGAAATTCAACCTTCTCTTTATAGTTTAAAAGATGAAATGGGATCTGTTTAACATGTTCAATTAAAGCTTCCCTTGGTATTTCTCTCTCTTCAATTAATATATTCATTATTAAAGCAGAAAATAGGGTAAGCACTCAAAATTTAGTAAAAATCTCAAAGATGTAAAAACTGAGAATACCTAATAATGTATAAAATATAGCTAAACAACAAATACTCATGAACATTTACACCACAGAGAAAAAAGGAAGTTCACACATAGACTTATAAGACAATGCATGTTTATGAAATATATGTCAGTAAAATGTCAACAACAGGGAGTGAAGGCTGAGACTAGATTAGATGATATTGTAAACCATAAGATACATGATAAAAATATATTTTGGAAATAATAAACAATAATCACTTGTGGCCACTAGTGGCTTCATGATGGCAGGAAAAACAATAAATTAAAGTTTTGTCAATATAAATAAATATAATAGTAAAAATTCTAATAATAAGTTGGGAGATAGGAACCTAGCATTAGTAATGGCTGGATTTTACCAAAACTCATCAAATATAGAAAATATAAATAAACTAGAGTTGAGAAGCACTGTATAACACATCATTACATGTCATTTCCATCAGACAAAACAGACACAAATAGACTCAAGAGTCTAAGTAACAAGAGACTATGGCAAAATAATTATTAATTAATTTTCAGTATTTATAACTTTTCTGTTTTTAATGTTATATAATGTAAGTTTATATCATTTAACTTTCCCCAGTTTTATAGATGTAATTGATGTACAAGAGCATGTACATTTAAGATGCATAAAATGATGGGTTTTTATGATTTATATATTTCTACATATATATAAATGTATATATAATTATATCCATATCAACTCACATAGATATTATTTTTGTTTTTTTGAGTTTTTTTGTGGTGAGCAATTTTCAAATATATAATATTGTTAACTATATTTACCATGCTGTACATTACATCCTGTGAACTTATTAATCTAGTAACTGGAAGTTTATACCCTTTCACCATACTCACCCATTTCTTCCATCCCCCACACCTGGCAACTACCTACTTACTCTGTAACTTCTCTTTAAAAAAAAAAAAGTTTCTGCATGTAAGTGACAGCATACATGTTGTTCTCTAACTGACTTATTTCACTTAGCATAAAGCCCTCAAGATTCATTCATATTGTCACAACAAAAGGATTTCCTGTTTATGGCTGAATACTATTCTACTCTATGTGTATACCATAGTCTCTCTTATCTACCCATCACTCAGTAGACACTTCAGTTCAGTTGCTCAGTCATGTCCAACTCTTTGCAACCCCATGAATCGCAGCATGCCAGGCCTCCCTGTCCATCACCAACTCCCGCAGTTCACCCAAACTCATGTCCATCGAGTTGGTGATGCCATCCAGCCATCTCATCCTCTGTCTCTATGTCTTCATTATTGTAACTAATGTTACAATGAATGTGGTGTGAAGGTATCTTCATGAGTTTGTTTCTTTGTTTCCTTTGGATAAACACTCAGAAGTATAATCACTGGATCACATGTTAGTTCTATTTTTTACTTTGTGAGGAACCTCCATTCTGTTTTCCACAGGGCCTGAACCAGTTTCCATTCTCACCCATAGGGCACAAGGGAAACCTTTTCTCCATATTCTCACCAACACTTATTAATTCTTGTGTTTCTGATGATAGCACTGTGGTTTGATTTGCACTTCATTTAATGATTAATGTAAAGAGTTTGCCTGCAATGCAGGAGACCTGGGTTTAACCCCTGGGTTGGGAAGATCCCCTGGAGAAGGAAATGGCAACCCATTCTAGCATTCTTGCCTGGAAAAATCCACGGACAGAGGAGCCTCGTAGGCTACAGTCCATGGGGTTGCAAAGAGTCAGACACAACTGAGCAATTTTCACGTACACATACATAATGATTAATGATGTTGAGTACTTTTTCATGTACAGGATGGCCACCTGTCAGTCCAGAGGAAAAGTTTTCAACCTATCACCAATGAGTATGATGTCAGCTGTTGGCTTATCATATGCAGCCTTTATTATGTTTAGGTACATGTCTTCTATATCCATTATGTTGAGAAATCTTCTCATGAACAGATGCTGAATTTTGTCAAATGCTTTTCTGTACCTATTGAAATAATCATATGATTTTTATCTTTCACTCTACTAATTGGACACATAACTTTTAAGATTTCCACTTGTTGACCCATCCTTGCATCAGTTCAGTTCAGTTCAGTCACTCAGTTGTATCCGACTCTTTGCAACCCCATGGACTGCAGCACGCCAGGCCTGCCTGGCCATCACCAGCTCCCAGAGTTTACTAAACTCATGTCCATTGAGTTGGTGATGCCATCCAGCATCTCATCCTCTGCCGTCCCCTTCTCCTCTGGCCCTCAATCTTTCCCAGCATCAGGGTCTTTTCAAATGAGTCAGTTCTTCACATCATATGGCCAAAGTACTGGAGTTTCAGCTTCAGCATCAGTCCTTCCAATGAATATTCAGGACCCATTTCCTTTAGGATGGACTGGTTGGATCTCCTTGCAGTCCAAGGGACACTCAAGAGTCTTCTCCAAAACTACAGTCCAAAAGTATCAATTCTTCAACACTCAGCTCTCTTTATAGTCCAACTCTCACATCCATACATGACTACTGGAAAAACCAAGGCTTTGACTAGATGGACCTTTGTTGGCAAAGTAATGTCTCTGCTTTTTAATATGCTGTCTAGGTTGGTCATAGATTTTCTTTCAAGGAGCAAGTGTCTTTTAACTTCATGACTGCAATCACCATCTGCAGTGATTTTGGAGCCCCCCAAAATAAAGTCTGTCACTGTTTCCATTGTTTCCCCATCGATTTGCCATGAAGTGATAGGACCAGATGCCATGATTTTAGTTTTCTGAATGTTGAGTTTTAAGCCAACGGTTTCACTCTTCTCTTTCACTTTCATCAAGAGGCTCTTTAGTTCTTCTTCACTTTCTGCCATAAGGGTGGTGTCATCTGCATATCTGAGGTTATTGATATTTCTCCCGGCAATCTTGATTCCAGCTTGTGCTTCTTCCAGCCCAGCATTTCTCATGATGTATTCTGCACATAAGTTAAATAAGCAGGGTGACAAACACAGCCTTGACATACTCCTTTCCCTACTCAGAACCAGTCTGTTTTTTCATGTCTAGTTCTAATTGTTGCTTCCTGACCTGCATACAGATTTCTCAAGACACAGGTCAGGTGGTCTGGTATTTCCATCTCTTTAAGAATTTTCCAGAGTTTGTTGTGATAGACATAGTTTAAGGCTTTGGCATAGTCAATAAAGCAGAAATAGATGTTTTTCTGGAACTCTCTTGCTTTTTCCATGATCCCCATTTGAACATGGTNCCATCACCAACTCCCGCAGTTCACCCAAACTCATGTCCATCGAGTTGGTGATGCCATCCAGCCATCTCATCCTCTGTCTCTATGTCTTCATTATTGTAACTAATGCTACAATGAATGTGGTGTGAAGGTATCTTCATGAGTTTGTTTCTTTGTTTCCTTTGGATAAACACTCAGAAGTATAATCACTGGATCACATGTTAGTTCTATTTTTTACTTTGTGAGGAACCTCCATTCTGTTTTCCACAGGGCCTGAACCAGTTTCCATTCTCACCCATAGGGCACAAGGGAAACCTTTTCTCCATATTCTCACCAACACTTATTAATTCTTGTGTTTCTGATGATAGCACTGTGGTTTGATTTGCACTTCATTTAATGATTAATGTAAAGAGTTTGCCTGCAATGCAGGAGACCTGGGTTTAACCCCTGGGTTGGGAAGATCCCCTGGAGAAGGAAATGGCAACCCATTCTAGCATTCTTGCCTGGAAAAATCCCACGGACAGAGGAGCCTCGTAGGCTACAGTCCATGGGGTTGCAAAGAGTCAGACACAACTGAGCAATTTTCACGTACACATACATAATGATTAATGATGTTGAGTACTTTTTCATGTACAGGATGGCCACCTGTCAGTCCAGAGGAAAAGTTTTCAACCTATCACCAATGAGTATGATGTCAGCTGTTGGCTTATCATATGCAGCCTTTATTATGTTTAGGTACATGTCTTCTATATCCATTATGTTGAGAAATCTTCTCATGAACAGATGCTGAATTTTGTCAAATGCTTTTCTGTACCTATTGAAATAATCATATGATTTTTATCTTTCACTCTACTAATTGGACACATAACTTTTAAGATTTCCACTTGTTGACCCATCCTTGCATCAGTTCAGTTCAGTTCAGTCACTCAGTTGTATCCGACTCTTTGCAACCCCATGGACTGCAGCACGCCAGGCCTGCCTGGCCATCACCAGCTCCCAGAGTTTACTAAACTCATGTCCATTGAGTTGGTGATGCCATCCAGCATCTCATCCTCTGCCGTCCCCTTCTCCTCTGGCCCTCAATCTTTCCCAGCATCAGGGTCTTTTCAAATGAGTCAGTTCTTCACATCATATGGCCAAAGTACTGGAGTTTCAGCTTCAGCATCAGTCCTTCCAATGAATATTCAGGACCCATTTCCTTTAGGATGGACTGGTTGGATCTCCTTGCAGTCCAAGGGACACTCAAGAGTCTTCTCCAAAACTACAGTCCAAAAGTATCAATTCTTCAACACTCAGCTCTCTTTATAGTCCAACTCTCACATCCATACATGACTACTGGAAAAACCAAGGCTTTGACTAGATGGACCTTTGTTGGCAAAGTAATGTCTCTGCTTTTTAATATGCTGTCTAGGTTGGTCATAGATTTTCTTTCAAGGAGCAAGTGTCTTTTAACTTCATGACTGCAATCACCATCTGCAGTGATTTTGGAGCCCCCCAAAATAAAGTCTGTCACTGTTTCCATTGTTTCCCCATCGATTTGCCATGAAGTGATAGGACCAGATGCCATGATTTTAGTTTTCTGAATGTTGAGTTTTAAGCCAACGGTTTCACTCTTCTCTTTCACTTTCATCAAGAGGCTCTTTAGTTCTTCTTCACTTTCTGCCATAAGGGTGGTGTCATCTGCATATCTGAGGTTATTGATATTTCTCCCGGCAATCTTGATTCCAGCTTGTGCTTCTTCCAGCCCAGCATTTCTCATGATGTATTCTGCACATAAGTTAAATAAGCAGGGTGACAAACACAGCCTTGACATACTCCTTTCCCTACTCAGAACCAGTCTGTTTTTTCATGTCTAGTTCTAATTGTTGCTTCCTGACCTGCATACAGATTTCTCAAGACACAGGTCAGGTGGTCTGGTATTTCCATCTCTTTAAGAATTTTCCAGAGTTTGTTGTGATAGACATAGTTTAAGGCTTTGGCATAGTCAATAAAGCAGAAATAGATGTTTTTCTGGAACTCTCTTGCTTTTTCCATGATCCCCATTTGAACATGGTATATGATCCTTTTAATGTTTTGTTCAATTCAGTTTGCTGGTATAGTGTTGAGAAGTTTTCAACTATATTTATTAGGGATATTGGCTTATAGTTTTCTTGTAGTAACCTTCTCTGGTTTTGATATTAAAGTAAAGCTTGCCTTCTAAAATGAATTTGAGAGTGTTTTCTCCTCTCCAATTTTTTGGGAAGAGTTTGAGAAGGAGTCATACTAATTCTTTAAATGTTTGGTTTTAATGTTTGGTAGTATGCAGCTAAAATCATCTGATCCTGGGGTTTTCTTTGTTGAGGAAGTTTTGATTCCTGATTCAGTCTCCTTACTTGCTGCTGATCTATTCAGACTTTCTATTTCTTGAGTATTGTGTATTGCTAGAAATTTATTCATTTTTTTCTAGGCTATCCAATTTGTTGGTGTATTGCTTTTCAAAATAGTCTCTTGTTATCCTTTATATTTCTGTAGTAACAGTTGTAATGTCCCTCTTTTTTAATAATCTCATTTATTTGTGTTCTCTTTGATTAATTTAGCTAAAGCTATGTAATTTTATTTATCTTTATCTCTTTTGAACATTTTCAGCTTTAAGTTTATTTTGTATGATATAAGCATAGCTACCTCTACTTTCTTTTGGTTGCCATTTGTTTAAAATACTTTAATTCTATCCCTTCACTCTCAGTCTATGCGTATCCTTAAGGCTAAAGTGAGTCTCTCTGGGCAGCATATTATTGGACACTGCCTTTTTTTTTTTCCCCCCCAATCAGCCACTCCGTGTCTTTTGGGATAATTTATCCATTTTCATTTAAATTAATACTGATAGATAAGGATTCATTATTAATATTTTGTTAAATGTGTTTTTCTTTGTGAATTCTTTGACCCTTGCTTCTGCTCTTGCAGTCTTTCTTTGTGATTGCTGACTCTTTGTAATGGCATGCTTTGATTCTCTTTTGTGAATCTACTGTTGGTTTTGCTTATGTTTAATATGAGCCTTATGTAGAATATCATATAACATCCTATTTTAAGTTGATAACAACTTAACTTTGATAGTGTATAGAAACTTCATATTTAATGTTTTTTCTCACTTCATACTTTAGTTATTGATGTCACAATTTACATCCATTTTTAAAAATATGAGATAAAAATTACTATAGTTATGGTATTTGTTTAATACTTTTTAAAAAGAACTGTAAGTGAATTATGTTCTACCAGTATACCTTATAGAATCTGACTCTGACTATGTATTCATCATTGTTGTTGCTCAGTCACTAAGTTATGTCGGACTCTCTGTGACCCCATGGACTGCAGCATGCCATACTTCCTTGTCCTTCACTATCTCCCAGAGTTTGCTCAAATTCATGTCCACTGAGTCAGTGATGCTATCTAACCATCTCATTCTCTCCCATCCTCTCCTCCTTTTGCCTTCAATCTTTCCCAGCATCAGGGTCTTTTCCAGTGAGTCAGCTCTTTGCATCACGTGGCCAAAGTATGGGAGCTTGAGCTTCACCATCAGTCCTTTCAATGGATATTCAGGGTATTTATCAGTACAAGTGGATTTTACAATTCATGTTTTTATGATGTTAAATCAGCACCCCTTTATTTCAGCTTGATGATGCCCTTTAATTTTTCCTGAAAGGCAGGACTAGTGATGCTAAATTCCCTCCACTTTTGTTTGTTGGGAAACACACTTATCTCTATTTCATTTACAAACTTGAGCTTTCCCAAGCCTAGTATTCTTGGTTGATATTTTTTTCTTTCACTATGTTGAATATATGATCTCACACTTTCTTGGCCTCCAGTGTTCCTGCTGAAAGACTAAACAGACTTATAATAATTATAAGTCTGGATAAACCTCTTCTTTGGGTGGGGCTGCTGGCTGTGCACCATGGTCAAAATGGCCACTAGCTGAGCTTTGCAGTCACCTCTGGATGGCCAAGGTCACAGACTATGTTCCTTGGCAGGGTGGCACCAATGGTTAGACTGGTTGGGCTCCATAGCTTGATGGTACTAAAGGCTGGGCTTTGAAGCTTCCCAGAGTAACCCTTCGGGCTACCTGGTTATACAGTGGGACAGGCTGTGCCCAACAGTTAGTTGGGCAAGGTTGCTGACTTTGCTCTCTGTCTGAGCAGGGCTGTAAGATGCAATCAGCAGCTCGCTCTGTTTCTCTGGCCAAACTTCCTAGAAGATCAGGACTGGAGCCTAAACCAGCAATTGTATGGGGCCTGTGAATTTGCTTCCCTGCCTGGCCAGAGCAGTAGAACAAGCTCTATGGCCAGTATAGCTCATTGACTGATGATCTACATCAAACAAACTGTCAACCAGTATCTCTGGCCAGATGAGATCACTGGCTTGGCTCTACACATGGACAGAGCTATGGGCTAGGAAATATTGAATGCCACTGAAAGTGGTAATGTGGGCTGCAAAGACCCTCTTCTCTGCCACTATCTGATCTCTTCTGGTCAAACCCTGCCAATTCCCCTAATGATCTCTATTAGGTAGAGCAAAGTAGCCCTCCTAGAAAGCATCTTGCCACACTAGGGGAGCTGGATGTCCACCTTGGGTTCTCATTTTGGGATGTTGTAAGGATAAAGCTAGTGGTAAAGAACCTGCCTGCCAATTCAGGAGACACAAGAAACAGGTTTGTTCCCTGGAGAAGGGTATGGCAACCCACTCCAGTATTCTTGCATGGAGAATCTCACAGACAGAGGAGCCTAGCAGACTACAGCCCATAAGATCGCATAGAGTTAGACATGACTGAAGCAACTTAGCATGCATGCAAGGATAAAGGAGATGTATATGAGGGATGTGGTAGGTGACCAAGGAGAGGTCTTTCCCTCCTTGAACACAGAAACTATGTCTTACACATCAACAACTATCATAGTGCTTTTATAGGTAGGTACACAAAAGAATTAAAATGAAATGGGTAAAACTTTTTATCCAGGTAAAATTACAAAAGTAAATTTCTTTTCTATGTATAATCTCATTTAACTCACTCATCAGTCTTACTATGCAGGAGATATTTACTACTCCCATTGTAGAGGTAAGGTATAAAGGTATATGAAGCTAAAAGAGATTATAAATCAATAGAAAGGAAATTACTACTAAAGTGCTTTCTACTGTTAAAATGGTTTTCAGAAATATATGCTCTCACAAAGGAAGTAGCAAAATATGTTTCTTTTCATATAAATGAGAGCACTTCTTATGTATTACTGGGAAGAATGATCCATGAGAAGAATGCCCCCTTTCTGTTCCTCACCCTTTTTATTACAAAAATAGTGACAGCCTACAGTGTCCAGGCTCCCCTAGGAATTAAGGCACACAAGCTCAGGGTTAAGTCTGGGTTGGGGTTTATTATATAGTACAGCTGTGTCTTTGAAATTTTACTTTCTTTTAAGGCTGATCATATATGGCACTTGGAACATAAAGTCTCTGTTATTCACTTTAGCTGATGAGATAATTTCTAGCTTTGTCTTAATCCCAAAGCTCTTTGTGGCATATAGTAATTTCTATGCCCCTACTAACTGCTGGATTCAGATGACCTAGGTTCAAATACCAATCCTAGTTGTGACCTTGGGCATGCTACAGTACCTCCCTAGGTGTCAGATGCCTCTTCTGTAAAGCAGGGATCATGATAATCTACTTCGTTCTGAGGACTGAATGAGATAATGTATAGCTCTTAGACCTTCTCTGATATATAAGTGACACATGAAAATTAACCACTATTATTGTGCACTCAGGCCCTTGTGAATGTAAAAACCTGCACGTACCCTCAGATATGCATATTTACATCCCATGATGAGCAAGAGGGGCTCCCCTTGTGGGTCAGCTGCTAAAGAATCCACCTGCAATTCGGGAGACCTGGATTCCATCCCTAGGTTGGGAAGATCCCCTGGAGAAGGGAACAGCTACCCCATTCCAGTATTCTGGGCTGGAGAATTCCAAGGACTGTATATAGTCCATGGGGGTCACAAAAAGTTGGACATGACTCAGCAACTCTCACTCTCACTCACTAAACTGCTGGGTACTGCTGTAACTTTGTATCCCCCAAAGCTCTTAGCACAGAGAGCTAAATAAATCCCAAGTATTTGATATTTATTTAAGATAATTTTAATAAAGCTCTGAATATATCTGCCTTTATCAATGAAGGCATGTCACTCACACAGGGCAATCAGTTGGCAACTGCGAAGGTAAAAGCCAACAAAAATGTAGAAAAGGATCAGTGTGAAAGTCAAAGCAAGGGGCAGCCAAATGTAACTATATTAGTACTGGATTTCAATATTACAGTAAATGATAGATGTAAGAAATTTTTGTATTATCTGTATTTTGTATTGGCTATTTAGCTTATGAAAGTGAAGTAGCTCGGTTGTGTTTGACCCTTTGTGACCCATGGACTGTAGCCTACCAGGCTTCTCAGTCCATGGGATTTTCCAGGCAAGAGTACTGGAGTGGGTTGCCATTGTCTCCTCCAGAGGATCTTCCCAACCCAGTGATAGAACCTGGGTTTCCTGCATTGTAGGCAGACGCTTTACCCTCTGAGCCACCAGGAAAGCCATTTAGTTTATATCGCGATTCATTTTAAAAATCAGTCAAGATCTGAAAATCAATCTGAAGCTGCACTAGCAAACTTCACTTTACTGTAAGAGTGGGTTCTCCCACTAAGTAGCATTGGGGCATCCATCTTTTTTTTTTTTAGCAATTTTTAAAATTTATTTATTTTTTAAATTTTACTTTACAATACTCTATTGGCTTTGCCATACATCGACATGAATCCACCACAGGTGTACACAAGCTCCCAATCCTGAATCCCCCTCCCACCTATATGTGAGACAACAAAAGAGATACAGACATATAGAACGGACTTTTGGCCTATGAGGGAGTAGGAGAGGGTGGGATGATATGGGAGAATGGCATTGAAGCATATATACTATTATGTACTTATTTTTCAAAATCTGCTAATTGTATATCTCTTAGATTACTTCATGTTAAAGGCTGTCAGCTTTTGTATGAGGTTTTTATTACTCCAGATAAACTTAATAATTTATCCTTTAAGTCTGTCTTTAGGTTTCCCCCATATGCTCCAAAAGAAACTCTTCTGAAACCAATATTTTACCACAATCAGAATAACATATTACGTTAAACTAAAATGTATTTCAATTCTATGTAGAAGTTAATTCTAATAACCTGTGTTTATTTTGGTCACTAGCAAAAGGGGAACAACAAATGCAAAAACAAACCACCTGAAGGCCGGTAGGGAAAGAGAAGTTTAGAACTCCTGCTCTATGGAGAGAAGACTCTAGGTAGAAAATGATCTCAGAATTTTTGGTTTATTGTCTTTCAAAAAGATTTTAAAATAAAATAATATATAAAGAATACTTTTCTTCTATAATTCTAGGTAAATCCTACAGAATTATTTCAAAAACTCTCAGCTACTTTTAGAGGTCTATGTACAGTGAGTTTCTTAAGCTGAATAAGATATAAGTAATGATATCCTACGGAAGTTAAACCTGTGGTAATGTTGAACTTTTTAGATGGTTTCAATCCTAATTTTCACTTAACAAAAATCTAGTGACTAAGAATTTATATAATTTTTATTGACTTATGACATTCTATTGCATTTTCTTGATACAGTGATACCCCAAAGTTATTTTGCTCACTATCTTAATCTGTTGACATACTCCTTTCCCAATTTTGAACCAGTCTATTGTTCCATGTCTGGTTCTAACTGTTGCTTCTTGACCTGTCTACAGGTTTGGCAGGAGGTAGGTAAGGTGGTCTGGTATTTCTATCTCTTTAAGGATTTTCCACAGTTTGTTGTGATCGACACAGACAAAGGCTTTAGTGTAGTCAACAATGCAGAAGTAGGTGTTTTTCTGGAATTCTCTAGCCCTTTTTAATCTGCTGGGGCTGCAATAACAAAATACTAAAGACTTGGTGGCTTGAGCAATGCTTATTTTCTCACAGCTCTGGAGGCTGAAAGGTCATGATGTCACGCCATCATGGTCAGTTTCTGGTGAGGCCTCTCCTCTGGGTTTGAAGGTGGCCACTATTTCACTGTATCCTCACATGAGCTCTCATTTGTGAGTATACAGAGAGCGAGCAAATGAGCTCTCTGGTGTCTTTTTTTAAGACACTAAGCCTATCTTACCAGGGCCCTACCCTTTAGGATGTCATTTCAATTTTAAATTGCCTCTTTAAGACTCTATCGCCATATACAGTCACATTGGGGATTAGGTCTTCAATTTATGAATTTAGGGGGACACAATCCAGTCCAAGACACTCACACAATGAATGTCTCGACTATTAAGTCATATGAAAGAGGTAAAATCTGAACTGGTCTCTAATCCCTATTTCGCTATAAACAACAATCCTTCGATTCTCTTTCTGCTATTTCATTTTCATGACACACCAGTTTAAAAATTCACCTTTGCTCACCATCATTTTGCTTTTCATTTCCTGTGTTGATCTTTTTAGTCAAAAACCAGTTAGTAACACATTCTGTTTCTCAGTTTGCTATCCCAGGACTACCTTTATCAGAATCACTTTGGGAGCTTCTTAAAAGTTGACCCTTCCTTTTCACCTAGATTCAGAATCAGAATCTCTGAACATAAAACCCTGTCCCTGACATTTTAAATAAGGTCCTGATGTGAACAAAAGTTTGAGAACTACTGACTAGATGGAAACTGCATTATTCATCAAAATAGGAAAGTGGCTTGCACATTAGAGCAGAATTAACATTTTCCATGAAGTTTGCAGCATTTTAGTAGCTCAGTGAATTCATTCCAGAGACAAACATCATTTTCCCCTTCAAAATAGATCCTCTAAGGGAGTGTGTTCTTTGTATTATCACTTTTCATAAAGGAGTAGTGTTATTGATAATAGGAAATTAAGCCCATCAACAGTAAATATATGCAGACCTTCAAGTCCACACCTGTCTCATTTTCCCACCTAACAAATGGATATGTATAAATGCCTATCAAGCAAACCAGATGCTGTTCCACAGAAACATCAAAATAATTATAAGGAGCCATGAGCACCTGTGCTCAATACTGTGTTGTCAGAGCTTTAAAATTTAAGATTGTATTTAATGGATTTGAGCATTAAG
>SJYV01042361.1:605739-678351 GCA_006410875.1 Neotragus pygmaeus | reverse complement strand
AACTCCGGGAGTTGGTGATGGACAGGGAGGCCTGGTGTGCTGTGATTCATGGGGTCGCAAAGAGTTGGACACGACTGAGCGACTGAACTGAGCTGAACAACATGAATAAACCTTTAAGACATTATGTTAAGTGAAATAAGCCCAAGATGACAAATATTACATGATTCCATAGTGGTTGCCAAAGGCTTCTGGGGAGGGGGGCGGGCAGCGAGCAGGGAGAAATGCAGCATTATTGTTTCGTGATACAGTTTCTGTTTCAGAAAACGAATATGTTCCAAAGATGGGTGATGGATGTGGTTGCGGTTGCAGAACAATGTGAATGTACTTAATGCCACAGAACTGTATTATTAAATGAACATTTTTTATGTTATGTAGATATTAACATAGTAAAATTACATGTCTGATTGTGCTTCTAAAATGCTTATCAACTTAACCTTAAGTACAAATTCGTTCAGAAATCCAGTGAATCATGACTACATTTTAATTTAAACGATTCAAAATATGCACAGAAAAAAAGTAATGTGGGACCGGACATGAGGTAATGATCATTTTTTTCTAAAAGGGATTTTCTATAATGAATATGTTTTTATGTAGTAAAGGACAAACATGTACAATGTTTGACTTGGTTTCCCTAAGTTCTTAGTTATGTAAATTAGTATTTAACATAGAAACCTATTTTCCTCCATTTGAAACGTTTTGCTGTCATTTAAATCCTGACATTCAANGGGATTTTCTATAATGAATATGTTTTTATGTAGTAAAGGACAAACATGTACAATGTTTGACTTGGTTTCCCTAAGTTCTTAGTTATGTAAATTAGTATTTAACATAGAAACCTATTTTCCTCCATTTGAAACGTTTTGCTGTCATTTAAATCCTGACATTCAATATAAATTAAAGTAGAAATCACTGAAGTAAAAGTCACAATTCTTAAAGCTCCAGAAAAGGACCTTTTCTTAAATCTTAAATTTCTTTCCTTGAATCTTTTTTGTTGTTGTTCTCAAGACCTGTTTATTTTTTAATATAAATTTATTTATTTTAATTGGAGGCTAATTACTTTACAATATTGTATTGGTTTTTCCATACATCAACATGAATCCACCACGGGTATACACCTGTTCCCCGTCCTGAACCCCCTGCCACTCCCTCCCCATACCATCCCTCTGGGTCATCCCAATGCACCAGCCCCAAGCATCCTGTATCATGCATTGAACCTGGACTGCCAATTCATTTCACATATGATATTAATGTATGTTTCAATGCCATTCTCCCATATCATCCCATATCATCCCACCCTCGCCCTCTCCTACAGAGTCCAAAAGACTGTTCTATACATCTGTGTCTCTTTTCCTGTCTCACATACAGGTCTATCATTACCATCTTTCTAAATTCCATATATATGCCTTAGTATACTGTATTGGTGTTTTTCTTTCTGGCTTACTTCACTCTGTATAATAGGCTCCAATTTCATCCACCTCATTAGAACTGATTCAAATGTATCCTTTTTAATGGCTGAGTAATACTCCATTGTGTATATGGAGTATACACAGCTTTCTTATCCATTCGTCTGCTGATGGACATCCAGGTTGCTTCCATGTCCTGGCTATTATAAACAGTGCTGTGATGAACATTGGGGTACACGTGTCTCTTTCAATTCTGGTTTCCTCAGTGTGTATGCCCAGCAGTGGGATTGCTGGGTCATATGGCAGTTCTATTTCCAGTTTTTCATCTTTCCTTAAATCTTAAATTTCTTAAATCTCGAGAAAAGGACCTAGATACTAAGGAAGAAGAGTGGGAAAGTAAAAGCAGTTATTACCTGCCATTTTTCCTTTTTTCTTAATTAAACTAAAATTTTCTGTAAACAACTCGTTTTTGTTGGTTTTGAGGAAAACTTGAGAGACAAGAAGAACCCCTAACTGGGGAATACAGGAGAAGGGTATTACAAAATACCACCTCTTCTCTGGAGGCCCTCCCATCCCTTTGTCTTCCTGAAATTTGGGCAGTGACCAGGGCGCCACGTTCTCTGAGGAACTGCGATTCCGCTCCTCAAACTCAGCTTGTACCACCCTTAACCCTGGAGGTCGGCTTGCGAGCTCTGCATTCCTCCAGCCTGCCCCACCTTCGCTGTGGAATAAGCGGGAGCCCCTGGAGAAGGAAATGGCAATCCACTCCAGCACTCCTGCCTGGAAAATCCCATGGACNATGTCCTGGCTATTATAAACAGTGCTGCAATGAACACTGGGGTACATGTGTCTCTTTCAATTCTGGTTTAACAACCCCAATTGTGCTGTTTAAATCCTGGACACGCACCCCATTCCATGTATCCTACCTATCTGTGGTGCTTCATTTTAGTGAAGGCATCTCCATTGAATGTACTGAATATAATACAATGTACTGTGATTTTATAAGTATAAAAATTCTCTCTGTCCAGGAAAATGGTTATCAAAGATAAACAGGAACAGTTATCATATCTCCCATATGCCAAGGTAGGCAGAGTATAAGGACTAGAATTCTTTTTTTTTTAATCTTTATTGAAATATAGCTTATATTCAATGAAATGTATATCTTTTAATTTCACAGTTCCTTAAATAAGTCATTATTTAATGACTTATTTAGTTCCTTAATGAGCCATTCATGTAACTCCATCATTATAGAATATTTATATCATTCTAGAATGTCCCTCATGACTCTCTGAAGTCAAACCACCTCCACCCTAGGCTACCAGTGAGCTGATTTTTTTTCATAATTATTAGCTTTGCATTTTTAGAAGAATTTCATATAAATGGATTAATATATACTCTTTTGTGTCTGACTTCCTTCACTCAGCATAATGTTTCTGAGAGTCTTCAATGTTGTTGAATGCATCAGTAAATCATCCACTTTCACTACTGAGTAGTATTCCACTGTATAAATATATCACAATTGGTCTATCCAGTCTCTCACTGATGAACATATGGGTTTTTCCCCCCAGACTGAGGCCAGTACAAAATAAAGCTGGTTTGTATGCACAAGGCTTTTTGAGTACACAGGTTTTCATTTCCCTTGGGTAAATACCTAGGAGTGGAAGTTCAAGGTTCAAATGCTAAGTGTATGTTTAACTTTGTAAGATATTGCCAGATTATTTTGCAAAGTGATTGTTCAGTTATTGCCTCCACATCAGCAAAATATAAGAGTACTCATTGCTCACATTCTTGTCAATATTTTATATTGCCAGTCTTTTTCCTTTTATTAATTCCTGTGCTTTTGACTTAAATCTCTCTGATGGCTAATGACACAGAATGTATTATAATGTGTTTTTAGGCAACTTATACACCTTCTTTTGAGGCTGTCTCTTTGAGTTCTTGTTCATTTCTTTAATCCAGCTGCTTATCTTATCACTGTCGATTCATGAAAATTTTTTATACATTCTGTTGACAGAATCATTATCTGACATCTGTATTATTGATATTTTCTCCCAGTGCATGGTCTGCCTTTTTATTGTTTTAATGGTGCCTTTTGAAGAACTGTTGTTATGTTTTAACCTTCTGCCAATGATGACATTATCATTATCTAATGAGAGAAAAATTAGGAATCATTTCCTAATGAATTTTAAAGAAGCTTTTCTTCATTATAACTAGTTTCCCAAGCTCGGCCTAATTATAAAAACTGAAAGATGGATTACCATCCTTTTATTTATTTAATTTTCTTTGATTTATATAGTTTTACTTATGAGTCCTTATTTGTACTTTTATCCAAAGCTTATGGATCAGGGTGGGTCATGTGTGTGTGTGTGTGTGTGTGTGTGTGTGTGTGTGTGTAGAAGGATTATAGAGAGAAAAGAAAAAGAACAATTAACAAAGAAAGAGGGGAGAGGTTCTAATACTATCCTTATTTAGTGCATCCTTGATAGTTTTCCATTACTTCTTTTTCCATGAGCAAGGAACTCTGAGATTTCTTGATAAGACATCATGTCACATATATCATCAAGGCTTCCCTTTCCCATAAAAGACAGTCTAAGCTGAGGACTCCTTAAAACTGGGGATTTCTAAAGTCAATCATGCTTCATCAGCCCTGACAAATTTTGACAAATGTGTGATCCATATGTACATGCACATGTTACAAGAGAAATTCAACATAAAACAAAGGCCTACAGTCCACCAGAGGAGGGATGAATTCATTGAGACCCCACAAACTGTTCTGTAACTGGAGAGCTGAGGATAATAGTACATATCAGCAGTGTATTGATCTTACTTTCTAATTGTGTTATGGCTTCGGATTAGGTTAGCAACAAAAATGACTTTTCAGAGGCCACCTACTAAATCAATTTCATGATTCACAGTTTGAAACACACAGTGTTCTAGTACGTTCTTTCCTTTGGAGCTCTTCCAAGCAACTTTGGATTTAGTCTAAGCCTTCTCTAACTGAGCTGAACCAAATCTATTCCCTCCATTTGAAATTTGCCTCTCTTTCGTGCCATACCTCCTTGTCCCACTCCTCACTGTAACTACGTCCCTGGCCAGATGCCCGCTCAAACTGATTTTCACAAACCAACTGAATAGCACTACTATAATGGAGGAGGAATTGAACCAACCTTCCCTCTGGTAACAAATTTAATCTATATACAGACAAAAATACATAAAATAACTATCTGAAAGCACTGAGCAAAAAACAGGAGGAAGAAACCAGAGTGGAGAATAAACTTGGAAGAAGGTAATGACACTGGAAAATTCTCATTTGGAGGCCATGTGCCAGTGGT
The DNA here is from genome assembly GCA_006410875.1 of Neotragus pygmaeus. NCBI lineage: Eukaryota > Metazoa > Chordata > Mammalia > Artiodactyla > Bovidae > Neotragus > Neotragus pygmaeus. The sequence continues at coordinate 673,616 of SJYV01042361.1, read as the reverse complement.
GCCACAATGGAAGGATAAAACTTGGATATTAAACTATAGACTTACTGGCTTGAAGAATCAGAGAACAGACTAGGATGACTGTAACAGCTAGAAAGCAAGAGTAGAAATGCTAGGGGAAAAGTAACAGAAGAGAAGCCTTTACTACACCTGTGTAAAGTACAATACCTAAGACAATGTAAAACTGATACAAGTATAGACAAATAAATGAAACAGAATAAGAAGTCTAGAAGTAGAGCCACCCTCATATAGTCATTTAACTGCAACAAGGTTACCAAGATAACAGTGAGGAAAGGAGAATTTTACAAATGTAAATCTACAGAAATTGTTTCAACAAATGTGCTCAAACAATTGGAATCCATATGGGGGAAATTAATGAACCTTTATCCCTAACTTTATTTCATATGAAAAAATTAATTCTAGATATACCACACTCCTAAATATAAAGTAAACTTATAAAGCTACTCAGGGAAAAGACAGAACATCTTTGTAACTTGGTAAAGGCAAAGGTTTCTTAGCCAGGGCACAGAAGTTATTAACTATTAAAAAATATAAATGGATACAATAGACATTAGCAAAATTTAGAAAATGAAAAGCAGAGGCATGACTGCTGACAAAGGTCCGTACAGTCAAGGTTATTGTCTTTCCAGTGGTCACATATGTGGCTGTGAGAGCTGGACCAAAAAGAAGCAGAATGCTAAAGAACTGATGCCTTTGAACTGTGGTGCTGGAGAAAACTCCTGAAACTCCCTTGGAGAGCAAGGAGATCAAACCAGTCAGTCTTAAGGGAGATCAACCCTGAATATTCACTGGAAGGACTGAAGCTGAAGCTCCAGGATTTTGGTCATCTGATGAGAACAGATGACTCACTGGAAAAGTCCCTGATGCTGGGAAAGATTAAAGGCAGAAAGAGAAGAGGGTGTCAGAGGATGAGATGGCTGGATCGCATCACTGATGCAATCAACATGAACTTGGGCAAACTTCAGGAGATGAGGAGGGGCAGGGAGGCCTGGTGTGCTGCAGTCCATGGGGTTGCAAAGAGTCGGACATGACTGGGTGACTGAACAACAACAACACTGATAAAAAGATACCATTAAGAAAACAGTTCAACAACAGACTGGGAAANAACTTCAGGAGATGAGGAGGGGCAGGGAGGCCTGGTGTGCTGCAGTCCATGGGGTTGCAAAGAGTCGGACATGACTGGGTGACTGAACAACAACAACACTGATAAAAAGATACCATTAAGAAAACAGTTCAACAACAGACTGGGAAAATATTTGCAAATGTATGTAAACAAAGTTTTGAACAGAATATATAAAGAACTCCTCTAACTTGATATCAAAAACCCAATTTAAAAATGTACTGAAGATCTGAAAAGATACATCACAGAGATATATCTATGAATGGTCACTGGGAACATGCCCAAGTGGAGAGGAGATAAAAATGGAGGCTTCTCATCTCTCCCATGAACACATCAAAAAATACACCTATCTGTGGAACAGTTCTCACTGAAAACTAACTAGAGATTGGTAGAAAGACTACTGTACAATCAAGACTGTAAGAAAGATCCATACAGAATCAAGGAGGAAGGGAAGAGAAGTGATCAGACCTGTGCCCATGGGAGCAGACTCAGAGGAAAATGGAAATTATACAGGAAAGAGATCCTCCCAGGGAGTGAATGGTTTGAGCGACATACTGGTGCCCCACCTTTGGGGACCAATACAGGGAAGATGAGCCCAGTGGCTGGTTGGAGGGACCACGGGACCAACAGGAGGGCTGTGTGAAGACTGGACTCCACTTGTGAGAAGCATGCACAATTTGCTTGCTCCTGAAGCAGGACTCAGAGTATGGTTTGTAAACTGCATGAGAGGCTGGCCAGCTGCCTGAAGACCACTCCAGTGCCTGCTCCAGTGCTTCAGAAGCCTTCTGGGTCTCAGACCACAACCAGACTGCCATTGCCCAAGGCCTGACCTATCCCAAATGCCTAAGCCAGCACCTTTAATACTCTAAGATACTTTAAAGTATTACGATGGAATGCAAGAGTAGATGGATAGAGACATCTGATAAACGAGGTAACAAAATATTAATTATAGAATCTAGGTGATAGATTTATGGATGTTCACTGTACAATTCTTTGAGCTTTTCTGTATATTTGAAAATACTTTGTAACTTTTGGGGGGGAAATGTTGTTCCTATACTCTATTCACTCTGATCTGGACTACAGACTACTCTTCTGGCTGGGGTCCCAAGGGAATTTTATATATTCAGTCAGCAAGTCACTACTTACTGGGCATCTTATTATATAATCAAACATTGTGCTGAGGTAGACACAAGGATGAAAATATATGGTCCATGTTCCTCAGCTCAGAATGTTATAGAAGAACTCAGCATGTACAATGAGAAAGTACACAGTGAGATGAGTTCCAACCAGAGGGAAAGGGTGCATAACCAAGCCATAGTGCACGGAATGGAGATAAAGGCAAGGGAAGCATCTCAGACAAGGTGCTACTGTCTTAGTCTTAAAGAAGAGGATGTGACCAGAATTGCTGCAAGCTTGGCCTCACATTCTTGAAGGAAGACTATTGAGATTCTTCAGGCATGCTGCATAGTCAAAGGCAGACGATGTCAGACACTGTACTAAATGCTTTCCCACATTCTCAATCAATCCTCACAAAGCCTGTGAGATGACAAAAGTGATATTGAGAGAGGGTGATTAACCTGGGCAAGGTCAAACAGTGAGAGCCAGGATTTGAACCCAAATCTCAAATACAGAGCCTATCTACATTATACCTTTATTATATCACTGGTAGAGACTGTGTTCTCTCAGAATTCATATGTTGAATCCCCAAAGTAATGGTTATTTCGAGGTGGGGCCATTTAGAGTTGATTAGGTCCCGAGGTAGAGCTCTCATGAATGGTATTACTGTTCTTACAAAGAAGATTCAAGAGCACTCCCTCACCTCTTCTGCCATTTGTGGACACAGCAAGGAGATGGCCATCTATGAACCAGGAAGTGAGTCCTCACCGGACACTGCAAACTGCCAGCACTGTGACTAAGCCTTCCCCGCCTCAAGGACTCTGAGTAGTAAATGTTTTTTGTTTAAGCCTCTTAGTGAGTGGTGTTACACTGTGAGCAAAATTATTCTTTTTAGACATTTATGTGTTTGGATCCACGTAAGATAAGAGGGTCCATCTTCTGATTTGCCTTAGGGTTCAACGGACATGGTAAATCACATTGCATACTCTTAAGAAAAAAGAAAAAAGACAGTCTGATCAAGGACAGCTTAATACTTTTCAGTCCATAACTTCTGGGTTTAGGGAAGGAGAAGTTTTAATTTCTTTATCTAATATGCATGTTTATTAACATACTGACTACAGGCTAAAACTTAAGACATGAAAACATAAGATAGCTGTTAAAGCTTAATCATGTTGGTGCTAACATGTAAATATAATTTAAGTTCTCCTTATTAAAATCAGTCTGGTGGGGGAAGGAGAGGTTGGGAAAAATTGAGAGTAGCATTGGAATATATATATATACTACCATGTGTGAAACAGCTAGCTAGTGGGAAGTTGCTGTATAACACAAGGCGCTCAGGCTGGTGCTCAGTGATGACCTAGAGGAATGGGATGGGGCAGTGGAGTGGGAGAGGGGCTCAAGAGGAAGGAGATGTATATATACTTACGGCTGTTTCACACTGCGGTATGGCAGAAACCAACACAACATTTTAAAGTTAATTATCCTCCAATTAAAAATAAATTCTTAAAAATTAATAGAACAAAATTAATATAGAAAACACTTGATTTTTTGGGAAAGTTTTTAGTCTTAGAGCTAGATTGTCTAAAGCCTTATCGACAACCTGTTTCTCCCCAAACACTCTCACTCACATGTCTTTATCAGATTGATACAGAAAATATAGAATGGTGTTTCTCTTTTGTCTCAGAAATGCGCAACATACTAAACTATTTTATCAAACAATCACACTTCCAGATAAAGATGATGGAAATTCAGACTCACAGGAAGAATGAAATCAAAAGATGCTCTTTAACAAAACAGAAAGGCTGCTATGTGGGCATGCAAAAAGGAATTAAACTTCTAAAACAGAGTTTCATTCAGCTTCTTGATACTACTAAAGTACTGATGTAGTTGCTGACTTATTGGCTATCAATAGACAGTACTTAAGTTTATTGGTTTTAACCATGACATGTTAAGTGTTTCTTTAACCTAAATATTGAATTGTCTCACAATTTAATATAGCTCTGAGAACAGGAAATACTAATTTAGATTTCCCTACTTTAATAGGAGCTTGACATTTATATAAAGCAATTTTTCATTTATTAATATTAGATGAACTGTGAAGTCAATCACTACAATGAACTTCTGCCAACATGAGACCAAAACAAACAGATAAACAAATCAGCCTTTGAATTATTGCTCAGTAGCCCTTAAATGAGTATGCTAGGGAGCAAAATCCAAATATAAAATATGTAGAATAAATTCACTTACAAACTAAAAAGAGATCTGATCTCACACAATCTGAGAGACAAAAAAAGAGATACCAAAGAAATACTATTTTAAGTAATGCTACAATAAGCTAAATGAAAAGAGGTCACAAAGTGACAAGAATCATTAAAACACATGGTTGTCTAAAAGTAGAATAACATTTAAAGAAAAAATTACTTAATATAGCACAAGAATATAAACAGCTTTTCAAATAATTCTTCAGCATTAATTTTTATAACAAATAACCAGTAACATTTGTTAATAATTACTATTTTTCCAGATATTGTGTTGCGGTGCTTACATGCTCAGTTGTATCCAACTCTTTAAAACCTCATGGACTGCAGCCTACCAGACTCCTCTGTCCATGGGGATTCTCCAAGCAAGAATAGTGGAGTGGGTTGCCATGCCCTCCTCCAGGGGGTCTTCCCAACCCAGGGATTGAACCCAGGTCTCCCGTATTGCAGGCAGATTTTCTACCATCTGAGCTACCAAGGGAAGTCCAAGAACACTGGAGTGGGTAACTTATCCCTTTTTCAGGGGATCTTCCCAATCCAGGAATTGAACTGGGGTCTCCTGTATTACAGGAGGATTTTCTACCAGCTACTTCTTTACCTGGGATATGTAAGTAATTTATTTAACCCTTACAACAACCCTCTGAGTTAAGCACTCTTAATATCCCCATTTTATAGAAGAAAAAACTGAGGGAAAGTAAACAACTTGTGCAAGGTCACCCAGTTAGTAAGCAGCAGACCAGAACTGAAACTCAGGCAGCTCCAGTCTTCAAACTAAGACCTGGCTTCAGAGCCCAAGGCCTTAGCTACTGTCAGCATACAATCTCTAGATCTCAATGACTGTTGACGTATGTGGTACAGTTTACGTGAGCAAAAGAAAGACCTAATGATAAAACATAAATTTTTCTTTTTGCTATGTAATCATTGAATGTTCAGAAACAAATCACAGAGAGAGCTTTAGCTAAAGAAGAAGAATGTTAACACAAAGTTTAGGACCGTGGTTGACTTTGATGAGGGAACACTGAATCTGAGAAGAGCACCTGGGAATATTCAAAGATATTGATAATGATATATTTCCTAAATTGTATGTACAGGGATGTTGCTTCTATTATTGATTTTTTTCCAGATCATAAATACAAATTATGTTTACTCATTTGAATGTATGGCACATTTCATAATTTTTAAAATTTGAATATATTTTTAAATATTTCATAATTTAAAAATTTGATAAATTTTAAAAATATGACATGTTTCATAATTTAAATTTTTTTTCTTTTTATTTTTTTAATTTATTTATTTATTTATTTTTAAATTTAACTTTACAATACTCTATTGGGTTTGCCATACATCGACATGAATCCACCACAGGTGCACAAAATGACTTATTAGTAACATTTCATTTCACTGAATGGAACACAGCACTGGTTTATGTTAAGATTTCAATTTGGGTGACATCTCTAGAATATAAATTTATGAAAGACACACACTGAGCTGGAGTTTAATATAATGATTCAAATAGCAAAACAGACAAATAATGAAAACTGCTTTTCTTGGAGAAAACTGTCCATGTGTGGCTGATTCTCATTACTTACCCTAGTTATGCTCCAGGAAGTTTTTTCAAACACTTAATCGAGCAGATACTCAATTCCTATCCCTAGGAGATACAGTGTCTTGGGCTTCTGCAAGCCTCTGGTCACAACACTTTCAGCAACTGATCAATATACAACCTTGTGTTTCTACTTAAATACACCTTTTAAAATATTTATTGACTCATTAATGCTTGAAATCACAGCCAACAGTGTTTCGCTCACGCCTGAATGAAGTTGATCTAACACATGTATTTCCTCCACAAGGCACATCACAGCCTTCTGATGCTTAGCAAAACAGGTAGCACTTCAGCACAACACGTGGGGAACACTTTAAACAGCAAAATCACCAACAACAAAATCACCAAAAGCACAAAGACAAGGTACTAACTACACTGCAAAAAAGACACTGGTGTGTGTATGAAAGCTGAAATAAGAAGGCAGAGCATTACCTAGTTGCATCCGAACTTGGCAGGTACTCACTCATCAAGCAACTCAGACATTGTGCACAGGCACAGCAGTGAATGACTACAAAAGCACCAAAAGTATGAATTTTGACATTGCAAACAAATCGTAGCAAGTAGGTGAATTTGAAAATATGGAATCTATGAATAATTAGGATTGAATCTGTGTATGTGCGTATTGATAACTATATTTACCCATGTCTACATATCTTTTTGAAGTTACATATATTTTGGGACACACACAGATATAAACACACAGGCATATCCAAAATTAAGCTGAACTTGTTTATTTCTGAATAGGCCTACAAAAAGTTAATACGAAGCATTTTTAATTAATAAAACCAAAATTGTTATTGATTATTAGTTTTATGAAGGACCACAAACATTAGAATAATCAAGTAAATGAAAACTTAATGTGAATGTAGCCCCGCATACAATTTGAAGTTTTAAAATTTGATTATAAATCAATATTTTATTAAAAATTTTCAGTACTCAATTTCCTGATCATATTCCTTTTCACACAAACCTTTAGAATATTATCACTGACATATTTTTATTAATTTCTTTACTATTCAGTACCAGTAGTCCACAGTAATGAACCACTCATTAACCACTACTTTCTGTGAAACTCAGCATGTGTTTTACCATGAACACAATATAGTTAGGTTATCAGATTAGCTGAAATCATTAAATTGGTCCCTAACTACAGTGACCAGGACAATAACTCTAAAATCATTGATTGCTGGGTTAGAAAAAGCTTAATCTAAAGTTTTCTACTAGAGGATGCCAAATACTTCAAATTTCAGCTCTGCCATTTACCAGAATTATTTCAATTCCCTAAGTTTCAATTCTTCTGAGGCAACAAATATTTACTGAGGGTCTACTATGTGAAAGGGTGATCTAAGCAGTGAGCAAAAAGGCCAAAAATCTTTGCTCGCATAAAATAAGCCTCCTCAGTGGAAAAATCTCACAGCCTAAATAAATAAATACCATAATAGGAACAAAGATACACACACGTATGTCTGAAATTTTTAAGCACAGTGGGAAAAAGTAAAGCATGGAAAAGGGCTAAGAAGCGCTGGGTCAAGAGGAGCTTGCAATTTTAAGCCAGGTGGTTAGGGCAAGCCATACTGAGAAAGTTAACACCGGGGTAAGAAGTCGAGAGAGGTGAAACAGCAAGCCACAAAGATCTCTGGGAGAAGATTGCTCCAAGCAGAGGGGACAGCCAGTGTAAGGACTCCAGTGTGTGAGCAAAGCTGGCATGTATGGCTAGGACAAAATGCATGATAGAAAGAATACTAATACATGATTCACAGCCCTGTAAACCACTATAAAGATTTTGGTTTCTACAATGAATAGTATAGAAAGCCATTGGAAGCAGAAAGATCAGGTAAATAATTATAGCTTAGACCAGGGTAGCTTCAGTGGAGATAGTGATTAAACAGTCAGGTCCTGCATTTATTCTGAAGACAGAGCCAAAAAGGCTTTCTAAAGGACAGGTGGGTGGTGTTGGGAAAAGAAGTCATGCACGGCCTGTTGACCTTTGCATGGTTGTAAAAGGACCATAGGCCTGGAACGTTTCCACACATGGAAATAAGGAGCCCTCAGAGCTTGTGCTGAGCTTATTGTTTTGTTTGGGAGTATCTTTTCCTTTTCTAGCTTGATGCGTACTTCACTGTTCTGCTGAAGTGTGTGTGTGTCATACGGCACCTGAGCAACCCCACCATTATTATCTACAGTCTCAGTGAAGACGGAACGTGGCCCGTCCCTGCAACACAGACCATCTCCCTGCAACAGTACAGCTGGGACTCGCTCACCACAGGGGCCTGACGCTGGCTGCTGAAGCTGACTTTGCTCTCTCTTTTCTCTGAGAGTAATGCGCTGCTCCTTCCAATGCCTGTGTGAGTCATAGCTTTCTTAGTAACCCCAACATCTGCAAACCACAGAGTGGGTTGACATCCTGGGGCTGCTGCTCTTGATGGGTAGGGAATGGTTGCTACTTTTTAACAAGTAGTGTAAGAGAAAGAAAGGAGAGTCAAGGATGATACAAGGTTTCTAGTTGACTACCTGGAGTTACTACTAAATGAGACAGAAAAGACTATGATGATTCTTGCTGATTTGGAATACATTTGTTTTCCGACCAGACCATTTTCAGAGCAGTGATACAGGTGATATCCTCACTGATACAAGTTTATGACAGAGATGGAGAAGAAGAATTGGTTACAGCAAGTATAGACAAATCTTCTGAGGACTTTTGTGATAAAGTAGAATAGATGTTTTCATCTATAACACAAAGGTAAATATAGAAACCATATAAGTTTATTTGAGAATTAAACAGAGTGCCCAGTACACAGTGAAGTGCCAAATAAATGGTAGCAATTACAAGCTGACATCAAGAAAGATTATTATGCCCTTTTCCCAAATATCTCATTTGAGCCATCTTCAAAATGAATGTGAAGCTATCTGAAAGGGGTCTTACTCACTACTAAAATTCTTATGGATTCTTAGGTTCACTGACTTCTTGAGAATCATCAGTTTTCTATAGATGTCCCCCCCTCAAAAAACTCACAAGTTTGTTCAGATATGTAAGTTGTACCTTTTTTTTTCACTCTTTGAAGCCAGATATGCCAATGTAAGTCTAATATATCTTTATAAACTCTCACAAGTAAAACTTAGGAAAGACAGAAAGGATAATAAAATTCATCTGTAAAACATCATTATTCTACCCATTTCCTTCCTGATGCCATTAGGGATAGAAAGACACAGATAAGGGTAAGCTGGCATGGAATATCAGACCCTAACCAGNTTATAAACTCTCACAAGTAAAACTTAGGAAAGACAGAAAGGATAATAAAATTCATCTGTAAAACATCATTATTCTACCCATTTCCTTCCTGATGCCATTAGGGATAGAAAGACACAGATAAGGGTAAGCTGGCATGGAATATCAGACCCTAACCAGGATTTCTGGGCTCCAAAATCACTGCAGATGGTGACTGCAGCCATGAAATTAAAAGACGCTTACTCCTTGGAAGGAAAGTTATGACCAACCTAGATAGCATATTGAAAACCAGAGACACTACTTTGCCAAAAAAGGTCCGTCTAGTCAAGGCTATGGTTTTTCCAGTGGTCATGTGAGAGTTGGACTGTGAAGAAAGCTGAGTGCCAAAGAATTAATGCTTTTGAACTGTGGTGTTGGAGAAGACTCTTGAGAGTCCCTTGGACTGCAAAGAGATCCAGTCAGTCTATCCTAAAGGAGATCAGTCCTGGGTTTTCATTGGAAGGACTGATGCTAAAGCTGAAACTCCAGTACTCTGGCCACCTCATGTGAAGAGCTGACTCACTAGAAAAGACCCTGATGCTGAGAAGGATTGGGGTCAGGAGAAGAAGGGGACGACAGAGGATGAGATGGCTGGTTGGCATCAGCGACTTGATGGACATGAGTTTGAATGAACTCCAGGAGTTGGTGATGGACAGAGAGGCCTGGCGTGCTGCAATTCATGGGGTCAAAAAGAGTCGGACATGACTGAGTGACTGAACTGAACTGAACCAGGATGACAAGACCATCCATGTGGGGAAGTAGTGGCTGACAAGGTGAGTACATGCAGGGTGACATTCTGGCACAGGTGTTAGAGCCTGACCATGGTAAAGAGGCCCTCTGTGCGAGAGAAGTGACAGCAGCAAGGGGAGACTGGTCACACACAGCAGTGTTGATCCAATGGATTAATAGTTTAAGGATAATGGGAGCTGGGTTTCTTATTGTCAGAGAAGGGAATTACAAATGCAGGACACTAGAACTAATCCTCTGGTGCTGGACTGCAGTTGGAAGTATTTCTATGAATTCATGGTTTTCAACACATATAAACCTATATAAAAACAAATGTGGCCAGTATATATCAGCAAAAAAAAAGGCAAAGTAAGGATCTCCAAAAATGTGCTTCTCCTTAACAACAAGAAAAATGGCAGAAACTGTTATAATCAACTTTTTCAGAGCTCTGGATATTGAACAAAGGTTTGCAGCAGCCTGAGGGACATTTATTCCAGAAAAGCAACTGAATTTTGGTAACAGCAAGGAGCTCTGTGACATTTTTAATTTGCCATAGTTCCACCCTTTGCTCCGTAACAACATGACGACCTTGAAAACTAACAGCTTGCATTCTGCAAACAAGCAGCCTGGCAGCCACCAGATGGAGCAAAATGGGACTAGAACTTCCTGTAAAGACCCACTCCCAGAAAATTATCATTATTTGACCTGTCTATTGATTCCCCAAAGAGTTTACCTGCAAGGTTCACTCAGGAGGAAAGCCTTTTCCCTAGGGGCATTTGTCAAAAACAATTACAGACAAGTTAAACATGGCCACTGCCTAAGGTGATAGATGAAAGTTGGAGAAGACAAAGAGACTAATCAAAAGGCTTAAAGGTAAACCTTGGAACCAAGATGTCCATAAGGGTTATGAAAGATTCAGATATATTTCTAAGAGTTTATAGGGCCATACCTATGAATAAGGTTTTAGAGATGCCCAAAGCTTTGTGTATACTTTAGGAAAGGCCTGAGACAGTTTTAAAATCTCGCCTCTTGCTATCCGTGAAATTCTGCACAAGTAGAAAGTCAACTGACTGATTGAGTACTGAAGACATACCTAAATACATACCCACAGCCCCACGGCAAAGACTGAGAAACTTATGGTTACAGGCATTTAAGGAAATCTCTGTCTAAACACTAGCTAATTACAAAGTGGAGACTTCAGTGGCCACAAATGACAAAAAATATAGACTTCACAGAATTAATGCATAAAAGTTACCAACCAAACTACATTAACAAACAACAGTAAAAGCTGGCAAACCCATAGAGACAGAAAGTTCAATGACTGTCAAGGGCTGACAGCAGAGATGATGAGGAGAGAGTTTTAATGGATACAGGATTATTTTTTGGAGTGATGGAAACGCTCTAGAATCAAATAGTGGTGATTTTTTTCATAACCTCTTAAATATATAAAAACCACTAACTTGGTTCACTTATTCAAAGGGGTGAATTTTATGGGATGTATATTATATCTCAATAAAAATGTACGTTTGTGTTTCATACACATGCTTATGTATGTCTATATGTATATTTATATTTCCCAGCCCTGTTCACTGTGGTGACTTGTGAGAAATGACATCCCAAAGCAATGAATACACCTAGCAGATCTTGGTTTCTTACCATTTTTGACTAAAGAAAACAGGGCTCCTTGGAGAAATGGCTAATTGTAGAACTAGGGCAGAGAAAAAAATCTTGGGACATCTTTCTGAAACAGAAAGAAAGGCAACGCTCTAAGAATGACAGAGTACATCTATCACTCGAAGGTCTTAGAGGTCTCCTGCTGTCTAATTGAGGACAATCTGAGCACCAAAACAAATAATGCAAGTGAGAGAACATAATCCCCTGAATAAAATGAAGATTCACGAGTTCAAGTGACTACAGTAAGTAATAAATAAATGGGAAGTCTGATAAGGAATGAGATATTTACATAGCTACAAATTGTGTCACACAAAATACTTATCAATTACAAAGGCAAAAAAGAGTAACTTCACATTAGAGAAGTCTGGTAAACAGTATCTCATTTATACAATCAAGGTAAAAATGGGGAAGCACCTATACCTGTGTGCTACTTGGGAGAAAGAAGTTAGAGCATAGAATTCCTTCTGTGTTATTTCTGCCAAAAATGTATAACCTAAATCTAACCATGAGGAAAAAACAGGCAAATGAAATTGAGGGATATTCTAAAAAATGACTGGTCTGTAATCTTCAGGTCATTAAAGTAAAGGAAAGAGTGAGAAATTGTTCTAGACAGAAGGAAATGAAGAAGGCAAGATAATCGAAGGAAATATGTGATTGTAAACTAGATTCCTTCTCTATATAGGACAATATTTAAATAATTAGTGAAACCTTAATAAAGACTAAGCCTTAAGTGGTAGGAATACAGCAATGTTTGCTTTACTGATTTGGATGCTGTATTCAAGTCATGTGGGAGAATATTCTTGCTTGTTAGAAAACATCCTAACGTATTTGGAAGTGATGCCGCATCATGTTGGAGAATCACTCTCAAATAGCACAAGAAAATAAAATTTTGTACCTGGAACTTTCTTCTAAGTTTGAGATTGTTTAAAAAATATAGAGAAATATAGAAATAAACATACATATATATAAATAAATTTGACAGGATCGTTTTTGCCTTAATTCTAATAATAAAAACTTGGAGCTTAAAAAAAGATTAAGTTTTTCCTATATGCTGATAAAAAGGTAATATCAAATAAGCTCTAAAAATAGATTCAGTGATATGAAATCATCTAAACACTGATGACAATAAATGTAGAAGACTAGATGTCTCACAAATATTCACTCACAAAGCAATTTTCTTATCTAACATAGCTGGCAAGATTCCTAGATTTAAGTTTCTTTTTATATAACACTTTTAAAAAATCCCCTGGCAACAATTTAAAAGTGAACTGATATACCCTTTTGTTTTTAAGGAAATGTAAAGTAACTGCCATATCCTTAAAAAAATGTTTTATGTCCTTGTTATAAGAAACTACTGTGTGATTATGGTAAATTACTCGGAAGGTTTATACTCTTGATTTTTTAAAAATGGTCCATAAAGGGCATAAAAGGAGGAAGGAACTCTACAAAATAAAGAAAAGCAGCAGCCGTGTTCCGAAGAAGAGTCGTTATGAATAAAACTGCAGAAGGAAATGGTAGAAATAGAGAGCTTTTTCAGAGTCTATGTACATTAAATTTTCATCTGAAATATCAGTGTGGTGACCATGAAAATGCACTTCTCAGATCTCCAACATCAGGGAATATATTGACCAGGGTCCCAAGCGGTTGCACCAAGATCACACTTGCCATGGGCTGCTCCCAATTAATGACTGAGCACAACAAGAACCCAAAGGCAAGCCAGCTTCTGGAAAAAGTGGGCGCTCACAGGCCACCCAGTGGCTTTGTCAAACCTTCCTTAAAAGTGCACTACATCCAAGACACTTCCATCTGACCCTCTTCCCTTCCTCTCTTCTGTCGGGGTCAGACCAGCATGGCTCACCCAGCTTCCTTCCCATTTTCTCTTACAAACACTTCCCCTAATACATTTTTTACACATTTAATCCTGTCTGGACGATAGGGTTCCTACAGGACATGGAATAACACGTCAGTTGCATTAAGTCAAGACTGCTGAGTCAACTATATTAACACCAGATAATCAGTACTGACTGCACTCAGCAAGCAGGGACAAAGAAAAAGAAAATGTCAGAAACAGCCTCTTCCCTCCAAGACTGAACACGCTGCAGAAAAGACGTAAATGAAACTAATCAGATTATGTTCAAAATATAATCCATAATAACCTAAATTGTGCAAGAGTATTTTTAATCTCTAAATCACTGTTGGTAGAAGTGGGTAGGACAAGCTTCACAAGGGAAGTGGGCAACTAAGAATTGGACAGATGGGAAGGAGGAGGAGAGCAATTCAGATTCACACCCTTCCAAGGTCTTTAAGACATGCGAGAAGAGGTCTGGTTAAGGAGGAGGCTTCAGAGTTATAAAGACATTGCCAACTGCATAGCAATTAGTAAACAGGAAGGAAGTGTCCATAATTCTATAGCTAACTAACTCAGAAATAACTGAAGAGGTTATTACTTAGGATATTTAAGGCATCTGCATCTGGTATAGAAACACACCTCTATTGTGAGAAAAATCATAAATTCAGGAGGTACCACAATTACCATTTTATTTGAAGGTTCTTTATGTATGTCTTTGCAGGCTAGTTTTGTTTTTTCCTTTTCTATTTTAAAGTAACCTTACTTTTCTCCTTTTCCTCAAAGAGTAATGTTTTCTTAAAAGAGTGACTAGAATCAAACCCTTAGGATATACTCTAATCCCTGTATTCTAATTTTATACATTTTTATTATCCTCATAATCCCACCATTTCTCTTCTTTATTCTAATAATGGTGTGACAGCTTCAATTAGCCTTTCAGCTGAAAGACTACAGGCTCCACAGAAACTACAAAGCTGTTTCAAAAGAGCTCTTATGTGCTTATGCATATAAAGAAATTTTTAAAACCTCTTCAGACACTCTCAAGAGCATTACAAATCTCTCCTTCTCTTTCCAGGACTCCAGCTTCACAAATCCGACCTTTTCATTGTTACAGTTTCAGAAGAAAACTCCATATTTAAAATAACAGTATGTCTTCCCAGTTGTGCTCTGACTCAGAAAGTCTATCCTATTAATATGTGTATTAAAGAGAATAAAAACCGAAACATCCTTAATGTATGACTTTAATGATACTAACAAATATAGAAAATATTTTTAAAATATTTATGCAAAAGCTAATCATGAAGTTAACCCTCAATCATACATACATACACACAAGTGAAGCTTTTCAACTTTAGGTTACAAAGATTTCTTTTTATGTGTATGTATATGTGTAAGCATGCACCTGATGTTTTGCATAGCTACAAACATTAACTGTCCTTCAATAAAAGAAGCAGAAATAGCCAATTCTTCTAAAATTTGAAATGACTGATTTAAAGGAGGGGGGAAAATTAAACAAGCTCTTACTCTGAGAGATTAAATCTTAGCAATATGATAACCTACTATCCCCCTGTAAACAAGATCATCAGTGAGTTTCCCCCTCCTCCAGAAACTCTGAAACTAATAACTAACAATATGTCTACTGAAAAGTTTGAGGAATACATGATAAAGGTTTGATCTTTCATATTTTCTCACAGGAGCTATGTTGTACATTATAGAAGGGGAAATTTGTGGGAAAGTGCCTATCATAATACAGTGCATATCAGAATAGCTCAGCAGAGATTTTCAGCGGTTGTATACTACCAGGTACACAAAAATTAAAGGTAAGGCCAATCAAAGAGGACTGTCTCTGGGAAATATCTCAGACTTTTAGTTGAGATCCTGGGAGATCCTAACCCTCCAAGCAAACAAATAAAACTGGCTCAAAGGGATACGGCATACTCCATCTTCTTACCAGAGGAATACTGAATCTGTTCTGGAATAAAATAACATCATCCACAGCCTTTATACTTTTTCATACACAAGACCCAGAATTCTCTTAAATATAATTGAGCAAGCAAGAATCATGAATGAATACATAAAAATCAAGAGAAAAGAGGAATACATTCATGTAAAGTAAAAGTGAAAGTCACTCAGTTGTGACCCTATGGACTATACAGTCCATGGAATTCTCCAGGCCAGAATACTGGAGTGGGCTGCCTTTCCCTTCTCCAGGACATCTTCCCAAAGCAGGGATCGAACCCATGTCTCCCACATTGCAGGCCAATTCTTTACCAGCTGAGCCATAATACATTCATAGGTAATCAGATACTAGATTTTATCAGACTTGGACTTTAAAATAACTGTGATTAATCTGTTCAAGAAAATGAAAGGGGGAAAAAAAGTAATTTAACCAAGGAACTGGAATCTACTTAAAAAAAATCAAATGGAAATTCTAGAACTGAAAAATAAAACAACATTAATCAAGAATTTAATAGATTAGAGGAAGGATGATAGCAGACTATAATGTGTTCAGAAAATGTCATTCAAACTAGGAAACATTCAGGAACCCCAAGAAAGGGAGATGCATTACAAGTAGCCAAATAGGTACAAAATTGTATTGAAAGTACTATCAATTCTGTAACAACTCATCCCTACAGTCACAGTTCAGTTCAGTCGCTCAGTCATGTCCAGTTCTTTGCAACCCCATGAACCGCAGCATGCCAGGCCTCCCTGTCCATCACCAACTCCCAGAGTCCACCCAAACCCATGTCCATCAAGTCGGTGACACCATTCAACCATCTCATCCTCTGTCATCCTCTTCTCCTCCTGCCCTCAATCTTCAACCAACCCCCCATAAATCAAGCAAACAATATAAATAATATACAACTGCATCTACTTTCACAAGAGTCAGTAATCATTTGCATTCTGTAAAAATCATGTATCAGACTACTTATCATTTTGGTATCAAAATAACTCCTGAAATGCTTTAGTTCTTATACTAAATACAACCTCATTTCTGAGAAAAATATTTGCTGCAACAGGGGATACATTTATTTTTGTCCTTCTACAAATCATTATACTATCAAATTATTAACCCAGATGAACAGAGGTATGATTTCTCTGTAATATGCTCAATCCTTTACTTTAATTCACAGCAGCAGCCTCTTTTATATAAATCAGTTTGCTGGAATCAGAAAATTTGAAAAAGCAACATGCCTCAAATTAAACTGCACAAGAGTCACTTCAGTCTAATCTGTTGTGAACAATGTTTTAGCAAATTACTATGACTGACTTTATGTCCTATAAAGAGATGTATATCTAGAAGTAAATCACTAAATGCACTAAAACACATGCGTGCATCAAACACATTCCCGAACACAGTAACAGAAACCAAGGTAAGGATTTCAAAGTAAATCACACCCATTTATAGTCCTGGTATTGACAAACAGAGCTGGGACTTAATTTAGGAATTATTAGTAACTGTTTGATTCATCATTCAATATGTCATATTTCAGAAATAAAAATTCAAGCAAACTGTAATAAGAATAATCTTATCACACCCCACACTCTTACTGAGGAGAAAATTTAAGAAGTGATTTTCCCAAAGTCTTAAATCTGCCTATAGGAAAAATAAGACCAGAACCGGATCTCTTAAGAACTATGCCAAACTTTCTCCCAACTAAAACCAGATTTTACATCATATGTAAATTAGAAAAGCGCTAAAGATACTTGGGGAGACCGTATCTTCTTCCTCCTTTAAAGGACACTATTTTAAAATACGTTATTGACATAATTAATAGGAAAGAAAGAAAGGAGAGAAGGGAGAAAAAAGGGAGGGAAAGGAGAGAGAAAGGAGGGGAAGGGTGCCAAAACCTCGTTTCTAGAATCTTATGAATCCTATTATACTTTCAGTTCCACTTCCACACATAAATTTATGACAACGGAAGAATCTTTGAACCTTTTCGATTTCTTCCTACTCTGAAAAAGGTATTAAGAGTCAAACACTAAAACTGACAGGGCCATTAAAACATGACAGTGAGTTTTTAACAATATTCCCTCTAATCTGACAGTTCAGATCATTCCTCATTTCATCAGAGTCACTGAAAACTTTTTAACTACAAAGTCAGACTGTATCCTTGAAACTAGAGTTGATTTCTACACTTATTCTAACTTAAGTTCTCTTAATAATTTCTCTCTCAATTTAAGAGCACAGCATATTTCTAGAACAGATTTCATTGATGAGGAGTTGTCAGAAATAAATGAGGTGATATATGTGAAAGTACTCTGTAAATTTGAATTTATTATAACACCTGGAAGATACTGTGTGGAAAAAAAAATTATAAATGTGTTGCTTATAGGAATACCACCATTCTTAGTGATAAACCATTAAATGCAGTTCCTTTACAATCAAGAGTGAGACAAGGCTGTCTATTATTATTACTTCATTTTAACACTATAATAGAGGTTCAGGTCTGTGCAATAAGACAAAACTTATTAAGGGAAAAAAAGAATATGAATGGCTTAAGAAGAAGCAAAACTGTCCTAATTTACAGATTGTATAACTAAATAGCTGATTTAATGCCAAGGTTTTATTAATGCTTATTCAGCTTTGTGCAAAGTATCCAGAATGGAAACTCAGTTTTATTGCTGAGACTGTGAGGTATGATGTTAGATACTATTCTAGAAATAAAAATGATAGAATAGGTAGATCATACTCAGTGACCTTAAAAGTCATACATAGCAGGATAAAGCTCATATGGCTCAAATTGAAACAAAAAGCAAAGGAAAGTGGATGTACAAACCTGAGAAGAATATTTAATCTAAACTATTTGTGATTACCACCACTATCACAGGTCTTCCTGCAAGAGGACTGGACTACTAAATAACAGCAGCTCAAGAGGAAAAGGAATTGTGTCAGTTACAAACTAAGTGGTCCATAAGGCAGGACCCCAACAAATTTTGGTTTCTCCAACATTTTCTCATATATTCATCTCTCCTCTCCTCCATTATCAAAGACAGTTGAAAAGTTATGTTTGGGTAACATATATTTTAGTACAATATTAAAAGCCTTAGGAAATTTTATTTACTATCTTGAATTCTGAAATGTTTTTAATATGAATTTTTGGGGGGGTTTCCACATTTTCATGAAATTCAATGCAATTTAAGCTACTCAGCAATTATAATGTATCTTAGAGTGACATTTTCATAACATTTTCTACTCAGAAAGAGTTTAAAACTGGGTAATCATATTACAAAACACACACTGATAATCTAAAATGGCTACACAAGCTCTGGGAATGTTTAACAAATACTTTCTAGTGAATTCAAGGCTGGAATATTATCCGTAATACAAAAGCAAAGGGTCACAACTACTTAAATGTACCAACTATTTAACTTTTATCTTTGTGTGTAGTAGTGTTTTGGATGTTTCCCCTCTAAATCTTACATAAGGAGGCAAATACTGGTTTACTACAATGGAGCAAAACTGTGAGGTAAAGGCTGCAAGCACATTGAGCCATCTCTTTTAGATATGTGATACAAGTGTCTAGATTCAATCAGGGACAAACTGCAAGAAAAGTTACTGAATGGCTGAAAATATACTAAACTCTAGGAGAAAAACCCTGCTCCATATACCATAAACCAGATCTTTCTAAATAACTTAAGAGACTATATAAGTTTTGATATCTTCCTGATACAAGCCAGACACTAGCTTGTAAATTTTCAAAACTGATAGAAAAAAATCTTACTAATTACATTTCCATTGCATATAATGAATAAGACACATTTTTTGCGGTGTTTGATGGTTTGCGGCATTTTAAAGACGAGATGACATATCACCTTCCAGAAATCAGTACACTGTCAGACTTTAAGTTAGAAATATATTTCTAGCTCTAAATGTTATATTCATATAAAAATAGACTTCTGATCAGTGTGTACATTTATAATCCTCCAATATGGCTACATCAAAAGAAAAGAAATGGGAAAAGAAAAGGCAAGATAGGAACAGGTAGAAGGCTAAAACACAAACATGCAAGCAGGATTTTAATCAAAGTGTAACATTTGCAGAATATCAATTCTACTTGATTAGCACATGTAAGCACTGCTTTTATAAGTGCCATTTTTTAAAAAAGTAAATATAAAATGATATTGATATGTGAGTATATTTCTGACTATCTACTGACTAATCTCTGCTACTTAATACTTAACTAAAGGCTAAATTTGGTAATTCAGAAACGTGTAATCTGGCTTGAAAATTAGCCATGATGTTTGTTGTTTTTCCATATTATTACAAGATTTTTGTGTAGCTCACTATTCATTAACCATCTTTACTGGAATGGCAGCTAAGGACAAATACTGAATATACACACAACACTTTGTAGGACATTTTAACTTTGAGGATAAAAACTTTTTTTAATGGAAATTTTGCAATTTTGAGTCTCTGGCCTCAATTAGCATGGGCAATACAAGTTAATGATATACAATAATTTGAAAAGTTATCTTGAATTTCTAACAGAACTTTGAGAAATTAATAATCTGATAACTATTCTCCATTAATAAACAAAGTCTTTTTTTTTAAATTTAAGCAAGGACTATTTACTGAAAATCAGGAAACAGTTTTCTTCCAGGTCTACTAATAATGAGAGAGAAGAAAGATTTCAAAATGGGACATTAAAAACTGCACAAAGATGTGACAGAACTCAGAGGATATCAACAATACCAGAGAACCTGCCAGTATTCCAAAACAGGTGCCAGGCTGTTTCCTACTTTTGCCTGCTGTCAAAAATTGCAACAACTGCCACATTATCTTGTCAAGTAGACAGAGTCATCGAGAATCCTCTGAGCCTTCACTGCAGTAGCCTAAGAGGACCTTTTAGTTCCTTTCCTGTTAGCATCAAAGCCAAACTGAAGTCAGACTGTGCCCCCTCCCTCACAAGAAGGTACAGAGCACGCAGCCCAAAAGTCACCTTCAGGACTCAGCATGGAGGATCTGGTGGTGTTAGTTTAAGGGACAAATAACGGCACAGGGAAAGTAAGAAATGCAGACAGAAAGAAAATCTAAAAAACTTTAAGATGCGTTCTTAGAATATACCCCTGAAAAGTAAGTTAGAAAAAAACAAGGCAGAGGGCCCTACCTTGCAGATCTTGTAGAGAGATTCTTGGCCATCTCCTCCAGTATCTTTGAAGTAATCATGTGCAGGAAATGTACGATGAATATCTCGAGTAATAACACTCTCCTGGGCTGAGTCCTAAAATTAAAAGTAGAGTTGGTCATTAATTTAAATTTTCTTAATTATGAAAAATAATATGTACATGTTAAAACATTTCAAACAGCACAAAAAATATTGGCCACTTTCTCCATTAAAAAAAGACAAAAAAACCTGCCTTCCTTCCCAGATGCCTAGTCCCATTCACCAGAAATATTATAAATACCACTGACAGTTTCTTTTGTGTCTTTCCACCCATTTATCTCTAGATGTGTGAATCCATGTTTATGTGAGGGGGAGAGGAGAGAGGGAAGTTACATACACCCACGAATAGACATAAGCTCTCTGCTCTTTTCACTTAACAGGATAACTGATAGAATATTTTTATTGCTACATGTAAATGTACTTAATTCTCTTTAAGAGCCAACTATTAAAAAGAAGGAGATATATCTGGATATAGACATGCCACAATTTATTTAACATTTTCTTATCACTGATGTTTTGTTTTTTTTCTATTTATATCACAAATATTATCACTAGGAATATTTCCATACATACATGTTCAAGACAGATTCCTAGAGGTGGAATTGCTAAGATACTGGATATATGCATTTCCATTTAAGGTACTTTCCCTTCAGAGCTGTTGTACCACACATAATCCAAACAATGATAGTGTCTGTGTTTCTCCACATCTGCCCCAAACCAAATATTACCTGACTTTTTAGAGAATCTGATATGTGAAAACTCAGACCATAGTCATTTAAAAAATACAAAATATTATCAATCTTTCCTCCTGATAGGTAAACTACCCAACTCATTTGCTTCAAAAAATAAAAAGCCCCCAAACTAGCATCCTAAGATGACATACACTTAAATATAAATCTAGAGGCTTTTCTTTTCCAGACAGATTTGGATCTAAAAGTTCAAAACTGAGTAAGTTCTAAGCTTTAAAAAAATGATTAATCAGTCACTTGATTTTATTCTTCTCAATGTTTATCTGTTTAAATGTCAAGAAAATACGAGACTACTTCTAGCAACCCCAATAATGAAAATATTCTCCATAATTAAAGAAGCATCAATCATTACTAATGCAAGTTAAAAGTGTTGTTTAATATCTTATTTCCATATTTGAACAAATCTGCTCTTTCAGTTAAAATTTAGAAAAGAAAAAAAATGTTTAATATATGAGTTACTTTAAGAAATGCTATTTCTCTTTCTTTTCTAGCCGAAAAGTATATAAGGAGGAGTAGCTGATGAGCTCTAAAGTTAAGCCAGTGCCTTCTCTTGCTGCCCTTTTCATTTCAGCTGCTATATCATGCTGGGTGGTAATTAGATCTTATATCATGTGAAGAAACAACTAAAACTGAAACGTTCCAAATCTGCCAGCAAACACCAAACGTATTATAAATCAGTCCAGAGGAAATTCTGATGCCCTATAGGAACAGAATGCTAAAGACAAATAAAAATGAAATTTGCAAAAAATTAGATACCTTAAATAAAAGAATACATAGAAAATTTACATTTATTATGGCCAATGTAGTTTCTAATGGTACAGACTATTGGGGTAAGATGGGGATATAGAACAAGGTAAATATAAAGGCAATGTATATGGAAATATATTACAAAATGCATGATTTATCTGGTCTGATATTGAGTCTAAGCAGGGGAATCTGGTACTGGGCAGATGAGTTTTCACTGTCCAGATTTCCTCCATCAGTGGGTTTTCTTCTCAGTAAGTCTCCACTGACAAACTCTTTGAAAAAAACAGCCAATGAAAATGTTACTCCTCCTAAGTTGAACTATTTTAGGGGCAAACATGTGTCGACTGCTTCACAGGATAACTCATTTTTCACTTTCTGAGATGCTGCGGGAAAGATATCATTGGACTATATTCCCTAGAAACTGCCTACTCTGTTGGTATCATGCTATGTTTAAATGGTGCCAACAGTCTGATTCAGAGAAAGAGAAATTGATCAAAAATTTCTAGGATATAACTCTGCATAATATTGATCAATTTTTTCTATGAATAGTTGACTCTTCCTTGTTTGTTTTAAAAAGTAAAGGGGCAAAATCAAATTAAAATATTAGGTTGGTCAGAAAGCTTGCTCGGAGTTTTCCATAAGATGTTATGGATAACCCATTAAAAATCATAGACTTTTCTGCACTTAGTAAACTTTACCTTGCTATGATTACTTTTAAGTGCTTTCTACATTATGTGTTTCTAGAGTTTTCTTCCTACATATTGCTCTCAGTTGGCTAAGGGAACAATTTCTGGAGATTCACTTTATAAACTAAATAAGCTATTTTTAGCTACATTATTCATTGATGCCTTTCATGTAAGTGAAGGTTAAGAAGTACACTGAAGTGAAGTGAAAGTCACTCAGTCATGTCCAACTCTTTGCAACCCCATGGACTGTAAAGTCCATGGAATTCTCCAGGCTAGAATACTGGAATGGGTTGCCTTTCCCTTCTCCAGAGATCTTCCCAACCCAGGTCTCCCACATTGCAGGTGGATTCTGTACCAGCTGAGCTACAAGGGAAGCCCAAGAATACTGGAGTGGGTAGTCTATCCCTTCTCCAGAGAATCTTCCTAACCCAGGAATCGAACTGGGTTCTCCTGTACTGCAGGCGGATTCTTTACTAACTAAGCTATCAGGGAAGCCCCAAGAAGTACACTAGACTCTTACAAACAGACTATTATGAATGAAATTGCTAGAGAAAATAATAGTGTTTTCAAAGCAAAAGCTGAAGTTAACCATCTTCCAATTACCCATACTGTTAAGAATAGGAATGGTATATATTCAGGAACCCACATCTAAGCCCCTGAATTTATCCACTCAATCATTAAAGTATTTGAGTCAGGGAATCACTAAACCTAACATTGCAAAAGGAAGACAAAATGATTTTTCTCTTCAATATTCATACCTTTTTTTTTAACTTATTCCAATTATATGAAATAAATAAATAAAATGAACAGAGGACAAAAACGAAGCCAAGTAACTGCCAAAAACATTTTATAAGCACAACCAAAATTGATATGAGGTCATTTTCTTGGAAGGGCCCCATAAACAGTCTCAAGTCCTTACAGTTATTCTTAGAATGACAAGAGGGAAGAATTCACTTCCTGACAGGTGGTGAATTCACCAGTATCTAGAGACTCACAAATTTACCCAAAATTTACTTCCCCATGGATGTATGTCCCATTCCAATCTTCAGTCCAATATGGTGGCTTAGTGGCTCTGGGGCCAGTTAAACTCATTGGTTCTATTTCCGGCTACTTCACGTAATAACTATGGAAGCTCAGACAAATTATTTAACTTCACTAAACTCAGTTTCCTCATCTTTAAACTGGGATGGTCATACCAAATTCACGTTGTTTAGAATAAGATAATGTGTGTAAAGTCCTTAGCACACTGCCTATTATCAAGTGAACACATTAATCTGTGTAATTGCTAAGTTGTGTCCGACTCTTTGTGACTCCATGGACTGTAGCCTGCCAAGCTCCCTGGTTCATGGAATTCTCCAGGCAAGAATACTAGAGTGGGTTGCCATTTCCTCCTCCAAGGGATCCTCCTGACCCAGGGATCAAACCCACCATCTCCCACACTGGCAGGCAGCTTTTTTTATCAGTCAGCCACCAGTGAAGTCCCTAAATCTGAGAATACTCATTAAAGAAATGAATAAAAATAATTATTATTATTCCTCCTTTTCATTAAGGATCATGTTCAGCTATTTAAAATTTTGGTGAATTTATTTTTAGACATCCTTCTGTATTTGTACATTTTAAATAATGAAATAAATCAGTTTTTCTTCGGATATCATAAACATTGTGATTATGAAACCAATTCCCTTTGAGCTTTCAGCATGACGATGCACTAATGCATATACACCCTCTTCTAAATTCTCTAGGCATCTTATGTATATTATGTCTGATATTATCCTGGTTTCTACTAGTCCATGATGAAAAGCAAAAGTGAACAATTATTTAGATAAAGTGATGTTTAACCCAATATGCAATGCTGGGGCCACTAACGCCAGTGTGAACATTCTGGCTCCAGGTCTGCATATATTCATGCAAGAAAAAAATATACCCTGAAATAAGATTGGCAAGCACAGAGTACAGCAGAAGCTAAATTGCCAGAATAGTTACCATTTTCATTCTTTACTTCAGAATTCAGCATCTGAGGATCAGCGAGGGGTTGAAGTCAAGGTTAGGGACAGAACAAACGCCACCATTTCTAATACAAGTCTCCCTGCTGGGCCATTACCATCAAGAAAATCACTGGCAGGCAAAGTCCTTGAGATCATCTTCTATCCTGCCTAAGGAGGCATCAGCTTGGGCCCCACATACAAGCTGACTCAGAGCAGAAACAGTAGTGAGAGGTTTGAAAGAAAGTCTTTTCTTTCTTCCTTGAACCACACTCCTCTGATACTACCACCACACAGAAATGAAATTTCTATTGAGTTTATCCTTTAAGGATTTTCTTTCATTTCCAAACTGCTAAGTCATAAAATAAAACTTATCTTTAACAATACATCAATCTCTAGTGTGATAAAATCCATGGCCTGACAAAGGATATATATATAATTCAGCCTGTTGAAGATCAGTTTAAAACCATTGCTAAGAGGTATGATAAGTATCTCAATTAACTCAATCATTTTAAGTGGAGACACTTTATAGCCTGTTATCAAGAGGATTATGTAAGTTTTCTTCCAGTACATTGTATATATTCTGACATCTTTCTAATCCTCTTGATTCTTCTTTGAAGACAATCATCACTTACTTGCTTATTGTGAGAAAGAACTGGATACAGCATTGAGGTGTCAACAAGTATTAGGAAGACGGGTTCGGATGACCATACCTTATTTTTTATGGAACAATTTCTAGGCTGTCAACAACTGGAAAGGTATTCTAGTGAGGATGAGTGTTGTCACATGTGACTTTAGCACCAGATGAAGTGAAAAAATAATGTCCTGATAAACAAACACCTTTGGCTGTACTCTGATTTGCTACATTTTTACAACTCTTGCTGCACCTTTTCTTAAGAATCTCTATTGTCAAATCCAAACTAGAAGTGAATTTTCATTTTTCATTTCAACTTTTAAGTACCGTATCAATTTGTATTATTAGAGACGCCAGTGTAGACCAAGCGTAGCCACAAGCAGTCAGCAGATACATGATTCAGAGCCTAAGGAAAAAAAATTGACCTTAAAACATGCCTTCTATTCTTACTCCACAGGGATCCTCCTTTAGTTCTATGCTGGAGCTAGATCTGTGGAGAAACATCACAAACGAGTCAGCTTACATGTCCCTGAAAGCAGATGGGTTTGCAGTGGTGGCTCTGATTTATTTGCCTTGATGTTTGCCAAAATTCCAAAGAGGCAGAGATGAAAGGAGAAAACATAAAAAGTTCATTCTAGTTTCAAATATGCTACTAAAATCATGAGCTAGAAACAGTGAAACAAAAAGGCTGGATCGCTGTCAGCCTTCATTTCTTGAATATGCGCGAGGGGAGTCTCAGCATTAGCAGGGTAATATGGAAGCAAAGAAATAAATGACAACTTAACCATACTGTTAGCAAGCTGCTTCCTGGGCACTGCACAAACATGCTGCCAGATGTCTCAGAATCAAAGCCTGACACAAAGGTCAAAAATATAACCCATATTCTGGCTTCAACTAGAAGGAAATCTCTTAGGGGAAGTAGCAATGGTGAGAACAAAGAGCAGGGGAAGTGAGGGGAGAGGAAGTACTGTCTTCAGGAGACCAGTCAATATCCATAACGAATACCTTAATCTTGAAGGGACTGCGGGGAGTGCAGCGGGAATTATGTGATTAGAATAAAGCATTTCTTTGGGACTAGAAGACTAAGGAAGCACTGTAGCCTATGAGAACAGCCTGGATTTCCCTGAAATCCTAGGGAATCCAGGTCAGGTACCTCGCCATGAATATCTGGGGTTACTTTTAGACTGCAAATGCATCTCTGGCCATATTTGGATATGCCCTCATTCCCAGGACTGCTGATCACTCACTGTCTCAAAATAAAGGTTCAACTGGTGTACTTGACAGTCTTGGAAACTCGTATCAATGGGCAATGCTAAATTCTGCAACTCTTGTTAACATGGAGCACAATAACTGAACTCTATTAGTTCAGATTGGAAAATATGTTAGTATTTTCCAAAGTTAGATTATTTCTAACTTTGCATTATTTTTTAAATCATTAATTATAAAATTTATCAAAACAGTCCTTTGAATTCTTTTAAGATAAATAAAAAATTTAAGGGCTATATATTTACTAACCATTGTGTAAGAGTAACTTTCATTTTTCTATAAAACTTTAAAGAATGCCTCTGATAACCAGCATTTGATAAATATGCCTATTTTCACCTAATCATTACATTTTATCATTGTATTTACTTTGACCTCATACATACTAATTATTGTTTTTATAGGTTGAATATTTTAATAATTTGTAAAACATTCTATCATTTCTTCAATTGTGTTAGATGCTTCTCTTTGCTTCTCAATTAATTGTCTTGAATTGACAACATAAAAATTTTATATACACTAAAAATTAAGCTTTTTATTTGCTGCATAGTTCAAATCTGTTTATGTATTCAACATCTACTTTTCTGAGTACCTACTAAGAATCAGATACTACTTTAGGAGCAGAGACTATCACTGTTAGCAAGTCACTGTCCCTCCTCTATGGAGTTTGCATTCTATCAACAGAGGAAAAAGACATAAAAAAACAAGTATATAATAATGTTTAGTGAAAAGTACTATAAAAAATACAACAGGATATAGTGAGGAATAGGATGGTATTTCAGGTAGAGTGGTTTTGCTTCTCTGAGTAAGAATTCAAATATTTAAAGAAAAAGCTTTGTAGGGAAGGCCCTGAGGTAGAGCAGGATGCCAATACTTTTCTGAACATTCTCCGGCATTTTGCTGACCTTTAAGTTTGCAGATGTCTTCAGTGAATTCTTAAACATAACTCTGATACTCTCCTGGATTAACCTGGCTACCTCAGACATTTGTTAGGATAAATGAGATTATTGTTATGTTTCAGTTAATATATTTGGATATGTGTTCCTAATTACATGTGTCTATATGAAAGCTTACCATTCAAATATTTATTTAACATCATGGGTGAGACATTGTATTAGGATCTACAGGATCAAAAAGGTATAAGACATAGTCCATAATGTCCCTAAATTGCTACAGGTTAAGATTTACTTGTAAAGACAAAATGGAAGGAAACAGATTCTAACAGCCAAGTATGAGTAATGTTGGCTACAGGAATTCAGTAAAGAAAGTGATTATAGAAGGGATCAAATGGTGAAAAATCACCTTCTATAGGAGATGGAGACTAGGCTGAGCACTGTGGACAAGACAGTCTCAACAAAGCTGAATGATCTCAAGAGAACACACTGACAAGTGTGGTGTGAGTAGAGGCTGCAAAGCAGGAAAGCACTTGGCATGCCCAGGAAATATGATTCTGACTAGAGAAGGAAATTTATAAAAGGCAAGTTGAGTGAGATCTAAACTATGGAAAGTTAATCTTGAATGAAGATGTTTTAACTTAACCTTGCAAACAACAAGGAGTTATTTCATCTGCTATGGTCTCTGTAGTCAGTTTTGTGAACTCTTGTTTCAGCTGAGCCTCATCTGCAGAACTGCTGTGTAGTGAAGATTAACCTTACCCAAAAAAAGGACTGGCTTTTGCCATTGGACTCTAGGAGGTGATCTCTAGATCTCTGTGATATCAAATCTAATAAGAAGCCTTTGTTTGCACGTGGGCATGACCAATAACCTAGCAATGTGACTCATCATGGGGTTTTCAAAGCACAGAGTATTAGTTCTATCTATGGAAAGGCTAGAGGCTAAAGGTCAGTCATATAACCATTACATGAACAAGCTCCTATAAAAACTATGGACAAGATTCAAGTGAGCTTTACTAACTGGCAATACTCCTAGCACATGTTCACATACTGATGTCAGAAAACTACATGGTCCATGACTCCATGGGGAAAGGACAAAGGAAGCACCATGCTTGGCACTTCTCGTAGAGTCTGCCCAACATCCTTCATCCCTTGGCAAGCTTTAATCTGTATCCTGTAGCTGTAATATGATGTCACCCAGAGGAGCCGGGCAGGCTGCAGTCCATAGGGTTGCAAGGATTCAGACACGACTGAGAGACTAAGCACACACACACATTAGTATTACAGGTTTTATGGAGTTTTGTGATTGTTTCTAGTGAATTACTGAACCTGAGGGTGATTTTGGTTAACACCTTGACACAATTAGTGTTAGAAGCAAGGGCAGTCTTGGGTGGATTATGTTCCCTCTCTTAACTTTGAAAGTGGTTAAATTCTGACAAGTAGGCAATCAACAAATAAAAGTTTTCATTGTCGTATTCTCACCAATAAATATCCTCTATTCAAAGATATGAATCATTGCCTTTCTTTTAGTCTTTGACAATATATTATTCACAATAAAATAGTCTTCCAATACCATGTCAATTCCGACGACTTTTTAAAAACTCACCTTTAATGCAGAACCTCAAATGTTAAAAATGTTGGTCTACGATTTACCGTTTGTCCATCTGTTCATCGAGTTTCTCAAAAACCTCTATGTAATGAGTAAAGCCCATTAAATTAAAAATGGGTCACACAACTATGGATATGATCCTATAACTTGTATAAAGGATCATCTGGAACTTCACAGGAGAGTGAGTATAAGTAAACAGTAACTACGTGATAAGCTGCTTCACTCATGTCTGATTCTTTGCAACCCCATGGACTGTAGCCTGACAGGCTCCTCTATCCATGGGATTCTCTAGGCAAGAATAATGGAGTGAGTAGGTATTCCCTTCACCATGGGATATTTCTGACCCAGGGATCAAACCTGAGTTTTTTAGGTCTCCTGCATTGGCAGGTGGATTCTTTACCACTAACACCACCTGGGAAGCCCAAACTATAACAACCCTAAGTAAATGTCAATAATATGCATATTTTAAAAATCCTTTATGATCAATAAAGTTACTCCATACTGGAGTGTGGGTTTTGAAAAAGTCCATTTTTGTATCAAATCAGGTTACATAATTGCCATTTTATTCCTTTTTGTAACGATACCTGCTTCTATTAACATAAGATTTTACTCAAGTAGGACTAGAAGATGCACTGATTACAACAATAATAAAAATAAAATAGGAAGGGTAAGAACAGAACAATTTGTTCCTGAGAGACTATAAAACTTCTAGTTCTCAATAACAAAGGTCACTTCAATAATTAAATATTCTAATTCAATCTAGAAAGTGTACAATAAGGTATTTTTTTGTTTTACATATTCTGGTTAATACAGCAACTTTCTTTTCTGATATTCTATTCATAATTCTCTATTCAAGGGGGTCAATTTTTGTTTCTCCAACAGATTTCTCTGGAAGTAGTACAATCCTTTTTGCAACATGGTACATTTGAAATCTGGTTAATCCTTTTTGGAATAATACCAAGTAATGAGTAAAAACTAAAGACTTATTCGGCACTGCTTCTCTCTATATGGACTCACAGATGGGCATTACTATTCTAAGACTTGGAAGGTCTAGGTAAATATATTCCAGCTCCTTGACACAGTATATTCCTTTTTTAGTTTCTTTGCTGATTCCTCCTCTGCCTACTCCTTATCTGATGGTGTTAACATCCTTAGCATTGTTCTGTGCTCACTCTCCACGCTCTCCCTGGGAAACCACATCCATCTCTGTAACTTCAACTATCATCTGTCTTCCCTCTCCTGGATCTTTACTAAGGTAGAGGCCAAATCTTACTGGTTATCAGAATCATTCAATAATTTATTTCTGAAGCTAAATACCCAGATTTCACCTAGATATAATCTACCAATATCTCTAAGCATTTCCAGGCAATCTGTATTTTTAAAAAAGATCTATCCGTCCTTGAGCTAAAGTCCACTAATCGTTATTTGGGAACTACTGGTCTAACAGACTTACCAATCCACATCCAAAACAAGCCAAAAATTCAATTCAGAATTTCCTATATTCTGATTCTCAGTGGAATGAATTTCCATGCCTAAGCTGACATGGAAAGAGTTATTCTAGAAGTCTCCCCTCATTTTCTCCCTAAATCAATTTGTCCTCCAGTCTTCCACTGTGCTCTTTAAATTAATTGGTACCCATGTCTGAATATCCCCATTTGAGGGCCAGGTAGACAATCAGGTCTTACTTGTCTTTGTTTCCCTGGTGGCCTGAGACTCTAGTAGGTGCTTCATAAATGGGTGCTGAAAGAATCAGAATAAGCGAAGCAGGCATGGGAAGCATATATAGATATATATATATGCTTTATGATGAAGAGACTCGAGTTATATAATTTTAAATATGAGTTTTCAATTCTCTTCTAACCTCATTAGTCAAGAGGAGTGACAAAAGGAAATAATTTGCACCAAACCAAAGATAAGGAGTCATAGACTTCCAAACCAAAATTTCACAGCAAAATGCATACCAAAATGTTCTTGCTCCTACTATCAAAGGAGACACATGAAAATAATTACAGATATTATATAAACTACATCAAAATGGATCTATCTTAAAATAGAAGTTAGAAATTCTACCCCTATTGCAATTGCCAAAAATCATCATTATGAAAAGCTATCTGGAGTTTTCTCACTGTGTTTTACCTCATTTTATATGAAAATTCATAAAAGATTAAAGACACATTCAAGTGCTGCATTTTAAAAAATATTAGTCTTTTTACTTTAAAAGTGAGAGGAAATGAATTACATAATTAATGTGTTCAAAATCCTGTTAGAAGCAAATTACATTAAGTATGATGTTTTAGAAATCGGAAGTATCCTTTATAGTTTACATGTTAACCCTTTCTCAATAAAATAGCTTGAAGTATTAGACTGAGATCAATATTAGACAACAATCAGGAAATAGTTTCCTATTCATTGTAACTCTGGATTATAGTATTTAATAGGTTCAGTTTCTTTATTAGTCTTAATTCAATCAAAGGAAGACACAGATCCTCTCTTCTTCGATTTTAGGATCCTTTAGAAAGACTAACACCTTTTATCTCATAAGAATATGATACTCACAAAATGAGAATTTTTTCTATCTTTTGAGTGGCTAGTTAAAGTTCTATAACACTAGCATGAAAAAGTAGAGAGAGAAACGCTGAGAAAGAAAGAGTGCATTGGTTGTCCTCTTTCATTGGTTGTCATCTGAAACACCACCATCTCCTCTGCTTTAATCAACATATGTTTGTTTCTGATTTAAATGCTATACTGCCCACATATTTTTATGTAATTTGTTCCTAATAGACCCAAGTTGCTAAGACAGGATTTTTAAAGTCTGAATTTCTGAGAAAGATAAATATTGTATACCAACGCATATATATGGAATCTAGAAAGATGGTACTGATGAAATTTTCTGCAGGGTAGCAATCAAGACACACATATAGTAAACAGACTTATGGACTCGGGGGTAGGGGAGGAAGGAGAGGGTGAGATGGATGGAAAGAATAACATGGAAATTTATATTACCATTTGTAAAATAGATAGTAAAGGGGAATTTGCTGTATGACTCAGGGAACTCAAGGTGGGGCTCTGTGACAATCTAGAGGGCTAATGGGAATGGAGATGGGAGGCATGTTTAAGAGGGAGGGGACATACATTACATATGGCTGATTCATGTTGATGTTTGGCAGAAACCAACACAATTCTGGAACGCAATTATCCTTCAACTGAAAAATAAATAAACTAAAAAAATAAAGTCAGAATTTCTAATGAAGGGAAAGAAAGTGCAACTTCTATAAACATTAAAAAATTGTAAAAGTAATTCCATTTATTTCTCATTTATTAAATGGACATTTGTGGAAGTTACTTCGACGTGACTCAGTGCTATGGGAGCTGAAAGGTTTCTTTCCAGGTGCTTGTCCAGCGCTGCTTTTTTATTTAGGCTCAGTTCTGGAGCAGTGGTAAACAATGTGCCTGTCAATGCAGGAGGCTCGGAGACCCAGGTTTGATCCCTGGGTCTGGAAAATCCCCTGGAGGAGGAAACTCACTCCAGGTAAACAACTCACAGCAACTCACTCCAGTATTNGACAGGGAACAAGATCTACCAAGAGTGAGCATTTGCCTGCTGTTTCAGGTAGCCAATTATGAACACACACATGAACATACACACACACAAACACACATACACACAGGAACACAGACACATCTGGACGGGGCAGGGAGGCCAGACGGGCCCGAGGAGCAGGGTCCCTAGAAAATCTCATGGACAAAGGAGCCTGGTGGGCTACAGTCCATGGGGTTGCAAACAGGTGGACATGACTGAGAAACTGAGCAGAACAACAAAACTACAAATAAAAGATCTTTCATTTTCCAGAGCTTTATGTGTTTGTAAGTTATATACACATAATGGTTCCTATCTTGCAGGGTACTTAGGGACAATTTGTAACTAGTTCACAATATGAAAATAATACTATTCCTCAGAGAAACCAAGCATCATTTAGGTCAGGCAGAACATATTTTTTTTCTGGACCATCACCATAGTTCAGGATATTATCGCTTTAAGCTCAGGCTCTTTCCATGGCCTCTGTATCATCCACAGATGTTCTCTCTTTCAATCAGGCTGTCCAATACCTGGGTTAATTTGCCTAAAGCATTGCATTGTTGTTTTGTTGTCATTGTTTTTCCATAGTATCACAAATGTTTTACTATTTTTTGGTAATACATAGCTTTTTAAAAATTGAAGTATAGTTGATTTGCAATATTGTATTAGTTTCAGACATAGAACAAAATGATTCATATTGGATGTAGTCCCCTGTGCTATATAGTAGGTATTTATTGCTTATTCATTTTATTTACTATAGTGATAAAGCACTGTTTTACTCCTAGGTAGCATTCAAACCCCGGAGAAGGCAATGGCAACCCACTCCAGTACTCTTGCCTGGAAAATCCCATGGATGGAGGAGCCTGGTAGGCTGCAGCCCATGGGGTCGCTAAGAGTCGGACATGACTGATCGGTTTCACTTTCACTTTTCACTTTCATGTATTGGAGAAGGAAATGGCAACACACTCCAGTATTCTTGCCTGGATAATCCCAGGGATGGGAGAGCCTAGTGGGCTGCCGTCTATGGACACAGAGTTGGACACGACTGAAGTGACTTAGCAGCAGCAGCAGCAGCAGCATTCAAACCCATTTACAGTATGGTCCCACCTGCTATCCTCTAACAGAAACAAATCCTTATTCTCTTCCATCTGAATCACATCTCATGTCCCAAAGTTTCACTGTTCTTTCAAGTTTTAATGCTTTTGTGCACTTTACTCTCTCTTGGATGCCCCTACTTCCCACATTTTCCCCTTCCGAAATCCTGTCCATTTATAAAGGGTCATATCAGACTTCTTCCCTGGTAAGTTCCTGATGATCCAAAATTAAATAATACCCTCTTCCTTTATGCTCTGATAATACCAACTTCTATAGACTTAACTAAAACTTACTATATATTGCCTTGGGGTAAAACATTTTATCTCCACTAAGCTCCTGGCCACTAAAGATGGTGCCTTATAGTAACCCATACAGTAGGGGCTAAACAAAACCTATGCAGTAGGGGCTAAACAAAAATACCTGTGTAATAAATGATTCTATGACACAAGAAAATGGTCAACCAAAGTAGAAGGGCAGAGAATAAAGAAAGAGCTTGTATTTCTACTTAAGTAAAGGGTGGGTCATGTCCTACACTGAGCCACAAATGAAAACTAGACTGGGGTAAATTTTCTGCATTTGGTCACTCATATCTGCCCCGTGAAATGCTTTGAGCTCCTTCGGAAAAAGAATGATAAAAAGCCATCAAAAGGAAGGATGTTATCTATCATCACCAAATCCATGGTTAACATTTTTACAAACAAGAAATAGATAGTCTCATTCAAAACCCTGCTTTGTCAGGGGGTACTTGGAGGTAACGCTGGAGTAAGTCATCACATTTTAGTTCATAATGCTAACTTCCTGATATACAGAAGAGAATCAAAGAAGTCTATACACAGATTTATCATGATCATCAGAAAGCACACATTTTACTTAAACCTATCTTCAACCTAGCAGAGGCTGAAATGCTTTATGAAGATAGTGTTTCCTGCAATTGCCTAAGGAGCCACTGAGCTGGCATTTCATGCTATGGCTGTGATAACGTGTTCAAGATCACAATGGTAACACAGCCCTGAAACATGATGGGGATAGGAGGACCAAGACACTGTCGCAAACAGCAAATCTAAGAGCCACAGAGAGGGAAAGGATTTTGATTCTTTAAACAACAAAGATATAGCACTCTGACCCCAGATATCAGTTAAGAGGACACCTCTGCATTTGCTACTGGAGGAATATCTACAACTTCTAAATGTAAGGAAAGAGATGGAGATGGGATGAGGTAAATGATGCAAAAAAAAGTGGTCTGGCTTTAACCTTGAAAGCAGATATCACAATACCACTATGCGATTACCCTCAGAGAGATCAAGGCCATGTGGGCAAAGGGGAGGAGCAGCAGAGAATGACACTGGAGGAAAGGAGGGATCAACAATACTTCATGAGCAGAACTCCTGACTTGTTAGCTTTTTTATTGTATTTTACTGAATGATTAAATAGGGCGACTAGTATAAAAATCAGTGTCATATAAAAAAATATATTTAATCCAATGTGCTCAACTATAACTTGAGCTTTAGTTGTTTTAAAATTTCATAATTCAAGAAGGGTTAGAAACTACTGTGTTCTGCCCCAGCTTTGGGGTTCCCACATACAATACAGGATGCCCATTTCAACTGCTTGTGATTTCATATTGCATAGGACTAACTTGTTACTTGAAAACATTATTTTTATATCTGAAATTAATATTTAACTGGGCATCCTATATTTATATTTTCACTAAATCTGGCAGTTGTATCCAGATGACTATTATCACAGTACTGGGAAGATCAGTTTCTGAGTACTGCTCTCATATTATTCTGTTCAAGTTGCTTTTAAATACTTGCTCGAGTGAAAGTAAAAGTTGCTCAGTTGTGTCCAACTCTTTGTGATCCCATGGACTGTGTCCATGGAATTCTCCAGGCAAGAATACTAAAGTGGGTACCCTTTCCCCTCTCCAGAAGCTCTTCCCAACCCAGGGATCAAACCCAAGTCTCCCACATTGCAGGTGGATTCTTTATCAGCTGAGCCACANCAGTTGTGTCCAACTCTTTGTGATCCCATGGACTGTGTCCATGGAATTCTCCAGGCAAGAATACTAAAGTGGGTACCCTTTCCCCTCTCCAGAAGCTCTTCCCAACCCAGGGATCAAACCCAAGTCTCCCACATTGCAGGTGGATTCTTTATCAGCTGAGCCACAAGGGAAGCTCAAGAGCGGATAGCCTATCCCTTCTTCAGTGGATCTTCCCGATGCAGGAAGGTACCATATTTGATAGAAACCAGTCATATTTGACTTCTCAAAAAAGCTGTATTAAATTTACTTAAAAATTGAGAAAAGATTAGTTAAAAGTCAGAGATATTGACATGAATAGAATTAGAAAGATCTGTTCAAAACTATAAAAGACTGAGAGGAAAATGAGGACATCTAGATAACAATGGACAGACACCATTATTAGTGTGAATACCAAGCCTGTGAGGGACAGAAAAACTGAATTGATGACCTGGAAAATAAGATCAAATTAAGATATAGAAGATTGATCTGAGGTCCCTACAGACATGAAGGCAGGGAACAGATAAAGATTCTTCTCAGTGAATAGAAGACAAAGACGCTCAGAATGTTTACTTAGTTAACACTCTCTCCTCTGTTCAAATGCCAAATAAAACTTGATCAATTAACATCTGAAAATCTTTTCTGGTCTAAGAAGAAAATGGCTTCAAAATTAGCAGAATGACATAAGCCTGCACCTGAGTTTTTAGTACTCTGCTCTGCCTTATCAAAGGATAAAATATCGTCCCTGATATTTACATACCAAATATTGATATGAAGAAGTATCAGAACAACTTGAAAGGCTTGGTGGGTATGGTGGCCTGGGGACAAGCAACCTTTACATAGAATTCCAATTCAGGAAAAATGGAAATTTATGGGTTGCATATTTTAAATGATTTTTTAAATTAAAATTTTAAGTAAATAAATGTTAGCATCCATTTCTTAAATATTCTTTTTTCAGATAAGATAGACTTAATTTTTTTATTTTATTTTTTAATTGGTACAAAATTGCTTTACAGTTTTGTGTTGTTTCTGCCATACAACAACGTGAATCAGTCATAATTTTATCTCCCATCCCTCCCCATATTCCACCCCTCAAAGTCATAACAGAGCACCAGACTGGGATCCCTGTGTTATTCAGCAACTTCCCACTATTTGAGTGTACATATATGTCAATGCTACTTTCTCAATTTGTTCTATCCTTACCTTCCGCTTTTGTGTCCACAAGTCTATTTTCTACTAGTTTCTTCAATATCATCTTTCTAGATTCCATAGATATGTGTTACTATATGATACTGGTTTTTCGCTTTCTTACTTACTTCATTCTGTGTAAGAGGCTCTGGGTTCATTTGCTTCACTACAATGCACCTATGGGCACCTTATCTTTGACAAAGGAGGCAAGAATATACAACGGAAAAAAGAATATACAGTATCAATAAGTGATGCTAGAAAAATTGGATGGCTGCATGTAAAAGAATGAAATTAGAACACTTCCTAACACCATGCACAAAGAATGAAAAGGATTAAGGACTTTAACGTCAGAAACTATCAAGCTCTTAAAGGAAAACATAAGCAATACACTCTTTGCCATAATTCACAGCAAGATTCTCTGACCTACCTCCCAGAGTAATAGAAATAAAACAAAAATAAATGGGATTTAATACAACTTAAAAGTGTTTATACAGCAAAGGAAACTGTAAACAAGATGAAAACACATCCCCTCAAAATGGGTGAAAATAACTGCAAACTAAGTAACTGCCCAAGAATTAATTTCCAAAATATATAAGCAGCTCATATAGCTCAGTATCAGAAAAACAGATGATCCAATCCAAAAAATGGGCAGAAGACCAAAACAGACATTTCTCCAAAGAAGACATACGGATGGCCAATAAACACATGAAAAGATGCTCAACATTGCTTATTATTAGAGAAATGTAAATCAAAACTATAAAGAAGATTCACCCCACACCAGTCAGCATGGCCATCATAAAAAAAAAAAAATCTATGAACAATAAATGCTGGAGAGGATGTAGAGAAAAAGGAACCCACCTGCATGGTTGGTGGAAATGTAAACTGATGCAGCAACTGTGGAGAAGAGTATGGATATTCCTTAAAAAACTAGGAGTAAACCTACCATGTTAGTCACTCAGGGTAACTGACTCTTTGTGATCCCATGAACTATAGCCTGCCAAGCTCCTCTGTCCATGGAATTCTCCAGGCAAGAATACTGGAATGGGTTGCCATTCCCTTCTCCCGGGGATCTTCTCGACCCAGGGATCAAAGCTGGGTCTCCAGCACTGCATTCAGATTCCTTATCATATATCCCATTACTAAGCATATACCCTGAGAAAAACCACAACTCTTAAAGACACATGTACTTCAAATTGCAGCACTATTTACAACAGTCAGAACATGGAAGCAATCTAGATGTTCACTGATAGATGAATGGATAAAGAAGTTGTGGCACATTTATACAATGGAACATTACTAAGCCACAAAAAGAAACAAATTTGAGTCAGGGGTGGATGAACCTAGAGCCTATAATACGTAGTGAAGTAAGTCAGAAAAAGAAAAATAAGTATCATAAATATATGGAATATATATGAGTATATATAATAAGTATATATACGAGTATATATAATAAGTATCATAAATATATGGAATATATTGTGGACACAGCAGGGGAAGACATTGTTCTTCAGTTGCTAAGTCACGTCCAACTCTTTGTGACCCCACAGACTGCAGCACACCAGGCTTCCCTGTTCTTCACTATCTCCCAGAGTTTGCTCAAACTCATTCCATTGTGTCAATGATGCCATACAATCATCCCATCCTCTGTCAGTCCCTTCTCTTCCTACCTTTAAACTTTCCCAGCACCAGAGTCTTTCTCAATGAGTCAGCTCTTAGCATGAGATGGCCAAAGTATTGGAGCTTTAGCATCAGTCCTTCCAATGGGAAGGTGAGAGTAGGACAAACTGAGAAAGTATCATTGACATAAATACATTATTATGTGTAAAATGGTTAGTGGGAATTTGCTAAGTAACACAGGGAGCCCAGTCTGGCCCTCTATGATGACCTCAAGAGGTGGGATAGGGGGAGCAGAGAGAGACTCAGGAGGGAAGGGACATTTATCAATAAAATTATGACTGATTCATGTTGTTGTACAGCAGAAACCAACACAAAACTGAAAGCAATTTTCTACCAATTAAAAAATAATTAAATTTTTAAAAATTTAGGTTTTAAAGCCAACTGAAAAGTATATAATCTTGGACCAGTTACTTAATGTCTCTAACCTTTGTTTTCTTCATCCTCACTACTTCTTCAACAAAACAATTATGCTAATTCTAAATTTCAGAATTTTTTTTTTAAGATTAGATATTATACACGCCAATCATAGTACTTGGCACATAATAGGCATTCAACTCATGGTGGATATCATTAAGTCTGAAATTCTTTTGCTTTTTTTCCTATAGCATGAGGGCAGTACTTTTAGTACCTGGAAGCTGGGTAACTGCTGAAGCCTTCAGATGCTACCAGGCAACCAGATCATACCCAAAACTTCTAAGATAGAGTTATGGTGAAAAGACTGGGAGTTAGTAAAAATATGGCAATTCTTGGCATTTCTCTGTAAGCCATGGGAACTTCAAATCTCCATTTCTGAATCATGATAATGATTTGATGTTCAGTGTGGAGGAGCGAGCGTGCTCATTCATGTACGATTCTTTGAGAACCCACAGACTGTACCTCATCAGGCTCCTCTGTTCATGGAATTTTCCAGGCAAGAATACTGGAGAGGGTTGCCATTTCCTACTCCAGGGNCTCCATTTCTGAATCATGATAATGATTTGATGTTCAGTGTGGAGGAGCGAGCGTGCTCATTCATGTACGATTCTTTGAGAACCCACAGACTGTACCTCATCAGGCTCCTCTGTTCATGGAATTTTCCAGGCAAGAATACTGGAGAGGGTTGCCATTTCCTACTCCAGGGAATCTTCCTGATGCAGAGATTGAACCCACGTCTCTTGTGTCTCCTGCATGGGCAGGCAGATTCTTTACCACTGCTCCAACTATTCTGAAAACTTCTGCTTCCGACAGACAAACATAGATCTATATTTGGAGACAGTCAAAAATGTTTGACTAC
The DNA here is from genome assembly GCA_006410875.1 of Neotragus pygmaeus. NCBI lineage: Eukaryota > Metazoa > Chordata > Mammalia > Artiodactyla > Bovidae > Neotragus > Neotragus pygmaeus. Next base: position 633,431 of record SJYV01042361.1, on the reverse strand, counting down.
CACTGCCTTAGAACACACTAGGATTTCAAGGAGCCCTGATACTGTTTAATATTTATGAGACACAAATAAGCAGGAAAGAAGAGAGCATTTAACTCCTTTGAAAAGGAATATTTAGGGCAATCATGAGACAGAGTTGCCAAATATGGGCTCTAAAACATGGATACTGGGATAAAGATATAAAAATCCTAGCTTCAATCCATATGGCTGTATTAAGATCAACTACCTTCAAACAGCTACAGAACAGAACACAGCTGGTGAGCTAGATGATATACATTCTTCACTGAGCAAGACAAGTTCATTTTTTCTTTAAAAAAAAAAAAACAACAACAACACTTGTGCGTTTTCTTTTTATTTTCCTACCACACTGAACAGACACATGGGGTTCCCTGACTAGGGACAGAACCTGTGCTCCCTGCAGTAGAAGGGCAGAGTCTTAACCACTGGATTGTCACAGAAGTCCTCTCATTTTTTCTGAAAGTCTATTTCCTTTTAAAAGCATTTGGGAACCTATATGCAAGACAGCAAAAGAGACACAGATGTAAAGAACAGTCTTTTGGACTCTGTGGGAGAAGGCAAGGGTGGGGTGACTTGAAGAGAATAGCACTGAAACATGTATATTATCATTTGTGAAACAGATCGCCAGTCCAGGTTCGATGCATGAGACAGGGTGCTCAGGGCTGGAGCACTGGGAATACCCTGAGGGATGGGATGGGGAGGGAGGTGGGAGAGGAGTTCAGGATGGGGAAAACATGTACACCCACAGCTGATTCATGTCAATGTATGGCAAAATCACTACAATAGTGTAAAGTAATTAGCCTCCAATTAAAATAAATGAATTAATTTAAAAATTAAAGCATTTGGGAAATATATAACTTAATGCACTAGTGAAAGGACTTTATAAATAGAATCTGATATAAATCTTTTTTGTGTAAGAAATTAGAGATTTACATAATTTGAGACTTCAAAATATCAGCTATCCTGATAGCTCAGGATAAAGAATCTGCCTGGTAAAGAATCTGCCTCCAATGCAGGAGACTTTGGTTCGATTCCTGGGGTGAGAAGATCCACTGGAGAAGGGATAGGCTACCCGCACCAGTATTCTTGGGCTTCTCTTGTGGCTCAGCTTATAAAGAATCCACCTGCAATGCAGGAGACCTGGGTTGGGAAGGTCCCTGGAGAAGGGAAAGGCTACCCACTCCAGTATTCTGGCCTGAAGAATTCCATGGACACAGTCCATGGGGTTGCAAAGAGTTGGACACAACTGATTGGCTTTCATTTTCTTCACTTTCAACATGTATAATACAGATGCTGTAGTTTTCAATGCTATTTTTGGTTATGAAAAGAAAGACCAACAATGGGTTAAAAAGACACACATAATTTTTAAAAAATGACACACCATGGATTAGAAATGCTTAAAGGAAAAAGTTCTGGCATTAAGACAGAAAAGACTTAAGCAAAGTAAGTCTCTCTGTAACAAACTGAACTCTATCTTATCTTCAAAGACACCCTCCTTCAAACACCTTATGGATTCTGCCCTCAACACTCCACTGAAACAGCTTAGAGGTTGCGATGACCTTTAAATTGTCAAGCACAAAGGCTAATTGTCAGTGTTCACACTGTGTGAAGTAGACAGCATTTGAGAAAGCTAAATGTTCCTTCCTTTTGTGTGTGTACAATGAGAACCGTTAAGATCTACTCTCTTAGTGATCCTTAAATGTACAATTTACTATTATTAACTATAGTCGCCATGCTGTATGTTACATCTCCAGGACTTATTTATTTTATAATTCATTTCTTTTTTCTTGAACCTCTTCCCCGACAGGCTCCTGAATACCACTTACCTAACAGTCCTCTCATCTCTTTACAGTTTCTCAGCCTCTTTTGCCAGCAAAACTTCATATAACTTATATAAACTTCATCTTTTCAAACTTTTTCCTTTTTAACCAACACTATCCTTTTGATTTTGTATTTACATATAAGGCTTAACCTTTAAGCCATTCATGAATGATTCTTAAATTATGTCTCCAGGCTTCAGACCTACATTTTAAATTGCCTACTGAGTATCTCCACCTGGTTGCCCTACAGGTACCTCAAACTCAGTGCGTGAAAAAACAAAGTCAGCATATTTTCCCAAAAGTATCTCATATCTTTGCTGTTGTTTTTCAGTTGCTCAGTGGTGTCCGACTCTCTGTGACCTAATGGATTGCAGCACGCCAGGCTTCCCCGTCCATCACCAACTCATGGAGCTTGCTCAAACTCATGTCCATTGAGTTGGTGATGCCATCCAACCATCTCATCCTTTGTTGTCCCCTTCTCCTGCCTTCAATCTTTCCCAGCATCAGGGTCTTTTCTAATGATCTGGCTCTTCACATCAGGTGACCAAAGTACTGGAGTTTCAGCTTCAGCATCAGTCCTTCCAGTGTTGAATATTCAGGATTGATTTCCTTTAGGATTGACTGGTTGGATCTCTTTGCTGTCCAAGAGACTCTCAAGAGTCTTCTCCAATACCACAGTTCAAAACCATCAATGTTTCGATGCTCAGCCTTCTTTATGGTCCAACTCTCACATCCATACATAACTACTGGAAAAACCATAACTTTGACTAGTCGGATCTTTGTTGGCAAAGTAATGTCTCTCCTTTTTAATGTGCCATTGAGGTTGGTCATAGCTTTTCTTCGAAGGCGCAAGTGTTTTTTAATTTCATGACTGTAGTCACCATCTGCAGTGATTTTGGAGCCCAACAAAGTAAAATCTGTCACTGTTTCCATTGTTTCCCCATCTATTTGCCATGAAGTGATGGGACCATTATTCAGCATCTTTGCCTCTCTCATATTCCCTCCCCCTTGTGATGAATGGTACCACTCTATATTTAGTGCCTCAAAGTAAAAATCTAGGAGTCCTCACAGATGTGTCCTCCTATATGACTTTCTGTCAAAACCAATCACAAAGCCCTATCTTTTCTTTCTCTTAACTGACCATCAAATCGATCATCCTCATGTATTTCATTACTATTGCTCCTTATTTCAGTATCTTTCAGTATTACTTCAGTAACTGAGCTTCCTCTTTCCAGGATATTATAACCTTCTTTCCCCTTGAAAATAATTTTTTTGAACACACTTGACTTACCAAAAATTAAAAAATTCACCATTTAAAACACACAATTCAATGGTGTTTAGTATATGCACAGTATACGCAATGGTGTTCAGTATATGTGATTGTCACCACAATCTAAGTTTAGAACATCTTCATATGCCCTAAATAAACCTCATGCCATTTAGTCATCACGTTGTATTAGCCTCATCCCTCTTAGCACAAGGCAACCTCTGCTTTATGCTTCTATATATCTGTCTGTTCTGAACATTTCATATTAACAGAATAATACAATATGTGGTCTTTTTGTGACTGGTTTCTTTTACTTAGCATATTATCTTCAAAGATCAACCCTGAACCATGTACCAATACTTCATTCCTTTTTATTCCTAAATAATACTCCACTGTATGGATATATTACATTTTATTTATCCATTCCTTACTTTATAGACATGTGGGATGTTTCTACTTCTTGGCTATTGTAAATAATACTGCTATGAACATTTGAGTACAAATTTTTGTGTGAACATATTCTCAGTTCTCTTGAATATATACCTAGAAGTGAAATGGCTAGGTCATATGGCAATTCTCTATCAAACCTTTTGAGAACTACCAGTCAGTTCTAACAAAGCAGCTGCACCATTTTAAAATTCCCACCAGCAGCGTATGAAGAATTCAATTTCTCCAAACTTAACTTTTGTAATAGCTATCCTAATGGGTATGAAGCGATACTTCACTGTGTCTTTGACTTGCATGATCTGGGGTATCTTTTCACATGCTAGTCGGCCGTTTGTGTGTCTTCTTTGGAGAAATAATTGATTCAAATCTTGGGATATCATTTTATGATTGAACTGAAAGTGTTCTTTATAGATTCTGGATACTAGATCCTTACCAGATACATGATTTGCAAATGTTTTCTTCCATTATGGGTTGTCTTTTTACCTTCTTGGTAATGTCCTTTGACGTATAAATGTTCTGGGTGGTTTTTTTTTTTTTTTTTTTTTTTTTTTNAGATTCTGGATACTAGATCCTTACCAGATACATGATTTGCAAATGTTTTCTTCCATTATGGGTTGTCTTTTTACCTTCTTGGTAATGTCCTTTGACGTATAAATGTTCTGGGTGGTTTTTTTTTTTTTTTTTTTTTTGATAGGTAAGGTGTAGATTTACTTAGAGAGAAACTCACTCCACAGATAGAATGTGGACCATCTCAGCAGGAGAGAGCATCATGGAAATATGGCGTGGTTAGTTTTTATGGGCTGAGTAATTTCATAGGCTAGTGAATGGAAGTTTTATTTCAAGTATTTCCAGGGAAGAGGTGAGGATTCCAGGGACTGGGTTACCACCCACTTTTTGATCTTTGATTGTTATATTTGGAACTATCATGGTGCTGGTGGGTGTGTCATAGAAGTTTTAAAATTTGATAAAGTCAAATGTATCAGTTTTTCTTCTGTTACTTGTGTTTTTAGTTTTATATCTAAAAAATCCTTGTCAAATCAAATGTTATGAAGATCTATCCCTGTGTTTTTTCCTAAGTGTTTTATAGTTGTAGCTTTTACTTTAGGATCTTTCATCTATTTTGAGGTAATTTTTAAATATGATATGAGGTGGGATTTTATTATAATCTTTTAACCTCTCTACCAACCTTTGGTCTTGCTGCTCAAATGATTTTTCTTAAAAGAAAACAAACAATTTTTCCTGTTGCCATCAAAGTATAATTAAAATCTCTACATGGCCTTTTCATATTTTTGCAGTGATATTTAACTTTGTGAGAATAGAGTAACTGATTAAAACTACCCCACAGGATATGTGCATGTGTACACTAACACATAAAAACATACACGTACACACTCTTATGTGTAATTTCAGAGTATTAGCAAAACACTAAAATCCATCAAAGACCGCCGGCCCAAAGAATAAAGCCTAAACTCCTTTGCACTCCTTTGGCACTCCATGCCCCCATCATCTATCCTGACCTACCATTCTAGCCTCCTTGTCTTCCAGGCCACAAACTCTCTCTTACAGGTTAGCATTAAAAGTTCTCTGAGTCAATCCAATATCTCACACTACATTATCACCACATTTCTTTGCACACGCATGCTATTCTTTTCTGGAGAAGGCAAATGCACCCCACTCCAGTACTCTTGCCTGGAAAATCCCATGGACGGAGGAGCCTGGTGGGCTGCAGTCCATGGGGTCGCTGAGAGTTGGACACGACTCAGTGACTTCACTTTCACTTTCATGCATGGAGAAGGAAATGGCACCCTACTCCAGTGTTCTTGCCTGAAGAATACCAGAGATGGCGGAGCCTGGTGGGCTGCCGTCTATGGGGTTGCACAGAGTCGGACACGACTGAAGCGACTTAGCAGCAGCAGCTATTCTTTTCACCCAAAATGTATTTCTCCTTTCACAAGACTGTTTTAAATGTTAACGATGGTAACTACGCAAATGTACTGGAAGTTAGAAGGCATAATGTTTGCTAAATTTGAAAACGAAAGACTTAGCATGTTGGGAAATGACTCCATATTTTATTTCCAGAAATTTGAGTGACTGAAACAATGGTGTTACATCTGTATTTCTTCTTTCAATAGTTAATATTGGAAATCCAAATATGTATATGTATGGAAATCATATAAAACAAGACAATTTCCAGTAACAATAATAAGTCTAAGGGGAGGTAAACTGATCAAAAAATCAACTCACTGTATAAGTTCCTCTTATAAATTTTAAAGGAAGATTATACTGGTTGATGTATTCATGTGAAAAAAGTTGCAGCATAACATAGAAGAATGAATGCCAGAAAATATGGTGTCCTATCTCTAGAAAAAGAAATTCAGTTAAAAAGTTACTAAACTTTCACCTATATATGTTTACTCCACTATCAGTGATGCTTTCCAGACATCACTATAAAATGCATCAATTTACTTAAATTTTGTTAAAATTAAAGTTACCACTTCTGTGTACAGATCTGACAGAAACAAAGTCATTATCTTGAGGAGATACCTGCAACCCCATGTTTACTGCAGCATGATTTACAATAACCAACACATGGAAAACACCTTATAAGTGATCATCATTGAATGAACAGATAAAGAAAACGTGACACATGTGTGTGTGTGCCTATACATACAACAGAGTATTTGTCAGCCATAAAAAGGAGGAAATTCTGCCATTTGCAAAAAAAACGTAGATGGACCTTTAGAGAAGTATGCTACGTGAAATAAGTCATATAAAGACAAATATTGTATGATTTCACATATATGTAGAAACTTAAAAAAAAAACCCTCATATAAACAGATAATACATCTATGGTTCCTAAAGTTGGTGGGATGGATAAAGGTGAGGAAAAGTACATACTTCCAATATTTAAGATTAATAAGGTCTGGGGAACTTATTAATATACTACATGATTGCCATGGTTAAATACTGTACAATGTACTTGAAAACTGGTAAGAGAATAAATAGCTCTTGAAAAGTTATCACAAGAAAAAAAATTATAATTACATGAGGTAATGGATATTACATTATCATGGCAATCATTTCATAATAAAATAAATCATTTCATGACACACTTCAAATCATTAAGCTGTCCACCTTAAGCTAATGTTATACACCAACTGCAGTTCAATAAAACTGGAGTGGGAGAACCTAACATCTTGGCAGGGGAAGAAGTGTTATGTCACCTGAGAATCAACCCTTAAGAGTCAAGACAATAGGACAACTAGTTCTAAAAGCTGAAGATCTTTGAGAGGAAAAATTCAGGAAGACAGATGTAAAATAATTAAAGAGTAACTGGGTGAATTCAAGGAGAAATAGTTACCAAAGTAAAGTATGCAAGTATTGCCATTATTACGTGGGAATACCATGTGAAATCTGTGGAACTAAGACTAAGGGAAGGCATAAGAATAAAGAAATAACTATAGGGAGCTGAGAGGGCTTTTCTTAAAATTTATGAAGTGAAAGTGTTAGTTGATCGGTAGTGTCCACCCCTTTGTGACCCCATGGACTACAGCCCACCAGACTCCTCTGTCATGGAATTATCCAGGCAAGAATACTAGAGTGAGTAGCCATTCCCTGCTCCAAGGGATCTTCTTGACACAGGGACCAAATCCAGGTCTACTTGCATTGCAGGCAGATTCTTTCCCATCTGAGCCACCAGAGAAGCCCCTAAAATTTATAAATTTCTATATTTATAGTCTTAAGGTATACTAAAACCTCTAATGAAAAAGGTTACAAAACACTGGTATTAACATTTTTAACTCTTTCTAAAGAAATCTAACAAATAAATTAACAGATTGTGATGTTACATTTCACTGAGTTTACTATTTGGGGGCTTCCCGGGTAGCTCAGCTGGTAAAGAATCCATCTGCAATGCAGGAGATCCCAGTTTGATTCCTGGGGTCAATAATGTGGATATATTAATATGTATGTAATATTTATTAAGCAGAAGGACAGAACGAAATAAAATGTTGGTAATTACACGTAAGGGCATAGCTAAAGGCCAAGTCTTCATCAAGGTTCAAGCAAAATCACAAATAAAGAGACTTTGCTAAATAAAATGCAAGCTCTATTTCATAAACTTCTTATTAAAGCACTCTTTTTTGGAAATGACAAGTACAGTAAACTCATTGATTATTCATTACAAAAAAATTAACTTTGTTTACACAAATTGCCTCAGTTTGTGACCTTCTGTGTGGAAGAAAATAATGTAGTACTTCAAAAGTCCTATCATAAGTAATTATTATTATTATAAAGACAGAATAGTTTATGCTTTTTAATACTTATTTCTGACATTTTAAAAGAAGTNCAAAGTCATTATCTTGAGGAGATACCTGCAACCCCATGTTTACTGCAGCATGATTTACAATAACCAACACATGGAAAACACCTTATAAGTGATCATCATTGAATGAACAGATAAAGAAAACGTGACACATGTGTGTGTGTGCCTATACATACAACAGAGTATTTGTCAGCCATAAAAAGGAGGAAATTCTGCCATTTGCAAAAAAAACGTAGATGGACCTTTAGAGAAGTATGCTACGTGAAATAAGTCATATAAAGACAAATATTGTATGATTTCACATATATGTAGAAACTTAAAAAAAAAACCCTCATATAAACAGATAATACATCTATGGTTCCTAAAGTTGGTGGGATGGATAAAGGTGAGGAAAAGTACATACTTCCAATATTTAAGATTAATAAGGTCTGGGGAACTTATTAATATACTACATGATTGCCATGGTTAAATACTGTACAATGTACTTGAAAACTGGTAAGAGAATAAATAGCTCTTGAAAAGTTATCACAAGAAAAAAAATTATAATTACATGAGGTAATGGATATTACATTATCATGGCAATCATTTCATAATAAAATAAATCATTTCATGACACACTTCAAATCATTAAGCTGTCCACCTTAAGCTAATGTTATACACCAACTGCAGTTCAATAAAACTGGAGTGGGAGAACCTAACATCTTGGCAGGGGAAGAAGTGTTATGTCACCTGAGAATCAACCCTTAAGAGTCAAGACAATAGGACAACTAGTTCTAAAAGCTGAAGATCTTTGAGAGGAAAAATTCAGGAAGACAGATGTAAAATAATTAAAGAGTAACTGGGTGAATTCAAGGAGAAATAGTTACCAAAGTAAAGTATGCAAGTATTGCCATTATTACGTGGGAATACCATGTGAAATCTGTGGAACTAAGACTAAGGGAAGGCATAAGAATAAAGAAATAACTATAGGGAGCTGAGAGGGCTTTTCTTAAAATTTATGAAGTGAAAGTGTTAGTTGATCGGTAGTGTCCACCCCTTTGTGACCCCATGGACTACAGCCCACCAGACTCCTCTGTCATGGAATTATCCAGGCAAGAATACTAGAGTGAGTAGCCATTCCCTGCTCCAAGGGATCTTCTTGACACAGGGACCAAATCCAGGTCTACTTGCATTGCAGGCAGATTCTTTCCCATCTGAGCCACCAGAGAAGCCCCTAAAATTTATAAATTTCTATATTTATAGTCTTAAGGTATACTAAAACCTCTAATGAAAAAGGTTACAAAACACTGGTATTAACATTTTTAACTCTTTCTAAAGAAATCTAACAAATAAATTAACAGATTGTGATGTTACATTTCACTGAGTTTACTATTTGGGGGCTTCCCGGGTAGCTCAGCTGGTAAAGAATCCATCTGCAATGCAGGAGATCCCAGTTTGATTCCTGGGGTCAATAATGTGGATATATTAATATGTATGTAATATTTATTAAGCAGAAGGACAGAACGAAATAAAATGTTGGTAATTACACGTAAGGGCATAGCTAAAGGCCAAGTCTTCATCAAGGTTCAAGCAAAATCACAAATAAAGAGACTTTGCTAAATAAAATGCAAGCTCTATTTCATAAACTTCTTATTAAAGCACTCTTTTTTGGAAATGACAAGTACAGTAAACTCATTGATTATTCATTACAAAAAAATTAACTTTGTTTACACAAATTGCCTCAGTTTGTGACCTTCTGTGTGGAAGAAAATAATGTAGTACTTCAAAAGTCCTATCATAAGTAATTATTATTATTATAAAGACAGAATAGTTTATGCTTTTTAATACTTATTTCTGACATTTTAAAAGAAGTTTCCTAATATTACAGTTTGATTTTTAGATACAGTGGACAAAAGAAAACAGCCAAAAAGGCATATATGAGCCATGTTTTTATTTCATCTATTTTTCTTTTTATGGTTACATATATTTCAACATACAAAAGAATGGTGTTCCCATTATTTAAGCTGTTTCCCACCAGATAATGTTTTCTTCAGCATTTAACCAAATGTTGGAAACTGAAAAAAGAGAAGCTCAATGTGATTGGTTAATTAAGATTTCAAAGAACCTGCTGCTCCCTAGAGGGGAGGCTAATTTCTCATTTATAAAGCCCATTTATAACTCTAGCTCTGAGAAATGGTCCTAATAAAACTCACAGTTAAGTAGGCCTTCAAACGCATACCAGCCATTAACATTTGGGCTGCCTGCTGCTAGCAAAATATTAATATTTGATGCTACAGCATTTTCATTTTATAAGACTACTTAGCATAAATCTGTTTCAGGGTTTTATGAAACAGCTTTATTTATGTGTTAAACAAATTAAATTCCGGTTGTAATGGTTGGTTTTTAAATGACTTGAAAATAGTTTATAGCCACAAAGAATCTATATATTTTCTGATTAGATTAATAGCTGTATTTTCTCCAATAAACACACTACTTTTAGGGCAAAAACAACTTACTGTAGGGACCTTTGAAAAAGAAAAGAGAGCCAGGATGATAGTAAGGGAGAGCCAACTGAAAGAGATAAAACCACTTTACTTTAAATGTAATTTGCTAAGAATTTCCTATACATTCCTACTCATTTAATGCACACAGCAATCTGGTGAGAAGCACAGATAATTACTAAACTACATTAAAAGATGAGAAAACAAAATCTCCAGAGCTCAGTTACATGGCTAAAATATGGCAGGGCAAGATTAGAATTTAGACTTTGTGTTACAAAGAATTTGTGCATGTATTTGTCTAATAGTTGAGCTGTGTCTTAAAGATTCAAAAGCACAGGAGCATATGGAAGTGAGTGTGAGTGTGTGTGTTTGTCTAAATGAGGATGTGGAGAACAGGGAGGGGATGGGAGGAGAGGGGAAGGAAGCGCGGGAGAGGGGAAAATCTCAGGTTAGAAGGACTCTGATGGATAAAAGCATGTGCATGGAACTGGCTCACTGACCCATTTCCTTCTTTAGATTGTAACCTCTTTGAGGACAGGGAATGTGTCTTTGTTCACTACTTAACTCCCAAGACCTACCAGACAGCACATAAACACTGACTGCACAAATAATAGAAGCTAAAAGAGAACAGTGGTAAGGACATAAAAGGAGAAAGTTTCAGGAAAGAATACTTAATATCAAATGTCACAAATCTGTCTAAGTAAGAACTAAAACAAGGAGATTGAGGCTGACTCCAAAGAATATGGGTGAGGGACAGTAGTTCCCAGTGGCATGATGGAAGAAATACAGTCAAGTGTTCTGCAATTTAAATCTGTTATTTCTTCACTTGTGTGTTATTAGAGTGTTAACAAGGTGTTTTAACTATGTTTCTGGGCATAACAGACATTAAAGCGATATTCCATCAAGGCTCAGAGAAGGGAGGTGGGGAACAAGCCACGTACCAAATATTTTCTCAAGGTAAAACATTAGCATATCAGTAAAAACTCTAAAGAGAGGTAAAAATGAGCTAGGAGAATTCATTCCACCCTTCCTTTCACCTAATAAAAAAAGTTTGACTGCTTTCTTAGGTATGAATAATGAAGTATAACCCTTAGGCTATTTTCACTTGTTTGTACTATTTAAATATTATAGGAAAAAATGACCACATATTAAACAGTACAACAGCCAATCAGATGATTTCAACAGTTATGTGGCATTTATGCCACATAAATACCTGTAATAATAACAGTAACAACAACAACATGTCTTTTTCTAAGTAATAAAATTACCATACTATTTCAGTATGTGACATGTTGTACATGTGGGAATGCAAAACTGACACAATTTAAATATCAGCTATATTCTCTGAAAAATGAAACTGATGATACTTCCTTCTGTTTAAGGCTTCAGTTTTCACATCAATAGGAGAAGAATTTCTTTATTCTTTGCTCCATCAAAGAATGAAAAGATAAGTCCTGAGATCTAAGAAGGTTGTTATTTTCATTAAGAACAAGATCAGTAAGAACCTTACCACATGAATCAATTAAAAAATGTAAAAGAGATTTTAAACTTTCTCATCAAAACGGTACTGTGGAAAACTAGAAAGGATGATGAGTTCTAACAAGCACCATCTTGCTTTATCAAACATCAGTATCTATTTTGTACTACATATCAGGACATTTATGGTTATTTGCTTAAAGTCAGTTAATGAGGGTAATATCATGAGAAAAGATTTAAATTTGTACAATTCTTAATTACAGAATAATTACAGAGAAAGCAAGTTTATTACTTTCAAATTCCACTCAGTAACAGCAAGGTCCTAGGGGACCTGCTGTAATGACCAGATAAGGCTGGCTGTAATTAGCATGCCTCTTCTCTGTGTTAATCAGGATGTGCTAATACTGAAGGTGGCTCAGAAACATTCTGTTCTTTTAACCATTTAAAACATTCCCTTTCTAATCTGGCTCACATTATTAGTCATAGGCAATGACGAAAGAATTCTGGAAGCAAAAGCAAATTTCATTTCAGGAGCTGTTTCACAATCCTTAAGGGTTTAAATTAATGAGGTCTTTATTAAGTTTGGTTTCATCGTTTGCTAAACTTTTCTCTGTTGACAACTTATTACCCCCATATGTTTTCTTGTTGTTGTTGTTTGTTTGCATTCAATAGTTTATTATGGTGAAAGAAGCAAAACAAGTTTGAGACCAATAGTGGCCACTTCTTACCATTTCTACCTATGTTTCAAAAGCAAGAAGGAAGAAAAAAATCATTGTGAGACAAAAGTCCACTGTATCACAGGGAGATGACAGATCAACTCCCTTAAGAATAAGTTTTTTAAAAGAATAGATGCCAGTACTTAGCATAAAAATTGGTATTCAGTAATTATCATATTTTTAATCCTAAGAGCAAGGATCTGTTCTTACATAACCACATTATATGATCAAAAACAGAAAACTATCAGCTACTTTGAATGGTAATTATCTTCTGAATTTGAACTTCAAATGGCCCTTGACACTAGAAAATGATCTTAAAAGTTTTGCATATACTAGAACTTTCCTGGTGATCCAGTAGTTAAGACTCCATATTTCCAGTGCAGAGCAAGCAGGTTCGATCCCTGGTTGGGGAACTAAAATCCCACATGTCATGGAGTGTCGCCAAAAAAAAAAAAAAAAAAGTAGAAGTTTTGGGTATACTAAATCAATGATTTTTTTAAATAATGGCAACATGAAATGGGCAGTGGCTTGGTATTCAAGAGTTTCTTCCTTTCTGACATTGCTAGCTATATGGCTTTTAAAAAATCAGTTTATCTCAGGATCTCAGTTTACTTAGCCACAAAATGAAGGAATTGGCCAAAATAATTACCAAGGTTTCTCCCAGTTCCAACTTGCTCCCATTCTGTACAACGATTACTAAAAGTAGAAAACTACCATTTGTTTTACAACTCAACAGTGCGAGATCTTCAACGGATTGTTCGGCCTTAACCTTTGCTACCCAATTAGTACAGCAAGCTTCAACCAAGTGTGGCCATTCTGAGTCTTGTTTCCCTGGTGGCTCAGATGGTAAAGAACCTGCCTGTGATGTGGAAGACCGGGTTCAATCCCTGCATGGGGAAGAGGCCCTGGAGAAGGAAATGGCTACCCACTCCAGTATTCTTGCCTGGAGAACCCCATGGACAGGACAGCCTGGTGGGCTATAGTCCATGGAGTCGCAAAGAGTCGGTACGATTTAGCGATTAAACCACCACTTAGTTCACTTCAGTCGCTCAGTCGTGTCCGACTCTTTGTGACCCCATGAATTGCAGCACGCCAGGCCTCCCTGTTCATCACCATCTCTCGGAGTTCACTCAGACTCATGTCCATCGAGTCCGTGATGCCATCCAGCCATCTCATCCTCAGTCATCCCCTTCTCCTCCTGCCCCCAATCCCTCCCAGCATCAGAGTCTTTTCCAATGAGTCAACTCTTTGCATGAGGTGGCCAACAGTAAAAGTAATGCTCAAAATTCTCCAAGCCAGGCTTCAGCAATGCGTGAACCGTGAACTCCCTGATGTTCAAGCTGGTTTTAGAAAAGGCAGAGAAACCAGAGATCAAATTGCCAACATTCACTGGATCACGGAAAAAGCAAGAGAGTTCCAGAAAAACATCTATTTCTGCTTTATAGACCATGCCAAAGCTTTTGACTGTGTGGATCACAATCAACTGTGGAAAATTCTTCAAGAGATGGGAATACCAGACCACCTAACCTGCCTCTTGAGAAATCTGTATGCAGGTCAGGAAGCAACAGTTAGAACTGGACATGGAACAACAGACTGGNAGACCATGCCAAAGCTTTTGACTGTGTGGATCACAATCAACTGTGGAAAATTCTTCAAGAGATGGGAATACCAGACCACCTAACCTGCCTCTTGAGAAATCTGTATGCAGGTCAGGAAGCAACAGTTAGAACTGGACATGGAACAACAGACTGGAGTACGTCAAGGCTGTATATTGTTACCCTGCTTATTTAACTTATATGCAGAATACATCAAGAGAAACGTTGGACTAGAAGAAACACAAGCTGGAATCAAGATTGCCGGGAGAAATATCAATAACCTCAGATATGCAGATGACACCACCCTTATGGCAGAAACCACCACTTAAGTTCTTTAAAAACTGTATGTTCTAACAGACTGTTCTATACATCTGTGTCTCTTTTGCTGTCTCCCATACAGGATTATCTTTATCTTCTTTCTAAATTCCATATATATGTGTTAGCATACTGCATTGGTGTTTTCGACTCTGTGGGAGAGGCAGAGGGTGGGATGATTTGGGAGAATGGCATTGAAACATGTATAATATCATACAAGAAACAAATTGCTAGTCCAGGTTCGATGCAGGATACAGGATGCTTGGGGCTGGTGCACTGGGATGATCCAGAGGGATGGTACGGGCAGGGAGGTTCAGGATGGGGAAAACGTGTACACCCATGGCAGATTCATGTTGATGTACGGCAAAACCAATACAATATTGTAAAGTAATTAGCCTCCAATTAAAATAAATAAATTTAATTTTTTTAAAAAAACTGTATGTTCTGACTTTAGTATATTTAAAACACAATGGTTAGAGGCTTTATAGAAAATTTTAAGATGCTACATAAATACAGGCTAGGTTTAACAACATCTAACATTAAGGTTTAAAAGGAAATTTCACATGTTATCTCATTCAGTCTTTTCTACAAGTTGGAGAGCTATTATGCTACCTATTTTGCAAAGGTCAAGCTCTAAGATGGCACGAGGATTGGGAGAGTTCACAGTCCATACTGTGTCCAGTTCACCATATTACCTCAAATGCACATATAAACCTCCTAGATAGACCTCACTTTGATTTAGCAGGGAATGTGCTTTAAAATGCTTATCTGTAAACTGTCATAGTCCCAAAGGAGCAAAATCTTTTCCAAAATACAACATCAAAATTTCTTCATTTTTTATTTGCAAGCTGTTCCTGAAAAACAATCAGGATAACTAAAAGATTAAGTAACTGAGACTAATCTTATAAATAAAAATAAGTATTCTGTTAGGAGCTAAAGTGGAGACATGCTGAAACAATGTAAATACAGGTGGTAATGCATTTCGTTCCCTATACTGAAATTACATAATGCTTAATAAATTTGCGATATTTCAAAACTGTAATGTCCTTTTGAGACTCTATAGAATTCAAATTTAGACTGTATAAGAAGCTCTTATCCAAAGAGCTCTGTTATATATATTACTTAGAGTATAAAATCTTGAGATCCTCGAAGAAAGCATTTTATTGCCACTGATTATTAAAAACAATTCTTAACCAGTGGTCTCTGAGACACAAAGCTCTGTGTTCATTCAATCTGTTCAGAGTGAAAATAAAACTCAGTATATCCGAAAACCAGCCCAAACCTATCCAACCACTGTGATACTTTTATAAGCAATGACAACAACTGAATTATTTGCTTTAGAGAGTATTTCAAGTTGAGAATTTCTATGAACATGTAACATTTGTAACCTTTCATTAGTTCTAGTTAATACTTCAGGATTATCTATCAGCAAATGATCAACTGATACAATTCCAACATTATTTAGTTACTGTTCAAAATAAGAATCATAAAATAATAATTCTGTAGCACCTCAGAGCACATTCACTTTCTAGCAATGATTTTATAGAATTTATTTATTTTTTCACAATAACAACTACAATTGATTCTTAGCTCAAAGATAGGTGTCAGTTTTCCAAAAACCATTTACAAATTGTTGGTCTTGAGAATTAAACAAAATACTCTTCAACTTCTTTCCTTTTGTGGGACGGTGACTTTCTCCAGATTACACATTAATGCAAAGGAAAGAGAAATGTAAGAAATATTATCTATGAGGAGGTAGAAGTAGCAAAGCTTTTAAGTTTCTCTAGTTGGCTGAGAGAAAACATTGCTGGATTCCTAAATCCACTTCTGGACAAATACCTACCATGGATAAAATCGGCTTTCTGCTCTGCAACAGTAGTTAGTTTTTAACAATTCCTTACAAAAACCAGCAGACATTTGATGGTTGCCAAGGCAAAGAATACAATGAGGCAGTACAGAGTGGTTACAACAGGCTCCCGACTCAGTGGTCAGGTCCAACTCCTAGCTCTTCCCTCATGATCTTTGTTAGTGAGAATTCTGTTGGCTGAAAAAAATAATAGGAAACCCTTGACAGTTTATTTGTCTCTTTTATGTAAATGCTCAAAGACTGGCCGTTCAGGGCTGACGTACCAAAGCCCACAGGGTCCCAGTTCCTTCCAGCTTTCTGTTTTATCCTTCTAAGGTGCAGCCCTGGTTGGTTTAGACCTGCATCAACTGTCACATGCTTACGACAAAAGACAGGAGGAGTAGAGAAGGGAAGGAGAAAGTGTAGATGATCCAAGCCAAGTCTCTCTTAAGAAAGTTCATCAAAATTACCCACAACAATTTTTTCTTTTGCCACAATGGTAAACAGATGGGGAAAAATGGAAACAGTGGCAGATTTTATTTTCTTGGGCTCCAAAATCACTGTGGATGGTGACTGCAGCCATGAAATTTAAAGATACTTGCTGTCTGGAAGAAAAGCTATGACAAACGTGTGTGTGTGTGTGTGTGTGTGTGTGTGTGTGTGTGTGTCTCATTCAGTCGTGTCCAACTCTGTAATTCCATGGGGTATAGACTGCCAGGCTCTCCACCCATGGGATTTTCTAGGTAAGAATATTGGAGTGGGTTGTCTTTTCCTTCTTCAGGGGATCTTCCTGACCCAGGGATCAAACCCAGGTCATGTGCACTGCAGGCAGGCTCTTTACCATCTGAGCCACCAGAGAAACCTATGACAAACTTAGACAGTGTATTAAAAAGCAAAGGCATCACTTTGCTGACAAAGGTCCATATAATCAAAGCTATGGTTTTTCCAGTAGTCATGTACAGAAGTGAGAATTGGACCATAAAGAAGGCTGAGTGATGAAGAATTGATGCTTTCGAACTGTGGTGCTGGAGAAGACTCTTGAGAGACTCTTGGGCAGCGAGGAGATCCAACCAGTCCCTCCTAGAGGAAATCAACACTGAATATTCACTGGAAGGACTGATACTGAAGGTGAAGCTCCAATACTGTGGCCACCTGATGTGAAGAGCCAACTCATCATAAAAGACTGATGCTGGGAGAGATTATGGGGAGAAGGAGAAGGGAGCAACAGAGGATGATGAGATGGTTGGATGCATCACTGACTGAATGGACATAAGTTTGAGCAAGCTCCAGGAGATAGTGAAGGACAGGGAAGCCTGGCATGCTGCAGTCCATGGGGTTGCCAAGAGTCAGACATGACTTAGTGAATGAACAAGTCACACTTAATTACAAGGGAGGTTAGAAAATGTAGGCCCCATGACTTGCTGGAGCTGTTATTACTGTGAGTAGGCAAAAACAGATATTGGGGTACTTAGCTGTCTCTATCACACTATCTTTTGTGATCTTAAATGCTTTATGCCACTGATGTCACATCTTTAAAATGAAAAAGATAATAGAACCTCCCCTTATAAAGTTACTGTGAACGTGAAATAGTAATAATCAACACAGAAGTGTTAGCATACTGTCTGGCACATAATCCTCAAGAAAGTAAATAATTATTTTTCTTCAGATATTTTCTTTTGCTTACTGATTTTCATTCAATTGCTAAAAATTTTAAAAATTGTTTTTTTCCCTTTAGTTTATTGATCTTTCCCAAACCCCACATTATAAACATGGAATAAACAGATTGATCCTCTCAAGTCACTGCTTTCATCAAGGCCCCTCCTCTTTCCAATGTCCCTAACACACACACACACACACACACAAACACACACATATTCTCTCTTTCTCAAAGAAAACTTTAGTGCATTACTAAATTCATGTGCAAAAAAACTCCTAAATCTATGCAATAATCTCTAAAACTCCTCTTTCCTTACCTCTTCAACACCTTTTCAACAATATCCCCACTATGATCCAGTGTAGACAATACTAATGGTAACAACTACAAACCTGATAATAATCAAAAGTACTAATTCAATAGAGGCTATATAACTTTTTGAGTTTTTGTCATTGTCAGATAATGTAGTATGGTTTCTTATGAACTCTCTCCTTTTTAAAAAATATAGTTGATTTAACAACGTTATGTTAATTTTTGCCGTAGAGCAAAGTGATCCAGTTACACACACACCCACACACACACATTCTTTTAAAACATTCTTTTCTATTATGGTCTATCACAGAATACTGAATATAGATTCCTATACTGAATAGGGGTCCCAGTAGGACCTTGCTGTTTATCCATCTTATATATAATAGTTTGCATCTGCTAACTTCAACTTCCCACTTCATCCTTCCCCAATCTCCCTTTCCCTTGGCAAACACAAGTCTATTCTCTATGTCTGTGCTAACTCTCTCTTTTAACCCTCATAATAATCCTGTGAGGTTATCACCATTATTATCCCCACATTATAAATTACAACTAAAGCTTAGAAAGTTTACACCCAAAGTCACACAGTAAGTATATGGCAGGGCTGCGATTTGAACAGAGATCTTGTCGGACTTCAGAGCTGTTCATTTAACCACTGTGTGACAGGTGTCTTGCATAAACCTACCAACTGCATTCTCTGTACACACCAGAGTCATCTCAAAATTCTTCTTCTAATCACATCCTGCAAAGTGTCATTAAGGTCTAGCGCATTTCTGATCTCTTCCATGACTCCTTATCAAGTGTAACATAAGAATAATTATAGTAATTATAATAATAAAGATAATAAACACCAAAATCACACTTATACTATTATATATGACAGCATCCAACCCTCAGCACCATATACTAACTCATTTAACCCTCACAACAACACTGTGAGTTAGACCATAACAATCCCCATTTTATAATGAGAAAATGAGGCTAAGACAGGCTAAACAACTTGCCCAAGTTCTCATAGCTAGATGTCAAAGCCAGGATTCTAACCCAGGTCCCCTGGATGCAGATCTTGTGCATTTCACAACTAAACCATATTGCCATTCATTTATCTTCTATACCTTATCTCCTCTCTGACAAAATATATTCTTCTTGTAACCCTTTTTTTGGGCTTCCCTGGTGGATCAGATAGTAAAGAATCTGCCTGCAATGCTGTAGACCTGGGTTCAATCCCTGGATTGGTAGATCCCCTGGAGAAGAAATGGCAAGCCACTCTAGTATTCTTGCCTAGAGAATTCCATGGACAGAGGAGCCTAGTGGGCTACAGTCCATGGGGTTACAAAAAATAGGACATGACTAAGAAAATAACGCTTTCAACTTCACAACTCTTTCTTAGATATTTAATCATATAGAACCTTATACTATAAAAGAATATAACCATTAAACATATTAAAATATCACACACAAGAGAAAATGTGGCATACTTTCATAGTGGAATATTATTCAGCCATAAAAAGGAATGGATTTTGATACATGCTACAACATGGATAGACATTGAAAACATTATGTTTTGTGAAATAAGTTAGACACAGAAGGACAAATATTTTAAGATTTCTTTACATGAAGTACTTAGAATAGG
Organism: Neotragus pygmaeus; assembly: GCA_006410875.1. NCBI lineage: Eukaryota > Metazoa > Chordata > Mammalia > Artiodactyla > Bovidae > Neotragus > Neotragus pygmaeus. The sequence goes on along the minus strand of SJYV01042361.1, from coordinate 613,534 downwards.
CAAATTCACAGAGACAAGAAGTACAAGAGAGGTTACTAAGGGATGGGGGCAGGGGAAAAAGAGACCTACTATTTCAAAAGTATGGAGTTTTTGTTGGGAATGATGAAAAGATTCTGAGTATAGATAGTGGTAAAGTTTATACAACACTGTGAATGAATTTAATGACAGAATTGTCTACTTCTAAAGGGCTAAAATGATATTATGTTTTTATATATTTTATAAATTATGCTTTATATATTTTATATATTATATATATTTGTATTATATATTATGTTTTATATATTTTTATATATTATGTTTTATATATTTTACCACAATCAAAAATATCCTGCACATTATTTGACAGTCACACTTCACAGCCTCTTAAAGGTTGATGAAAACCTTCTAGAGCCAGGAGGCACTAGGATATTTTTATATGGTTGGTTCATGTTCTTTAAAATTTGTGGCAGACAGAAAATGAAAATGTCCATTTCTATGAAAAATCTAAACAGTAAATCCAAAACCTAGTCTTGCTTTCCCAATGTGATCAACAGTATTTTTAGGAAAATGTTTGTGCACATACACACACACACACAAGGTGCTCAATAAAATTTTGCTTAATTAAATAGAATATTCAAAGCCTCTCAAAGACACAAATACACAAGTAATCTTTGCAATGATTTCATCAAGATTCAAGGGAAATTCTACAATCTCCATTTTACAAATGGGAAATATAAGGCATGAAGAAGAGGTGATACATTTCAATAACTGGAAATCTGACACTGAGAGCTGCCTCACATTTGTAAGTTACTAAATCACACAACCTTGAAAAATGCCTCAAAACATCACCCATGATACTATACTCATCCAAGAGAGTAAATCATGGGTCCCCAGGCGTCTGAGACTGGTGGCTGCACCAAGATCAGGCCTGAGCCGCTGAGGCAGGAGAGCTGACTCTGAACTGCTGGAGCAATAGAGAACCTCAGGGCCCAAGAAGTAAGTAAATCAGAGCAGGGTGAACACTGATTACCACCTGCAGCCTTCCTCCTCCAGCTTTCCCCTCACATGATTCAACACACCCTCCAAATTAAAAGGGGAGTATTTGAAGACCATAATTCAGGTGAGGTAACCGATTATTACCCACCCAGCAATGACCATGATGGGAAAAGAAACAAAGGTAGCATCTGTCTTTTAAAAAAGTGACCTGAACCCATTCTAATGAAGATGCTCCAAAACCTTGTCTCAAATGAGACTACTGGCTCTCTAGCCAAACTCCCCCACCTCTCATCACTCAGGCTCATCCCCTTTACCATTAGTGACAAGGGCAGAAACATGGAATTTCTCTTCTTGCTCTTCGTTTGGCTTCTATTGAAGGTACAAGTGATTAACAACCATGGAAATACTAAAAGCTTCAGGCCAGAGGAAAAAGGATGCAATAAAGGCTAAAGTATACATCAATTGGACACTTAATAACTGGAAATATCACTGAGATATCTTTGTATTTCTTGGAATGAATTCTAAAGGGAGTTAAGAATCCTAATTAGAAATGAAGAATTGTTAATATAATGGTATACCATAAGATTATTCATACTTACCTGAGGAACAATTTAGGATTATTTTAAATGTATGAAACAATCAAAAGGTTATATCTTATATATATGAAGAAAAGAATACCACTGAAAATCAGCCAAATCGTCACTAAAGTTTTCAAGAATTGAATCGATCTATCAGCTTCCTGAAGCATCTCATCGATCGCTTGCCGTCCCCCGACCCCTGCCACAATAGCACTTTCTGTTACTAACAACCTTTGACCAAAAGAAGTGACAGTCACTCAATCTTGTCTGACTCCTTGAAACGCCATGGGCTATACAGTCCATGGAATTCTCCAGGCCAGAATACTGGAGTAGGTTGCCTTTCCCTTCTCCAGGGTATGTTTGCAAACCAGGGATCAAACCTAGGTCTCCCACATTGCAGGCACATTCTTTACCAGCTGAGCCACAAGGGAAGCCCAAGAATACTGGAGTAGGTAGCCTATCCCTTCTCCCTCAGATCTTCCTGACCCATGCCCGAATCTCAAAACAAAGCAAGTGGGACATGGGGAACAAAGGGAAACAAGGCTTAGGTAGAATTTCTTTTGAGTTGCAGCTGATGCTTAAGTTATAATGTAGCCCAGCTTTGACTGATATTAGAGACTTATCTTCAGAAGTTATACACAGACATTCCAAACTGTGTCAAATCCAGACAATGAATCCCTTACAGATATTCTGACAATCAACTGAATATTAACATACCCAAAAGAATTCAAGGGGAAACAGAAGAAAAGTGGAAGCCAAGGGATATTAGGTCCTAAGAGGAAAGTAATCAGTCAAAAAAAAACCAAATAAATAAAGGCAATTAGCTAGATGCCAAGTAGTGAGAGAATCCTACGGTGAGCTTGGTGATCATTAAAATTTAAGGAAGCAAAACTCCTCCACTGGGAGGAGGTGATGTAGTGTGTCCACAACATAGCTGGACACATTCATTACACAGAGTGGAAGCAGGGAGATAATACAGAAAGACCATGTTTCATGACATGTGTCTCAAGAGTGGAAGACGTGTGCTAGGTTAGACAATAACTGATTCTAGCTCATTTATAATCCTGTTGCCTGAGTTGGCCTCAGACACCTCATATACCCACCAAACCCATATCTTCCCACTAACCATGAATATCCCTTCACTTCATGGCACACTGCCTACATACCCTATGACACATGCTTCTTGTCATTTCAAATACAATCATTCGAATGAAGTTAAGGCAAATATCTGACACTCTGTGGGGAAGACTAAAGGATGAACATGAGCTCAGAAATAACTTTTGGCAGGGCAGGGGAGTGGCGGGGGGGTGGTTAGAAACTTGTTTGGTTTTGTGGGAAGTGGAAGACAGTTAATCCCTGCAGGAGTTCAAGGTGGCTCTACCTTTTTACTCAATCTACCACTTTAAAAACAATTTTGCCTCCCATTAAGATCTAGAGAGTTCTAAACACATTAAATAAGAGATTCCTCAATAATTCCACATATATTTAACTTCTCGGAAGTTAATACTTCTAACCCAGCAAAAAGTTCCAAGACATTTTAGGTGCCTGAAATCCAACCAGAGTCTTTGGCAGGTGGAGTTCCTGGGAAGAAGAGAAGCCCAGAAGCATGACCACAGGAAAACTGGACCATGGAAACAAAGAGCATGATGAAGACATAGGGGAAGGACTTCAGGACCAGCATTTGTAAACAGCTTTCAGAACCTTTCCCACAAGAGACAGGATTCAAAGAGACTATGGTGAGCTCTTGAATTGTCTACCCTCTTCCCCAATGGATGAATTCCAGAAAAGTAGCCTTATAGTTAATAATATCTAAAGGATTCCAGGAACACAGACAGGTATTGTGACCACTGAAAATGTATCATTATTCTAAAGTTCTTCCTCAGTATTGAAAATAGGAGTTATTCTTTCAGAAGTCTTTCCAATAGCAGAGTGCCACAGAGTCTCCCGCAAAACTCACTCATCCTTCATTCAGGTACCATTTCTTCCAGGAAGTGTTTCTCGACGCTCTAAGATGGGAATCATAACTTCCTCTCTATTCTCATAACATCCTCTGTAAAGTTCCAGCTAAGCATGTAATACATGAAAAAACCAATGATACTTTATCTGCGTTCCCAGTCAGATTGTGAATGCCTCAAGGAAGAGGTTTCAGATGCATGTAATCAGTAAGTACTCAAAAAAATATTTTTTTGAATCAATGAAAGATCATCTTTCCTCTCTGAAGATACTTTGAATTATATTTGTCTCTATTGCCCAAGGGATCTGAAACATTTCAACTAAGCTGGAAGAGAGTAAAACATGGAAGAATAGGAGAATGTCAGCATCTAACAGAGTTGAGTTTAATGCCTACATGCTACTTTGCCAAATATGTGACTGAGCAGGTTACTTACCTATGCTTCACTATCCTTACCTGAAAAATGATAGTAATAATGGTAGTCATCTCACAGGCTGTTGTAGGGGTTAAACAATGAGACATGTGCAAAGTACCTGGCAGAGTGGCCAACGCATCCTAATTGATCAATAAATCTTAACTCTTATTGCCAAGCAGAAAGAGGGCAGACATGCACTTAGGAGACTTGAATTCTACATCTGGGATTCACTGGCTGGCCCTGTTACCTAGAGTTAATAAAGCACAATCTCTGGGAGCCTCAGTTTCCACATCTGAAAAATAAAGATGAAGAAAACCTTGCCAACTGTGTGAATCAAAGTCAGATATGTGAAGCTACTATAAAAACACTACAAATAGGTAAAGTTTATATAACATGGAACTCTGAAGTTTTTATTCTATATAATATATGTCTGTCTAATGAGAAGCAAGCAGTTCTCTTCTCTGCATTCTTCACTGAGGTAATGATTAGTGCATATGTGCACATTATTTTTTTAATTTAAATTTATTTATTTATTTATTTTTAAATTTAACTTTACAATACTCTATTTTTAAAATGAAAATCTCTTTTCAAAAAAGCAAAACATTTGATAAATACTCTACATGGCAAGTTAAGTAGAAAAGAAAAAGGATTATTTTTGAATATACTTAAAAACATGCATTCCTTCTACCCTTTATATTTTCACAATCTTTATTAAAGCATTTACTATATTCCTGCTTATAGTAAAAAAAAAAAAAAGAAGAAGAAAAAAAATCTCTCTCATCAAATTATAAGGCCCAGAGGAAAAACACTATCTTGTTTATGCCCCAAATTTGTAGTACAGTGCCTCATACTTAGAAGGCCATAATGTTTGTGGAATTCAGGACAAATACACTATGATCAATTATGAATAGCCTTTTCTCTGAATGTATACATGGTCTCTACAGCTCACTTGATAATTACTATGAAAACATTAGGTGGCATTTCTTGGAATACTTTTAGAACATTGTGTAGATTCATGTTGCTATTAAAACAATTATAAATATATTGTGGTCTTTTCATATACAGCAAACCCCTTGAGGGCAAGATCCAGGCCTTATATTTTCTTTCAAATTTTATATTATTTAGCATCATCTCTCACATACAGAGGAGTTCAATAAAGAGTTGCTAGCTGATCAGTCATAGTATATATGGCAACTTGACATAATCATTATGTTCAAGGGGGAAAAAAATGGGAAAAAAATTTCTTCTTGGTATTATTGACCTTCTGTTTAGTTTTCTATCTAGAAAATAAGGAAAACTATAACTGTTAAATATTTTGCAAGAGGACTAATAAGATCATCTGTAATCACTGTTGTGCTTCAGGGCAAAATGATACTCCATAAACAGAAAATTGTATTAAAATATGCATTTCTAGGAAGCCAGGGAAGCTTGTGCCTGGGGTTCCTAATCTCTGAGGGAGACAGGCAGAGCTTTATATGAGCTGGAATAAGCATGCCAGGGAGGGCATTGAAAGTGATAAATATCTGCAAAAAGCTATTGTGGTTTTTAGACTTAATTCATTTTCTACCAGTGGCAAGACCTGGGGTGACAACATTTGTGTGGGTTTGTCTTAAAACAATTCTCTGGCTGGAATTAAACAAGTATCCTGGCTAGATGCCAATTCAACAACTTTCCCCTATTTATCCATTTTTGTAAATTGAGCAGACCAGGCTACGTACATTCTGTGTCACTGAGGATGCTCGTATTAGGAAGAATAAATAAATTAAGTAAAATTATTTGCCCTTATTTTAAAAACAACTAGTACTACACATGCACATCTTTAAATCACAATGCTAGGTAAAGAATCTCAGAGGCTAAATATAAACTGAGTTGATTTTTGGAACCCTTTGCAATCACAGTAATAAGTATTGTGCTTATTAGATGCCAAACAGTGTTCTGCATGCTTTGCATATGTTAATTTACTTATTCCTCATATTTTCATTTCATGGATGAGAAACTGAGGCACAGAGAGGTTGAGTCACTTGTTCTAAATCCCACAGAAGAGCAGAGCCAGGATTTGAGCCAAAAGAGCCTAGCTCTAAAGTTTCTGCTCTCTGAATATGCTGTATCATATGTCCATATAGCAGCCAGCATAGATATATGCAATAACTGTTTGTTAAATTTAATTTTATACCTAATTTACATGCTTGTACAAACTGAAAAATATTTTTTCACCAAAACCTTTACATAAACCAAACAATTTTAAGTCTTAGCCTTCATGGTTCAGTGCAGGGGAAAAAGCATTCTGTTAAAACACTCTAAAACACTGTGAAAAAAGGGGCGTACAAATTTTTTTTCGGTAAAAGGCCAGAGTGAAAACATTTTAGGCTTGTGGCTCAAACATCTCTGTAAAAACTATTCATCTCTTCTCTGTAGCACAAAAGCAGCCACAGATATTATGTAAATGACAAATTTCAAAGTTTACGGCAAAACAAGTAGAAGGCCAGATTCTGCTTAAGGGTCTTAGTTTGTTCACTCCAACTCTAAATAAAAACAATATACACATAAACAAAAGCTTTACTATGGCAAAATTAGAACAACTGAAGTACTAGAAGCACATTGCTTAAAATAACGTCTCTGGTTCAGACAGTGATTCTCAGCAAGGGGTGATTTTTTCCCCCAAGAGCAACATCTAGAGACAATTGGGGTTGTCACAAGTAGGGGACTGTTACTGTCATCTAATAGGCAGAGGTCAGGGATGCTACTAAATATCCTATATTACACAAGACAGTCCCTACAACAAAGAATTATCGTATCTAAAATGCTAATAGTGCTGAGGTTGAAGAACTTTGATTTCAAGAACAATAATTTATATAAATAATCTTTACTGTCTTAAAATAGCTTTTCTATTTGGTCCTGAAATAACCCTGTAAAGAAGATAAAGTAGGCACATTTATCTGATTTTCTACAGAAGAAAACTAATATTCAGAGAAGCTAAATGATACAAGTCAGTTCGCAAAGCCAATTATATATCAGAGCAAAAATTCACACTCACATTCTAAAAGCTGGGTTCATCCCCCCTTACTTAATAGGATTTTAAGACATGCTTATAAGAGATAAAATTGAAAAAAATGCTTTTATAATTGTATTGTCAAAATATAAAGCTATTAATGAAAACACTGAATTCCATATTTTAGTTCTTGTTGAACTGGCTGCCCTCAAAAAGTCTACAAACAATAAATGCTGCAGAGGTTGTGGAGGAAAGGGAGCCCTCTTACACTGTTGATGGGAATGCAAACTAGTACAGCCACTATGGAGAACAGTGTGGAGATTTCTTAAAAAACTGAAAATAGAACTGCCATATGACCCAGCAATCCCATTGCTGGGCATATACACTGAAGTAACCAGGACTGAAAGAGACATGGGTACCTTGGTGTTCATCGCAGCACTGTTTACAATAACTAGGACATGGAAGCAACCTAGATGTCCATCAGCAGACGAATGGATAAGAAAGTTGTGGTACATATACACAATGGACTGTTACTCAGCTATCAAAAAGAATGCATTTGAGTCAGTTCCAATGAGGTAGATGAAACTGAAGCCTATTCTACGGAGTGAAGTAAGTCAGAAAGAAAAACACTAATATAGTATATTAATCCACATATATGGAATTTAGAAAGATGGTAACAATCACTCTACATGAAAGACAGCAGAAGAGACACAGATGTAAAGAACAGACGTTTGGACTCTCAGGAGATGGTGAGGATGGGATGATTTGAGAGAACAGCATTGAAACATGCACATTATCATATGTGAAATAGATCACCAGTCCAAGTTTGATGCATGAAACAGGGCACTCAAAGCCAGTGCACTAGGACAACCCAGAGGGATGGGATG